>JACEVL010001024.1:2257500-2487500 GCA_020284085.1 Aporrectodea caliginosa
TCAGACCCAAACGCAGAACCGGTTGATTCCTCTGTTGGCGCCGAAGTCACCGATGTTGTCCGACCCCAATCAGCTCCTCATCGTTTAGCGAAGGCGACGGCTGACGAGACGGAACTCGAAGAAGTTCTCCACGAGCTAATGGCTGCTTACACGACTCCGCCGAAGGCTGAAAGAGCTGCTGACAGGGAGCAGGATGAGAACGACATCGAAGTGCCGAGGAGAAAGTCTATGGTTTTGCGAAGAAACAGCAGTGGAACAAGTGATGAGGCAGACAGCGTTGCAACACTTGATATAGAAGGCGATGATCCTGACGACCTCATTCCAAAGATCCCATTACAGAGGATTGTTTGGGCAAAGGACGACGCGTTCAGATACATCGAGCGTCGGGAGAAGCCAAAGATCCAGGAGCCAGAAGAACCAATTACTCCAAAGCCAAAGAAGCCAGGCATGGCTGAGTGCCTCTTTTTCTGCTGTCTTTTCCCATTCATGTCGTGTTGCTGCTAAACGAAACACATGATGAAATACGACGACACAGCCACACGTTCAGCAAAGAAGGAATGGAAGTCGGAACAGATGAGACGTTTAGACTGCTACACAGGGAACTCTGAAATGGAAGCATCGTCTGGAAAGACTGGAGAGCGGTCCTTGACGCCTCGATGTCGAAGGTCCTGCTAGGTCTGATTGGCACGAAATGATAGGGTGAGAAACTGGTGGTCGGAGCATTTCTTCTCTGGCAATGCCTACAGTGACGCCTACAGTGCCACGAAACCAGTCGGGGGCATTTCTTCTCTGGCAATTCCGACGCCTACAGTGCCACGAAACCAGTCGGGGGCATTTCTTCTCTGGAAACAAGACGTCTACAGTGCCACGAAACCAGTCGGGGGCATTTCTTCTCAGGCAAACATGACGCCTACAGTGCCACGAAACCAGTCGGGGGCATTTCTTCTCAGGCAAACATGACGCCTACAGTGCCACGAAACCAGTCGGGGGTATTTCTTCTCTGGAAACAAGACGTCTACAGTGCCACGAAACCAGTCGGGGGCATTTCTTCTCAGGCAAACATGACGCCTACAGTGCCACGAAACCAGTCGGGGGTATTTCTTCTCTGGAAACAAGACGTCTACAGTGCCACGAAACCAGTCGGGGGCATTTCTTCTCAGGCAAACATGACGCCTACAGTGCCACGAAACCAGTCGGGGGTATTTCTTCTCTGGAAACAAGACGTCTACAGTGCCACGAAACCAGTCGGGGGCATTTCTTCTCAGGCAAACATGACGCCTACAGTGCCACGAAACCAGTCGGGGGTATTTCTTCTCTGGAAACAAGACGTCTACAGTGCCACGAAACCAGTCGGGGGCATTTCTTCTCAGGCAAACATGACGCCTACAGTGCCACGAAACCAGTCGGGGGCATTTCTTCTCCTGCAAACAACGACGCCTACAGTCGGGGGCATTTCTTCTCCTGCAAACAGACGCCAACAGTGTCACGCAACCAGTCGGGGGCATTTCTTCTCCTGCAAACATGACGCCTACAGTGCCACGAAACCAGTCGGGGGCATTTCTTCTCTGGAAACAAGACGTCTACAGTGCCACGAAACCAGTCGGGGGCATTTCTTCTCAGGCAAACATGACGCCTACAGTGCCACGAAACCAGTCGGGGGCATTTCTTCTCGTGCAAACATGACGCCTACAGTGCCACGAAACCAGTCGGGGGCATTTCTTCTCTGGAAACAAGACGTCTACAGTGCCACGAAACCAGTCGGGGTCATTTCTTCTCCGGTTATTGGTCACCTCACCAGTCAATGTGTCGCATCGAATGCTGCAACAGGCTCGTTGACCAAGTGCACCATCGTCTGGTCGTCTGGGTTCATCGAACCTCACGTTCCGGTCACCCGTGATGGTGAAGGACGTAGAGAATGAGGACTTTAATTCCAGTAGAGCACCCAGCTCATCAACGGAAACCTTCTCTGAGCCAGAACGATAGATGGCCGCTGCATACGACACAGGCCTTCCTCCATTTCACAACAATCTTGACGAAGAACGGCTCGAATGTCATTGGCTGGGACGGTGGAGTCAGCTTATAGTCAAGCGGACAGCAGAGGAGACAACGATCACCACACCGCCGTTATTCTGGAGATAGATTATATCGTCAGTCTTTATTTTTAGAAGCATTCGTCGTGCGCACTACATTACCTGTAGGCCAATGGCCCTGTTTCTGCGAAGGGCTAAACATCGTCGGAGTCTTCATGCCAGGTTTCGACTTGGCAAAAGAGGACGAGTTTCATATCGCGCCACAGCTGTTCCATCGCATGGACTTTGCTATAGTAGGCCTAATGCTACGTATGGTAAACGAAGCGTATTGAGATCACACGAACGAAGAGAAAAAGTCGACACACAGCAGACACAGTATGACGTCTGTTCACGACATCGGTCTCACGACTCTGGGCACACGAAGTAATAAATAATCACCGTACAGTGACGTAGAAATGCTGTACCGTCTGTGACACTTGCGATGTAGTTCTGCTCGACATCCCTCACCCGATGCTTCAGACCAAGTTCACTCACTCGCCCATACAGAGCATCAACTCCAGAGCACCCGAATCTACACGCCACTCAAGTAGCCAGTCTCTACCAACGCCGCCTTCACGAATTAGCGAATCACTGAAGTAATACAGTCGCGCGTCAGTGCACAGTCGACAATCTCGGAGAACTACTCACAGAAACTCTAAAAAATGACAAACTAACTGGTGAAAAAATCGTCAAAAACAGTATAGCCGAAGCTGCACAACCAGGAACTCTATGATTTCAGAGCCTGACTCAGAACTTGATAAGTTCTTTAAAAACCAAACAGACTGCAAACTCACTACCACGACTCGACTCGAGCTGCCTACATGCAGAGCTCCTATGAGCAAGTTCTCATTCGTCATCCTACACGGGGGAACAAGGAAATAGGTTCTGAATCACCGCCATATACATGGAACATTTGAAATTTGTTCTCAACCGTCGCCATAAACAGGGAACAGAAGTGCGATCTCAGTAATTCTCCAACACAGAGTAAGCTTACTTAGATGCAATTTCTCAGTCATCGCAGTGTAGCCTACAAGGAACTCGAACGTCGGTTCTCAATTGCCGTACAACAGAACTCACTTTGCCATCTTACACAGAGAACTTTGAACTGAACTATAGATACATGTATCAGTCGTCACTTGAAACGGGAAACGCTTGAAATAAACTAGCAATCATCACTTGAAACGGGAAACGCTTGAAATGAACTATCAGTCGTCACTTGAAACGGGAAACGGGAAACGCTTGAAATGAACTATCAGTCATCACTTGAAACGGGAAACGGGAAACGCTTGAAATAAACTATCAGTCGTCGCTTGAAACGGGAAACACTTGAAATAAACTCTCAGTCGTCACTTGAAACGGGAAACGGGAAACGCTTGAAATAAACTATCAGTCGTCGCTTGAAACGGGAAACACTTGAAATAAACTATCAGTCGTCACTTGAAACTGGAAACGGGAAACGCTTGAAATGAACTAGCAGTCGTCGCTTGAAACAGGAAACGCTTGAAATAAACTATCAGTCGTCACTTGAAACGGGAAACGCTTGAAACAAACTATCAGTCGTCGCCATGTACATGTACAGTGAACGTTTGAAATTAGACGTCATTCGTCATCCGACGCAGAAAACGTAGAAGAGAGTTCTCAATTATCGAAAACAGAGAACTATTCAAGGGATTTCTCATTCGTAACCCTATGCAGGAAACTCAGAAGAGAGTTCTCAATCCTCACCAAACACAGGGAACTTTGAATTGAGTTCCCACTCGTCGTCATACACAGGGAACTTGGAACTGATGTTCTCAGTCGTCGCTATAAACAGATAACTCGGCGGTCAGCTCTCAATCGTCACCCATGCAGAGTCTTTGAAGTGACTTCTTAATCGTCTCCATACAAGGTAATTTTTAAAGTGAGTTCTCATTCGTCGCCATACATGGAGACCTTAGAAGTAGGCCTATTCTATATTCATATATTGGATAGAAAATTTGCTGTCAAAACTCAGCAATTAACAATGGCTCGAGATTTTAACTGTTATGAGAATAGAGGCTATTCAGTGCAACAGTTTATATTGTGGCTAAATGGATTCCACTAGTGCGGATAACTTATAGGGCTTGTCTTTGCAAACCAGGTATACATTTTCTTATGTTTTATTATACGTATCTCCTAAAAATGGCCTTTGATTTTTAAAAATAGCCTATGATTTTTGATGATATTTGTTTTATTGTTGTATAAATCTGACCCGATGACAAACTATTCAGAGGGGCTCTCAGATCGGAAACAAGGGGGGGGGAGAAGAAACTTCCTTAAAGTGCGAGAGACCGATGAGGAAAACCAGTCTTAAGTACGGGATTATCTTTGCAAACCATTAATACGTTTTCTAATGTTTTATTACAGGTATCTCCTAATAAAAATATAACCTATATTTGAGAATCAGTCAAAAGAGTTATCAATCGTCGAAATATGGAGGAAACTGTTGAAGAGGGTAGAAGGAGCGCCATGTTAAACTGCCACACAGCACTCGGATTTAAAATGAAATCGAAATCGTGGAATAACTTTCATGTATGAAAGCATTTACAATGACATTGCATGAACCGCGATGAATGGAGGAACCGCGCGGAATAAGTCAGGAGCTCCTTGAAATTATAATTCAACAAAAAAACTTTGAAGTCCGACGTGTAAACTTTGAAATATTCTCAGACTGGCAAAACAGAAAGCCGAGTCATGATGAAACAGATACAACGCTATACTACAGCAAGACCCTTCTGTATGCCCTAAGACCTACAGCATGTGCCATTTTTTATACCAAAAAGCCTACCCCACCTATAAACAGTATGAGACAATTAGGTCTCCTAAGGTACAGAGGAGTAAGAGGAGGCCGCTACAAAAGAAGAACAAGACGCGCACTAGAAGGTCATCCGGCTCCAGTAACAATCCGAACACAGCAACATCCGTCAACTCTTTCTACAGCGAAAGATACCCTCTGTGACAACAGGTACGCCAATTAACAGAATAAGGGGGCGCAGGCCAGTACAGCCCCCTATACTAAATAGGCCTATCTATTGGCCTAACAGATTCGTGTTTATTATTAATAATTCAAACTGACATACCGCAGTATGATTACAATTCATAGTATGAACAGATGATTACAAGCTACTACAGGAGTCGAATTTAACTGTATGGCAGCCATGCAAAGGCGCCCATCTGTCCTACTGCTCATTTACCGAATACGAACGCACCTAGAGATTGGAAGGCTGAGTCGACCTTTTGGGAGGGTAGCGGGAATTGATCCCGCGTCCATGCTGATCTTCTGCTCTTCGTGCCGGAGTGCTACCATTCACCTAAAGCCCAACGCCAAACGCCCGCTCACTGGCAAAAACTGACGCTCCAGACCATCTTGGAGCAGAACTCATATAGGATGCAATCTTGCCATTACATTCGTCTCTGAAAGTCACCTGAAGAAGCGCCATCCAGAAGACTTCCACAGACTACAAGGATACCAAACACTTAGACGAAGAGGGGAGGCCGCAGGAGAGGAGAGTGGCTATATTCATGCGAGATACAATCCAGGCGATCAAATGTCAGGTCAAGGACATGTCCGAGAACCGAGAACTGCTCGGGATTGAAATACAATCCCCTCTACATGCAGTGTTCATTGGAGCTCTCTACCAGCCACCACGTCCGAAATATCCAACCTGCACCCTCCTCGACTGACTAGAGGAAACTAATGAGGGCCATGCGAACGGATGGCAAAGCCATGATCCTCCTGGATGCGACTTTACCAGCCTAGACCCAGAGGAAGTCACAGAATGTACACAGTCCTCACTCCAACAGTCCACGAAAGAACTCGAGGAGCAAACACTCTGGACGAGTTTATGGTCTCTAAGCCTTACATGCACAGAATCAAGATCATCTCCTCGATGTTTCGATCAGACCACAAGACCATCATAGCAATTGCTTCAACTGCAATTGCAGACAGAGGCAAACGCCACTTGAAGATACTGTAGATCCCCTGAAGAACATTCCAGTTCCTTACGTAATCTGGCTACAGTAAGCAAGAAGATAACCACGCAAACATCAGATACACAGGAAGCACTTTCGGTGCTGCCTGTGCTCTCTCGGCTATAGTTGAACGTACATGAATTGCAGTAAGAACTCACCTCTACCAATGCTTCGCCAACACGCCACCGCCATTACCTCTCAACGACCAGTATGCGTTACAGCCCTCTGGTTCGACAACTGCGGCTCTAGTCTCAAAACTCCAAAACGCCACCGACTTACTCAAAAGCAACAAAAAAGACTATGTCATCAATGATGTCAGTGGATTATGAAAGATATTCCATTCCATCACAACTCTACCATCGCCTACTAACTTGCCGCCATTGATGGGTAATTAAGATTTTTTAACTTATTAATTAGAATTAGTATTAGTTCGAATTTCGTAATTAGGAATTAGCATTTTAAAGAGTTAATTAATTACAATTAGAATTAGCGCTCAACTAATTAATTAGAATTAGTTGCTGACATCAGAATACAAATTGACACAAAAATAATTAAATCCCAATTTTTGCTGGAAGCTTTAAATACATAAAAAGAACTAAGGAAATATGTAGGTAGCCTAATTATGAAGCTAATTATGAGATTTTAATTAGAATTAGACAACCCTTAATTAGAATTAGAATTAGCAAAATTTTGTAACTAATTAATTAGAATTAAAATTAGCTAATAAACTAGTTAATTAGCTAATTAATTAGCTTCTAATTAATTAGTTACCATCACTGCTTACTGCATCGGACGCATACCGGACTGTATAATGCATATAACTGGTTTGTCAACTATTATGTGTTAGAAAACACTCCAGAAACTTCAACGGAGAAACGTCAACCGTCATAGCCATCAATGCCAGCGTGATCCAAGGGTCAGTAACTGTAAGAGACTCTGCTGGGTACATTGTCGGAACATGGGACCTACAACCAGTCCATCCCAGAACAAACCCACCAAATACGCCGGTGACTCGTACCTGCTCCAATCAGATCCAATCATGCCGCGCCGGTGCAGAACGAGTTACAGCACATACATGTAGCATCATGAAATGAAATGAAGAAGAACTTCAAGATCAACTCCACTAAAACCCAGAAAATCGTGAGACGCAACAAGAAATCGCAAGCGAATCAGCCGTCATTTAAGGCTGTACATGGTCACACCACCACCACTCCACCTCTGCCACTCGCAACCACACCCGGTTCCCGGAACAACATCAGCGAGAAACCAATGACAGACCACGTCGACAAAAAAAATACTAAACTCTGCCAGATCCGCCTCAATATACGCCATCAAAACACTCAAGGCACACGGGATGCCACCAACAGCACTCTACGAAACGACGCGAGCCACCATCATTAACCGCATGATGTAGCCTACGCTTCAACTGCATGGTGAAGTCTCGTCAACGAGGGAGACAAATCCGGCCCGGAAAAGGTTAACGAACAGGATCAAGCGAGCGGGATACCTGCGGCAAGATGTCTCCACAGTAGAAATGCTGGTTCGCACGGCGGACGAAGCCCTGTTTCGCGTAATACAGGTAATTTATTAAAACAGGTAATTTATTAATTCATATATTTTAATTCGCGTTTATTATTGATTCAAACTAATACATCGCAGTATGATTACAAGTCACAGTATGAACGGATGATTGCAAGTTATTACAGAAGTCTAATTGACAGTCATGCAGGGCGTCCATCTGTCCTACTGCTTATTTTACCTACGCCACATAGCGAATGGAAGGCTGAGTCGGCCTTTGGGATGATGATATTCGTTTTATTGACTAACCAGATGACAAACCGCATCGTAGCTTACAGCTAGATATGAAAATAAAATAAATGAAAGAGATTTAGCCAAAGTGTTTTGAATGCTTAGTTTTAAATTTGTAGTTGGCTTGGATGATTGATATACTTGTATAAAGCCATTGGCATAAAGTTTTATCAACCTTGCAGGATAGCGGGAAGCGATCCCGCGTCCATGCTGATCTTCTGCTGTTCGTGCCAGAGTGCTACCATTCACCTAAACCCCTCCCCGTCAATGAGCAGCAAGTCCTCCGTGAGCTAAGCCCACCACAACGAGTGAAAACCGCACAATCTACGCCTGAGGCCTCAACACGTCTTTCCCTCCCTGACAAGGGCACTGACAACTTTTTGTCTACAGAAACATATACTAGACTTGCTCCATACCGTGAACAGATTCCCGAGCTGTGTTAATGCCAAGGAGCAGCGTTCTGCCTGCTCGAGATATCGAAGAAGAAGCAACGAAGATGCAAACGTAACACGGGAAATTCTGAAGTCACTTCTCAGTCGTTCCTATACAAGGGAAATTTCTGAATGAGTTGTCAATCCTCGCTATATTCTTCAAAGAGAGTTCTCAACCGTGACCATATACGGGGAACTAAGAAGTGAATTCTCAACCGTGACCATATACGGGGAACTAAGAAGTGAATTCTCAGTCATCGCCAACAAGAAGGAACTTTTGAAGTGAGTTCTCATTCGTCATTCTGCACAGGGAACTTAGACATGCCTTTCCATCGACTATCTACATCGTCAATGCTAGATCGCTGGCAAAGGCTAGCGCTCTAGAAAAAAACTCAAAGCTGACCTCTGGCCTAATATAATTGACTTAGGCCTAGCAATTATAACAGAAACAACCTCAAGAAACCCAACAGACTCTTCGCCATAAGCGGCTTTCAGATCATACGCCGTGACCGTCTCTACCGCAGTCAGATGGGTGGCAATACATGCAGGCCTATAACGTCAGAGACAAGGTCACCGTAATGCAGTGCGCCCAGAAGGCGAGAAAGAGGGAATTCGTAATGTTGTCGCTTAGAGCTGAGACTGATGAGAGCGAACACACTCTGCTAGGCGGCCTGTACCACCAGCCAAGGCCAAAGTATGACACCACCACCCTGATTGACTTCCTGGAGCCTCCTTAAAAAAGCTGATTGGCAAAGATGACAAAACAAAGTGATACTGGGGGACGATTTCAACCAGCTCCACGCCAAGGAACTCTCGCGCCGATTGGACCTATCACCACTGGTCAACCTCCCAACAAGGGATGCTCGCATGCATGACATGTTGCTGGCATCCGAGCCCGGCTCCTGTGACATCAAAGCAGTCTCCTTCACAATCAACACAGATCACCGAGCCATAATCACCCTAAGCAACAGATCAATCAATAACCTATCCAGACGCACAACAAAAAGACCTTTAGGAGGAAAACCCTAATCACCATGCCACCATGCTACGCGAATTGAACCAGCACAGCATGGAACACCTCGAAACCATAGAAGATCCACGAGACGCCTTTGAAAGGGGTTAACGAGACCATGCATGCCTGACTTGAAAAACGTTATCCAGTGTGCAAGCTAACTCTCACGACCTGGGATCCACCATTCGTCACCGCTGAGATCAACCATCTACTTCGTCGAAGAAATCGCTTGATGCGCGCAGTTCGAGTCGAAGAGGTATCCGCGGTGGCCGGTCCATGGAACTTAGAAGTGAGTTCTCAACACAAACAACTTTTAAATGAGAATAGAATAGAAAGAATAGAATAGAAATAGAATAGAATAGAGTATTCTATATTTTAGGACCAATTGCAAAACACATTTTGGCTAACATGAAAGTTTAAAGGATTGTTCTCTCTATTTCTGGATTAGACTATTTATGCAGACTATGAATTGTTTGTTCACGTGTTATTTATTTTTGATAAATCAAAGAAGTCAGAGTCGCCGTCATAGCAAAACAGTGTTGCTGGTCCAGCTGAATGGAACTCTTTACCAGAACCAATCCGAAGATCATCCTCAATCCTTAAAACTGGTCTCTTCTCTAAGTACTTTGATTATAGTAAGTACATCGTAACGCGTAAGACTATGTTTTATTAACGTGCGTAATAAATATAAGTTGTATTGTATTGTATTGTATTGTATTGTATAGCGTCCGATAAGAAGTGTAATCTGCTCAAAGAAGCTCTTGCCTGCAGAAAGGAAGTCGTATACGTGCTGAAGAGGTAACAGGGAAGAGGTAAGAAGCGTTTGGGAATATCCTTGTCTTACGCTACCTTTACTGACCTTTCCGCACTTCACTGTACCATACCCTACCTTACGATATCTGGTCGTTCTTTACTTTATGCTACATTACTTTACTCTTAATTGCCTCATTTTGCCTTAATACCATATTTCGCGTTAACTCACCATACTTGGACTTACGACTATATTCTTATCTTAAAATACCTTTCGTTAGTTTGTATACCTTTCGCTCAATCTGCATAATTCAGTTGAAAAGCTCTATAACGCATTATGAATATTGTGATGTCCGCCATCTCCTCCCCGACTGTGCGCTACTACAGGCGGTTTATGTAAAGGAGTGGTAACGTTTTGAAGTGAGATTTGAGTTCTGTTGATGTCCGATAATGTAGAGTAGTCTTTAGGTCTGGCACCACTTTCCTTTCTAAATCCAGGTTTCACAGGGAAACGGTAATCAGGCTGTGGCCGATCCTTTAATCTAGTGCTCCTGCGTGGGCCTAGGGTTTCGGGTTCAAATCCATCCGATTCGGCTATTATGGGTTTCTTGACGAAGGTTTCCAAGGGTAAGGCTGCGGCGGAAGGGAGTTCGGCAACTTTCGGTGGAGGTGCCGAAAAGTCAGGGTTCGTAGTGGTACTCACTTCCTTACTTACTTTTCTATCTGCTTCTAGGAATTCTATTCTATCCAACAGACTTCTCTGGTCTCCAGCCAATTCAGATTGAGCTTTAGACATTTCAGATTGGATTCTAGACAATTCAAAGTGGGATCTAGACAATTCAGACTGGTTTCTGGACAATTCAGACTGCCCTTCAAACAGGTCCGTTAATCTCCTATCCATCTTGTCTTGTCCCTCCGTGAGTCGGTCATTTAGTCGACGGTCTAAGTTATTCTGTCCATCAGTGACGTCAGTTAGTCGTTTGTCCAAATTATCTTGTCCAGCAGTGACGTCAATTAGTCTGCTATCCAGTTTATTTTGTCCAGCCGACACCTTTTCTATACTTTCCAACACGCGTTCAAGAATAGAGGCTCGAATCAACTCTGGTGAAAGAGGCCTGACTTCACCTTGCTCACTTACTTCCAAAGAGTGCAATGATTCACGAGACATGTTAGAAATTATTATTAATGTTTATGCAACAACAGTCTCAATTATAAAATACAATTCAAGTAAAACATTCAACTTAATCCTACGCAGTTTCTACTGGCAGTGACTTGCAATTACAATCAAATTAAAGAAAAAGATGATTATTTACCCAACTTTGGAACAAAGGACATGATTAATAATCCAAGTGCAATTATGGTTTACGAAGACGGAAGATAATCCAGCGAATAAGCGGAGACGACGACAGAGAGATAATCCAACGGGTAAGCGGAGACGACGACAGAGAGAATAATCCAGACAATCGACAATATTATTCCAAACGTACTCGTTTCTACTTTAAACTTCTATATCGCACTATTTAACTCTTAGGAAGAGACTAACGCAAGTGTTTCTCAATTCCTTATCTATTCTACGTGGACTCAAAAAGAACTAATCCCTTGGACGACTCGGCTCGACTCCTAGGTAATCCATCGGTACAGGTCTAACCTCCAGGACGTCTCGGCAACGAGTGACAAATTTTACTAGTGGCAGGTTCTCTAATCAGACTCTTCAACCAATCAGCAGTCCAGCTCAAATGCTAGCCTTATATGGACACGAAATAAGACAGAAAACCGATGACGTAGGGGATGAGTCAGTGGTTCTGCTGCTGTACCAGGCGTGACTAGCGCGTGATCAGAGGCTGACGGAAAATCCCAATAATAATGCTATCAACGGCGAAAAATACCGAGGCCAAGCACGACACCATCGTTTCATCGGCTCGCCGCTTTTCTACCGCTAGAGGTCTCAGGGGACAGACACAAGCAATTCTAAAAATAGCCTCTAGTAAGGATTTTATAGATCATTACACTCTCACCGGCCAGGGGAAGAAAATTATGTCGACTAGATTCGGCAGAATTTTCTGTAAGTAAGAACCTTTAGCCAGTTCCTATACATCTGGGAAATCTCTAAACCTTAATATACAATTATCTCAACATCTTAACATGGCAAATGGCTAGCTAACATACACAGCATCAAACAATATCCACCACTAATCTAACAAGTTTCTAGCAATACTCAATGCACATTATTCAATGCAATGCAAAACTACAATCAAAATTTAAGCAATAAAGTCTCAACAATTCTCCAACTAACACAGCAAAACAGACAATACTATAGCAATGAATTACTAATCATCAAAGCCAAATCTTACAGGTGGACGAATAACACGTCTGGGACGATCTATCAGTTGTGGCTGGTCAACAGTTTCATTATCCGTTACCAGATCCAGGTTCAAATCCAAATCAGGGTCATTAGGGGTCACTCTCTAAGCATAAACAATTAATACAAATCACATATCAGACACAAATTAAATAACAGAAGCAAACGATCGAAGAATGTTGAGCAATCACCAACGCTTCATGAATGACGGGAAGCGCGATTGACGAAAGGGGGGTGGGTTGTCTGGTAGGTGGGGTCGAATTCTTTTATATCCTTTGGACGAAGGAATTTCTATGTCACGTGAGATGGAGATTCTTCGACAGGTTGCTGAACGCGGAAGTCTATCAACTGGGTACGGTTTATCCTTGATCCAAATCTGTCTTGATCCAAAGTCCCAAGTAGCTCCTACTCCTTTCAACCACGATAATCCAAGAATAAAATCATCCAATTGTTTAGACACCAGGCATCTTACTTCGAATTCAAAGTCTCCGAGTTTACATGGAAGCAAAACCTCGCCCTCTATCGAAATTTTGGATCCGTTTGCGGCTATGACAATTTGTTTTGACGGTTTCAGATCTGTCGGACAAATCATATTATATGGTATCAAAGATAATTGTGAACCTGAATCAACCATAGCGTGCACCGGGTAATCATCAATCAAAATCTTTATGTATGGGTTGTCACTTACTAAACTAGAACATGACGTCACAAGTTCATCTGTATTCTGGTTTGGAATCACGTCGTCACGTGGCGTTTCTCGGTGTGGACAATCCTTCTGGAGATGCGTTTCAGCGGAACAAATGAAACAACGGCGTTTCTGGTTAAAAGCAGGTTGAGTCCTTTGTCTTCCTCTATTCCCGTTCCAGTTTCCTTGGTTTCCATTCCATGGAGGAGGAGGAGGAGGAGGATAGGGAGGAATTCCTGGTATCAGCGGCGGTATCCGTGCTTTCTCGGCTTTCTCCAGGCGATCCAATCGTTGTATTACCTCCTTCAGGTTTGAATCCTGTTCTTTGATCATCTGTGTTCTTGCGGGATGACGATTCGTATTTCCAGGTTTATCTAGCGCAGCTTTCCTGTAGGCTTCCAAACGAGTTGCAAGTTTAAAGGCACTGTCCAAAGAAGAAGGCTCTAATTCGCGGACACGTAAGGCTAAAGACTGATCATAAAGAGCATTCAAGAAGGCACGTGTTGCTAATGTTTCCAGGTGAATTGAGGATGGACCTGGATAGGCTAAAGAAACAAGGCGTCTAATATCCTGAGCCACTGTTCCCATATCCTCGGATTCTTTTTGTCTGCGATTGTCCAGTTGAGTTTGAAACAATGCAGTTTGTTCAGCATTGCCAAAGCGAGATCTCAGTCTTTCAATCAATTCATCAGAGGTAGTGAACAATTCAGCATCTCTGTCCCATAAAATTTGTTCGGCTTGCCCAGACAAAGAACAAAATAGATGATTTAATTTCTCAGATTCTGTCCATAGGTTATTTCGACTGGCTATTTTAAATTTCCGAATAAATGGCTCCAATTGTTCTTTTCCACTGAATTTTTCTAATTTGATTGTGCTCCTTGATTTCTCTGGTGAAGAAGCTGACAACGATGAGGAGGCGAGAGGAAAAGATGTAGTTTTCGTATCCGAATTCTTCGTAGACACAGGTGGCGGTATAGGCGGATCAGGTGAAAGATTAATTTCAGCCGTGGTAGCAGTTGCAGTTGTGGGTATATTCGTCTGAGTTGCCACTGAAATTTTTGGTTGCTGTGGAGGAGAAGTGTAGGCCTTAGTTTCAATGGAGGAGGATTTCTGCTCTTTTATTGTCATTTCTTCGCTTCGAATTGTTCTGGTCGGCTCAGAGGGTAAACTCCAAGGTTCAAATTTTCTTTCAAATCCATATGGCTGAGCTCCTAAGCATGTTCTCTGGTTGAAATCATAGGCATAGGTAGGCCATCTAGCAATTGCAGGATAAGTTTCTGGAATTCTGTATGGATCAGGAAAATTGGATGCGTGCGAAGGTAACATCATCCTGTCGATTCTCGGCGGTGCTTCGTATCGATTCAGAGGCAGGCTGGTTAAGAAATTATCCGTTTGAGCGAAGGAATGCGAAATTGGTTGTCTTCGAATCGCTTCTTCAGAGACGTGAGGATTAAGGACGGAGGCGGAGGCATGTGAATGAACGACGGAGGCATGTGACATTCGTAGAAGATCACGATCAGGCATATTCCTTTGCGACGAAATTTCCGATTCGAAAGGATTTCTGAGCGATTGAGCGTCGAGTGGAACAGAAGTGGGTCGACGAAATTGTATTCTCGATTCGTAATCCAAATTTGATTCAGTAATCCCGGGTTGACGTCGAGATTCAGAGGCAGAATGAGGCAAAGGCGATGCATTGGGTCGATTAGCATCACTCAAATTGGTTTGATTTTGGAGCCCTCTACCGAATAATTGGGAATCCATTCCTCTGGCAAATTTCTCATTTTCCAAATTTTCAACCCCAAAATCCCTTTGTAATTGCATTTCCCTGCCATTGTTATTCATTATTCTCAATTTATCTTGTTCTAGATTATCAATTTCATGATGTACAGAGCCATGCAAAGATTCTACATCTACATCTCGTTCAAATCTTAATTTAGATCTCTGTATGTCAGTTTCGCTTAGAAATCTAGCTTCACTGACTTCTCCATCATCTGAATCTACATCTACAGATCGAACATCAAACATATCCCATCCTCGTCGCCAATGTGATGTCCGCCATCTCCTCCCCGACTGTGCGCTACTACAGGCGGTTTATGTAAAGGAGTGGTAACGTTTTGAAGTGAGATTTGAGTTCTGTTGATGTCCGATAATGTAGAGTAGTCTTTAGGTCTGGCACCACTTTCCTTTCTAAATCCAGGTTTCACAGGGAAACGGTAATCAGGCTGTGGCCGATCCTTTAATCTAGTGCTCCTGCGTGGGCCTAGGGTTTCGGGTTCAAATCCATCCGATTCTGCTATTATGGGTTTCTTGACGAAGGTTTCCAAGGGTAAGGCTGCGGCGGAAGGGAGTTCGGCAACTTTCGGTGGAGGTGCCGAAAAGTCAGGGTTCGTAGTGGTACTCACTTCCTTACTTACTTTTCTATCTGCTTCTAGGAATTCTATTCTATCCAACAGACTTCTCTGGTCTCCAGCCAATTCAGATTGAGCTTTAGACATTTCAGATTGGATTCTAGACAATTCAAAGTGGGATCTAGACAATTCAGACTGGTTTCTGGACAATTCAGACTGCCCTTCAAACAGGTCCGTTAATCTCCTATCCATCTTGTCTTGTCCCTCCGTGAGTCGGTCATTTAGTCGACGGTCTAAGTTATTCTGTCCATCAGTGACGTCAGTTAGTCGTTTGTCCAAATTATCTTGTCCAGCAGTGACGTCAATTAGTCTGCTATCCAGTTTATTTTGTCCAGCCGACACCTTTTCTATACTTTCCAACACGCGTTCAAGAATAGAGGCTCGAATCAACTCTGGTGAAAGAGGCCTGACTTCACCTTGCTCACTTACTTCCAAAGAGTGCAATGATTCACGAGACATGTTAGAAATTATTATTAATGTTTATGCAACAACAGTCTCAATTATAAAATACAATTCAAGTAAAACATTCAACTTAATCCTACGCAGTTTCTACTGGCAGTGACTTGCAATTACAATCAAATTAAAGAAAAAGATGATTATTTACCCAACTTTGGAACAAAGGACATGATTAATAATCCAAGTGCAATTATGGTTTACGAAGACGGAAGATAATCCAGCGAATAAGCGGAGACGACGACAGAGAGATAATCCAACGGGTAAGCGGAGACGACGACAGAGAGAATAATCCAGACAATCGACAATATTATTCCAAACGTACTCGTTTCTACTTTAAACTTCTATATCGCACTATTTAACTCTTAGGAAGAGACTAACGCAAGTGTTTCTCAATTCCTTATCTATTCTACGGGGACTCAAAAAGAACTAATCTCTTGGACGACTCGGCTCGACTCCTAGGTAATCCATCGGTACAGGTCTAACCTCCAGGACGTCTCGGCAACGAGTGACAAATTTTACTAGTGGCAGGTTCTCTAATCAGACTCTTCAACCAATCAGCAGTCCAGCTCAAATGCTAGCCTTATATGGACACGAAATAAGACAGAAAACCGATGACGTAGGGGATGAGTCAGTGGTTCTGCTGCTGTACCAGGCGTGACTAGCGCGTGATCAGAGGCTGACGGAAAATCCCAATAATAATGCTATCAACGGCGAAAAATACCGAGGCCAAGCACGACACCATCGTTTCATCGGCTCGCCGCTTTTCTACCGCTAGAGGTCTCAGGGGACAGACACAAGCAATTCTAAAAATAGCCTCTAGTAAGGATTTTATAGATCATTACAATATTAGTTCAATGAATGCTTCGATGAATGAATAAATGGATGGACGGGCGAATGGATGGATGGATGGATGAATAGAAGGATGGATGGATGGATGGATGGATGGATGGATGGATGGATGGATGGATGGATGGATGGATGGATGGATGGATGGATGGATGGATGGATGGATGGATGGATGGATGGATGGATGGAGGGAGGGAGGGAGGGAGGAGGGACTGATATATGTTCTTTGCGACTAAGTGTTGTTCTTGTAGGCGAAGGTGTAACAGTAAATAAAGTAATCAGGATATGTGAAAACAGTTGAAACCGCTTGTGATGACCTTTGTAAATACCTTGCGTTGTAATTGCAATCGTAATTGAACATTCATATAGCGCCACTAAAAGAGCAAGACGAATCAGTGACGCTCTTTGTGCTAGCCTATGTGATACCTATGTCATTATATAAGACCTGCACTTTTACATAAGTTAAATAGCAAAACAACGCACAGTAAAGAAGAAGAGTCACCAATGGCAGACTGATGCGCACAAGTGGATCCTACCAACGGATTCTCACCAACAGCATACTAGATTACACTATGTGCACGTGTAGTAAAAGTAGGCTAATCTTCGTGTGTTTACTGTGTGTCTTTAGGCGGCGCTGCATCGCTGCCTGAGGCGAGATGTGGGATAGAAGATCGTGATGAGGGTTGCTGTTGCACTGTGGCTCTAGAAGGAAGCAGACGAGGAGTCTATTGCCCGATGGGAAATGCAAGCAATCTACCACGACTCCTAAAACCAATCGAACGAAACTGCTCTCATGGACAGTACAAATAGTGGGATATGTGACACTTGGTTGCTGTTTAACGACACTGTGTCATAACACAGCTGATTAGTGTCGCCCTCCTCCTTTCTCCAGGCTTGGGACTGGCACTACCACAGGCAGGGTAGTGGCGGAGTTCCGATTTGTGACATATCAGCTGTCAGCTTTATACTTGGAACCAGGAACAATCATATAGAGAGACAATTGCGAGGAAGTGATGGGATGTGATATTCCCCGACCACAAGGAGTCGATGACAGTCATAAAATCAATGGACAAGTCAACCTGAAACTAGAGAGAAATGGATGAGAGCATTCAATTTATTCGACAAATCAACATGGAAGCTTACTTAATATCGTTTATTTAACGACGCCGTCATATCGACGATGATTGGAGTCATTACAAGGATCGTAATTTTATATGCACTTAGGCTATAGGGCCTACAGAGTAGCCTACATAACTGGTCGTATTCGATTGCGCTAACGGTGTTTGCCTATGTCATTTTAGTAAATAGATGCTAACTATATGCCTAAGCTATTAGTAATAATAGTAATAGTAATAATAATAATAATTAATATTTACATTAGAGTCAATGTTTGCAGCATTTTGCTTTGCGATTGTTCTGCTGTGTTTGGTTTACAATAAAGAGTTCTTATTGATGATTTGATGATATTCTGCTCTTCTTCGTTGTTTTCTTCTTGGTCTTCTTCTTTGTCTTCTTCTTTGCCTTCGTCTTCTGCTTTGTCTTCTTCTGTTCCGTTGCTTAATGGCGCAAGGGTCGCCAGGGTTAACCGGGTCTTTCCCTTGCTTAATGGCGCAAGGGCCGCCAGAGGTAACCGGGTCGTGTTCTCTGCTTAATGGCGCCAGGGCCGCCAGTGGTAACAGCTAGGGTCTTTTCCCTTGCTTAATGGCGCAAGAGCCGCCAGAGGTAACCGGGTCTATTTGTATGGAATTTTCGATAGTTAACTGCGATTATAAAAACAAAGACTATTTAGTGAAAGTATGAGATGGTAGTCTTCCAAGTTTTACGACTACGCTTATGTAGCTGAATAGTCAGATCCAGTGGCGGCTCTAAACTTTTGCAACAGGGGGGGCCACGGGGGGCCGGGGAAACAGATGGAGGGGCCCGTCTATTTTCGTCAAAAGTGAGTATGGTGACAAGAGACCTGTATTGGAGCTACATGAATTGTTTAATCAACAGCCTCAAGTTAAGACACAAATGGAAACAGACTCACTTTGTTAAAAGTAAAACTTATGAACTACAAGCAATACATGCCCTTTTAATTAGGTGCAAGTTTTATTAAGACTGTCATGCCTAGAGTCAAACTGTTCCACAAAGGCACCCATGATAATCGACTCTGCACGAACACATTCAACTAACAGCATTGATAAACTGCTCTCTGAAACGAATATGAGACATAATTATTTGCTTTGCAGATATGTCTAATATCAGAAAAGACTTGTGTTTTGGCGTTAAAGATTCATATACCAATCATAATAGTAGGCTAAGCGAATGGTCAGAGAATTGTCGATTTGGTTCGGAATGATATAATAACTGGATGTAGACAAGTTGCCTAAATGTAGTCTGTGGGTCCACTTCAGAACGATGCCCAGAGTTTTATCTGCAGCAGAGCCCGAAAAGCGCCTGGGCATTTTATGAACACACTGTTTGAGTAGTACAGTTTTAAGTTCGTTGAGGAAGGATTCAGATAGAGTCTCAGTGTGTCGGCGTAGGTCTAAAGGAAGGGCGTTCCAAACCTACCACTGAAAAGGCTCGATTCTTCATAGTTGCAGTATGAGCGAACGAAACCAGGAGAACTCCCTTTTCCGTACAGCATTGGGGATGACGTCCTTGGATACCCGAAGTCAGACAGCATTGCTCTCGGAGGCAAATTGGGCGAAGCCTTAGCTGGTGATGTCGCCATACCAGGGCAGCTACCCTGTACTCAATATGCTTGCGCATAGGGAGTCAGTGATGGATAGCAGGAAGTAGCTTATACGACAAGAAAATAGTTAAGACTCCAAGGAAGTAAATATATACATGTAGGTCGTGTCTGTGAAAACACCACGAATAAAATGACATCGGATTTCATCATGCATCATGCTTAAAGCAAGTAAGTCATACCTTTGAAAATATCAAAATTAAATTATACCATATTTCATAATATTTTGGAATAAAATTTGGGGGCCAGTGGGGGGGCCACAACCTCAGTTGGGGCAAGTGCCCCCTGGCCCCCTGTAGAGCCGCCACTGGTCAGATCGAGTAGTCACGTATCACAAATAGTCACGTAGGCCTATGTGCTCTCTTGGAACCTTCATTGGCTTGAGGACCCCCACCCCGTGGGAGCAGGACAATACCCCCGGACAAAACCCCCCGGACAAAACCCCCCGGACAAAAACCCCCCGGACAAAACCCCCCGGTATAAAACCCCCCGGACAAAACCCCCCGGTATAAAACCCACCCACCAGCTCCAAATTGAAGAGGTGTTAAGTAATTTAGCAAGTAACTGAAAAGGTGTTAAAGGGTAGGTAGAGCCTGGAGATTCTGATCAACAGCACATTGAAGAGGTGCTAATTAATCAAGTAAATAATGAGGGTAGGTAGAGCCTAGAGATTCCGATCAACAGCACATTGAAGAGGTGCTAGGTCACGCACCAGCACCCCAAAGGAAAAAGTACAAAGCATCCAATGAACGGATTGTTAACATTGTACGTGACTTCAGCAATCGTAGTCTACTTGACTACATGCGTGGGATCGCACACAACATTACTATTTAACCCATTAGTAACGATTAGAAATAACGTTGCCAAAAGAACAGGATAATACTTGGTAGACTCGTAACTAATTATTTATAATAGTGAGCCATTTGACTATAAATTCCACCATTTTGCTTGTCAAAATATGTTAGCTTGAAAAAATGTCCAAACAATACACATGTCATTGCATCATTACTTGCAGTATGAAGTAACCGCTTGCTTGAAATCTTTTTAGACTATCTAGTCAATATTTTATTGTCAAAAGTTGTGAGTGGGGGGTTTTGTCCGGGGGGTTTTATACCGGGGGGTTTTGTCCAGGGGGGTTTTGTCCGGGGGGTTTTGTCCGGGGGGTTTTGTCCGGGGGGTATTGTCCTAGACTCCCACCTAGGGTGGAGCTTATTTCTGAACTTTTGAAATTTGATATTCTTACCCTCTCAGTTTGTTCCTATATATGAAATAAAAAATCAGGCAAAATATGAGCACAATTGAACAATATTTAGAGGTAGCTCAATAACAGTGAAGTTTCTCATACTCCAAAGCTGCGGCGGCCCTTACATTGACTGATGCCATAGCTTAATTATCATGATAAATTAGGAACCTAGTTTTATCTACTAGTAAATTTACACTTTCTCTAATAATTATATTCACAATAATTTCACAGCATACAATCATCCATTCACTCAGAATTTCAGATTCCATTATTTAGCTGGCAATGCAAAATTTCAATGAATTCATAATCCACTAATCCAGACATGTTAAGATTTGCCCAATGCCTACTGTTTGGACTGACTCTGCTTACTAAGCAACACTGTTGCAGCAGTATATATGTCTGTATGAGGCATTGTTCTCAGTTATTAATACATAATGCATTAATGCAACAATTGCAACTCTTTAAATTTACTGTCTTGATTTTCCAATTTCCAAATATAGATTTATGTAATTTTGCTAATAGACTAATATCCAATATCCATCGGTCAGCGAAATTACTATTATTTTCAATGTTTTAAGTGTAAATAGTAATTAGTAAATAGATAAATAGACAGATATTTAAATGGGAATTTGTAATACAATAATTTTTTTAAATAACTAACATTCCTCTTGTTGTTCACTGGGATGGCAAACTAATCCCTGATCTAACTGGAAAAGGGGTTTCTCAGCTACTCACAGTTGCCAAGCTTCCATCCGGAACAGGTGAGGCTCAGGGTGCTGCTGTCTTTGGAGCTATTGAAGACTGGGGTGGGGCATTGCAGGCAGCATCCGAGCTATGTGTTTTGACACTACCAGCTCAAACACTGGTCGGGTTGCTGGTGCCTGCGTCCTTCTAGAGCAGAAGCTTGAGAAGAAGCTCTTGTCACTGGCTTGCAGGCATCACATAATGGAACTGATAATCGGTGCAGTGTTCAAAGTGTGCATGGGAGCCACATCTTCTCTGGAGGTCTCACTCTTCAAACGCTTCTAGGAATACTTGGGATTTATAGACACAGACAAGTTTGAACCAGGGGTTGCAGCCGATGACGTGGCAAGTCTAGTGGAAGACGTAAAGCAAGGCACCATCGATTACGCCCACAAGCATCTTGAAGGACAAGAACTTAGAAGATTTCGTCACAGCAAAGTCAATGACACTGATCCAAATGATGGAACTTCCAAATGGATTTCTCGCGGTTGATCCGGACTTGTGGGAGGACAGAGACGACTACAAGCAAGCTGCAGAAACAGTCGAGTCTCTGAAAGTTGTCAACGACCACGCTGAACGTGGAGTGGCACTCATTCAGGAGTACAGTGGATTAATAACCCTTGATGAAACGCAGCTTCAATTCCTGCTGCAAGTTGTCGAGGACCATCGCAGAATGTTCTCTGATAGCAGGAAACAGACTCTGTCCGGTCTGCCATTAACACAATAAATTCAGATTTTTGATGAACATTGTAAGACTGATTGTAAGACTGATTCTGTCAGAAAATGAATAAAGAATTCACTAGTATTAACTATTAAATGTGTTTAGTGATCACTGATCACTGATCAAAAATAAATACTCTGTTGTTTAAAATAAATTCAGATATATTCGCAATTCATTGAGTTTTCGTAATTTTCATAATCTTTGAGGCACTTGAGCTACCCCTAAACATAAGCATTTATTGCTCAACATTTTTATACAGTGTTTCTATATCATAAGGAACAGATTTGGGGGGTAAGACTTTCAAAAATGAAATTTCTAATTTTTTCTATTTAATAAGCACCACCCTACTCCCACCCCGTGAATCGACTACAAAATATAAGCCTCATATCTTCAACCCCCTTCACAATTCGGATGTAACTTCTCAATTTGCTTTCTTACTATCGCAAGCTACACGCCATCCAAACGTCTCGAGTATTAAAAGTAATTTAAAACGAAATCGCCCACCTAATGAAGTAATACACATATAGGCCTATAAACTTACGTTTTGTGTTGTGATATCCGAAGACTTAGAGACCGGTTGCAAAATTGATGCTGGGTGTCGTCAACATAAATAAAGTAGGTAAACGATGGTGGATCCTCTTCTACAATCTATCCCTCATATCTTTGGAACCAATTCCCGACAGATGTCCTACAGTACCCTAGTCCCATTAAGGAATGACTCAGCCTTCCACACCCTACAGGCAATTGTA
The DNA here is from genome assembly GCA_020284085.1 of Aporrectodea caliginosa. Lineage (NCBI taxonomy): Eukaryota > Metazoa > Annelida > Clitellata > Crassiclitellata > Lumbricidae > Aporrectodea > Aporrectodea caliginosa. The sequence continues at coordinate 2,280,510 of JACEVL010001024.1, forward strand.
AAATGAGCAGCCGGGCAGATGGGCGCCTGTCCTCTTCCTAAAGAATTTCAGTACCGACTACGAACAAAGCTTTAAACTATCGTATCCTGCAATCGAACCTGAGCTTAGTATTCCGCAACCGTGCACCGTTGCCACCTAGATCGCTTTCCACCTAACCACCACTCAATTTCCCAAGAACAATCGTCTGAAATCTCATTTGGCAGTAAAACTAAGACATTTCGTACGTTTAGTCTGTGAAATTTTGGTCACCCTGACGAAGTTTCTGTATGACGCTGATAATTTGGGCTAGATATAGGGCCTACATGATTCCGGGTTCGCTAATCTCGCGGTTAGCGTGCTCACTATCATCTGAGAAGTCGGGGTCAAATCCCCGCCAGGCCAGAAATTTATTTCGAAATTTCTGTTCCATTTGCACCCCATAGCCGACTCAGCTATATACGAGTAGGCCTACACTTAAGTACAATATAATTGGGCAGATTAGACGGCAAAGGGGAGAGCACAGAGCAGGTCACCCACCTTCATAAATCATAATTATGTTGAAGCAAAGATAAATGAAGACGACGATAACTTGCCCATGGCTGACTTAATGAACTGCTCTTCGGAAAAGTGATTCTGCCGCTACGGTATCCAAAATCATTCATTCATAAATTTATATAGGGTGGGTAACCCTAATGTGGGCAGGTTCCTAACATGGGCACCCCCTTGAATCTCAAAATATAGACGACATACGGTGGTGCCTTCTAGGAAATATTATTAACTATAAGTATTGCTGTTATAAAACAGCAACGTATGTCGGCGGAAAATTGCGCTTCGAAAGTAAGAAGTAAATGTTTTTAGCATGCCAGTTTTCTATAATGTTCGATATACGGTTCAGTAGCTGTGGGCGCGTTGTTTTTTAATGTATTTTCAATCGGTTTTTTGCAGATGTTTGGTGAAGTGTAGCTTTTTCGCCCCATGTGAGCGATAATGAGGGAGAAAGTAAGCACACTTTAAAAAAATTTTTCCTAGGGGGGTATTGCGTAGAGCCTAATTTGGGCACCATTGGGTGTTCCTAATTTGGGCAGTGTATGAGGCCAAATTTACTACTATATTACACGTTAATATTGGGTAAAGCTTATTCTTAATTTGGGCAGTGCCCATTCTAGGTAACTTTGTATGCCCAAATTGAGGCCATATTTACTACTATAATTATTACACGTTAAATATTTAGTGTTCAAATTAGGGCACCATGTCCTAATATGGGCACTTTGAGGGGTGTGTCATTTTTTCTGCACAACTAATATTGCTTTGCAATCTATTGTATGTATTCAATATATTTTCATTACCTACTGTTTCAGCTAACCAAACAACACCAAACAATAAGTATACGTGTCAAAATCAATATGATACGAGCCTTTAATCCTTAAGGTGCCCAAACAAGGGAACTATACCCTAACGCCCCTATAATAAAACTACTCAAAACGCTCCAGGGTTAAGTCTCCAACCCAAGTCTCCAACTCCAACCCGGGCAAGTCTTCAAATGGAAATAACACGTATGGGTGTAGGCTATGATCTAGGAAACAGGCGTACATGTAGCTCCCGAGGGAGGCCATTCCAAACCCTAGGGCTTACCACAGAGAATGCGCGGTTTTGCATAGCTAAGTTCTGCACGGGCAAACGGGACCACCAGAACATCCCCCTCAGCAAAGCGAAGGGAGCGACTACCTCGGGCCCACGATACCGAGTGACAGATGTCTATTAGGTAGACGGGTGCAAGGCCAAGTTGGCATTGCCAGACCAGAGAGACAAATTCATCCAAACTACATATGTAATCATAGTTGTAAAAACGTTTTTTTCGTTTTTTATTATTTTCCAAAAAACCTCGTTTTTATCGTTTTTTATTTCTCGTCTCGTTTTTTTCCGTTTTTTATTTTTTTTGTATGTAACTTTATTATTTATTTACTGTCTGTTATTATTTGTTTAATTTTATTCTTGTCTGATATCCCTTACGTTGTCTCCGGCCTTTCAAGGATTCATCTAATTTATGTCACTATTTAGTGTCATCAGTTGAGAAAATAAAATAGCACAGAACAAGAAATAAAATTTATTTTAATTTCTAAGTTATCCAAAATGCGAAATGTTGTCTTTGTACTCAGCAATCTCCGACTGACTGATAAACTGACGGATATTATTCCATAATATATTATTACGTTCTTATTTAAGTCAAAATTGTAAGTACAATTTCTGATTACGTACACTCTAGGCCTATAGTTACAAAATTTAGTTTTTAATTGTTTATGTCAGCATGCACTTAGCCTATGTGGACTTGTGTATACGATTGTAATTTGAAATGATTTCAGTAGGCTATTTTTAATAACTGAATTTCTTATTAAAACAAACTTATGAAAAAGAACATAATTGTTGAAGATTAATATATATATGTTACTTGGTGTTTACTTATAAAGTTATGTTGTTTGCTGATTAAAATTAAATTGTGTAAACAAGGTTTTTAATTTTAAAATGCAGTAAAAGATGTAACAAAGTCAAATTATTTTCTTGTCCGTTTTTTTCTCGTTTTTTTCCGTTTTTTATTATTTTGAAAAAAACGACGTTTTATTTCGTTTTTACATCTATGTATGTAATTAACGCTGCGTTGACTCTACGGAGTGTCCGTGCATTAGATATTAATTTTCCATTCGATTTCCATGCAGTTCTAAAACTTCAAAAGGCTCAATCGATATGTATAATCAACAGCAGTATGTTAGACACAGGCCTTCAAACCCTTCCAAAGTTAAGACTATTAACATGGTCGATGAAATAACTTAAATGTAGTCTTAAGGACAAGACTAAAACTAATGAAAAAATTATAGTAGTACACTGCGAAGGGTGAGAAGAAAAAATTTGAGACTTATAACTTGGCATTCAATTGTAGATTTTAACTCAAATGTACACACTTAAACTTACATCAAATTATACATACATGCGTGTCACACACACACACCCACACGCACACACCGACAAACATTGATAGTTGATACAGCATGAAGCATAGTCCTAGTCTTAGTAGTTCTAGAACAAAGAAAATATCATTCTGATTTCTTTATACAAAAGTCTTCAAAATAAAATAGACAAAATAATACTCTAGTAAGATCCAGGAAAAATTGCACACACTAGTCCAAACTTCAAAGTATTATCCAACAAGCAATATATGGAAACGTTAGACAATGGAAATAAGGCATATTGTGTCTATTCTGTCTCATCTCCAAGACAAAGAAAGCATTAATTCCTAAACCAAATACACGTACATTAAACACAATTATTATTACAATAACCCTTCAGAGGCAAGACCATGGCAAATAGTAACAAATCATTAAAAAATAAAACTTTACAAAGCAAGATCAAAAATAGACAAAATAAATCAACCTGCATGTATATTCTGTTGAAGGCAAGATCTTCAGAGAATTTGACAAAATACATCAAGATACTTTAACCATTTAACGACAAGAGCGTACTCAAAGTGACTGGAAAACCAAAGCAGCTGACTGTTAAAGTGTTAGCAGACAAGATCAGAAACACTGCACTCCCTACTTCTGCCACCTGAGCAGATGTAAAAGAAAATAAAATACATCTTCGTTGCTGTAAAAATTGCTGATCTTGAATATCAGACATGTCAGTGTTCTTATTACAGTACGATCGGGCATTACAAGATAGGTTTTGCCGCTTACAAATTCTGCGCATGAGTAATTCCTGATTGGATACAGATCTTATATGCAATATTGATCTTCATGAATTGATTAGCACACTTCCCTTAAAATCTTCAATTATTTTTACATATTCATTTAAACCAACTGCGCTTACATCATTCTAATTCTAATGACACACTAAACAGATGGAAATTACTAAAACACATCTACGCATTTCGTGGTTGAAAATTGTTCAGTTAACATAAGTTACATAGCAGTTCTTTAGGTTAGTGCAAGTTCTTAGTAATTCTAACATTCCATTTATATAGTTTATATAGCACGATTTCGAGAAAATACTCTGATGCTCACAACCCAACAACATGAGACCATAGTCGAGTAGAATGGTTTAAACAGAGTGGATAAACAGAGCCTTTACAGAGGCAAAGAAAATTCAAGAAGTTCAAGTCATGGGTTTGAATGGTAGTCTGTTCCAGGATGAAGAGCTGGAAGGCAAAGAAGGTATATATTGCAATTATCACATTATATTAATGAAGTAGAAACAACAGATCATAGCAAAGCCAACAGACTAGCCTTACTAACTTTTACAGCATTTCAGGTAACTTAAATGTCCACTGGCAAGAATTTTCTGTATTGAATGTGTATCCTGTTGGCCTCTTATCTTTTTTTATATGTGCAGTGCATACACCTTCTTGCGAGCATTTGTTAACAGTTCTTTAGGTATCGTCATTTGATACGACGATAATGAAGATATACGACTTTGATCACGACCGGTAATTTTGATTGTGGGATCTTTAGCTGTGCATCCGAGTAGGTATCTTGGAGGCACTATGGTATATAATTGCTCTGAATGAATGAATATGGACATGATTGCAAACATTATGATTGCAAAATCACATTTAGTGCAGAGAGAAAAGTTTTACTTCCAATTGGATAGCACTACAGTAAATAAAATCGAAAACAACATAAAATTAGAACATAAAGCATGATTGTCAAGTTGAAATTGGGAAATGACTTCCCCATTAACCACATTACGGGTATACAGTTCACCGTCAAGAGAAGAAAATACTATTAATCATAGATAAATTCTCAGCACCCTACTCGCCTTAACCTTAAAGTTTCTTATGACCTGGTGAACCCTGTAACGAGAACTGGATCTTAACGTCATCCAGAAGTTCATAAATGTGACCACTGTGTATGTCAGCTTCGGATATTTCTGAGTACAGCTGACTTGGGTTTGGTTCCTCAATTCCCCACTTCATGCAATTTCCCTCTGCTGAGGAGGTATAGGTTACCATCTCTTTGTTCTCCGTCTCAGGTACGTCATTTTCTCTCCTTGAGTTTGGTTCACTGTACCCCTCGATTGTTTCATAAGTGTTTTCTCTCTGTGCAGAATCTGTCTGTTCTACAGACTGGTCGCTTGCTGCCATTCCGACTGTTCTGGGTTCAAAGCGCATGGGTTGTGGTCGAGGTATGTCATATCCCATCATGTCATTACCATTTACGATTGTTCCTGGTTCCAAGTATAAATCTGACACCTGATGTGTTACATATCCCGCTGTTGTACTTTCCATGAGTGCAGTTTCGTTCATTGTGTTTATGCGTCCTGGTAGATTGCCTGCATTTCCCATCGGAAGGTAATCAGAGTGCTGTTGACGTTGACTGGAACCATCCATTGGGCAATAGAGATTCTCCTGTGGTTCAACATCAACGTCAGAAGAAGTTTTTGCAGGTTTTCGTACGGCAAGCATCTCGAGTGTAACGTACGTATTTGGTTCTGCCCGTGCAACAACAGTTCTTCTGCCAGAAAGGACACTGAAAGGCCACATCTCCATAGCACCCACATGCCCAGCCTTTCGTCTCCGGCAGCTAAAAAACAACATCATTTAAAATAAAATAAAATCAGAGAATGAATATAGCCAACTGCCAGAGGACAGAAATATTGATTAAATAAGGAAAATTAGACACAGACTAATATGCTTTCACTTAATGAATAGTGCTAGAGCACAAACAGCTAAATTCTTATGATAGGCTTCTACAATATTTGCACATGATATCATTTATTTTAATCATAGAAGCATGCAAGGCAAGGGAGTTGCTCAATTATTAGCTACACTACATGCCTCATTCGATTTAGTCCTCAGAGATATGGTCCTAGAATTGTTGGATTTGTTGCCTAGAGGATTGGCCTCAGTTAAGAGTTTGGCTTCTAGGTCAAAAGTTAATTCCCTGTGATAAGATAAACTGGCCTGAAATGCAGAGCATAAGGCAAAAGCATGGGGCGGGGAGATGGTTGAATGGCAACAGGCTGGCACTAAGATCAGAAAGACAAGGGTTAGATATCTGCTAGCCCCATAAGGAATGACTCAGCCTTCCATTCCCTAGGGACGACTGTAAAATGCCATACAGTTAAATTCAACTCCTGTTAAACTTCTTGTCATCTGTTACTACAATAGCATGTAATCCTACAATGAAAGACTATGTGTGGCCAATTTATGCCACTCGTGCTACTACTGTCTGCACAGTACTTGCGGATGGCTGCGTGCTGGTCTCATTGGTTCCAGGACAGTCTCAACTGCATTCTGTCATCAATTACAATCTAGTATGGACAGGAATGGCCAGCAGGTCACAAGCAACGACATTCGCCATATGTGGCCCAACTGTACGGAATGCTCTGTCTGTTGTTCATCGGGATACCGAGATATTGCTGGATGGTGTACAGAAGATGCTGTACAGTCATAATTTATGTCATCTTATTAGTAGCTGCTTAAGCAAACTTGCTGTGCATTCTGCTTCATCATATTTGGCATGGCGGTGCCTGTTGTGCCTTGCCCCAGCCTAACTTAGTGAGCTCTGCTGTCCTACCTCACATGCCCTGGGTTGTCGCTCCCTCCGTTCTACTGAGCAGGGTGTGCTTCTCGTCCGTTTTGCCCATACATCCACTAGGCAGAACCGTGCATTTTCAATCGTTAGTCCAACGCTTCGGAACAGGCTTCCCTTGGTGCTACGTTTGCTTCCCAGGATCCGCTCCGATGCGTTCTATTGTAAGTTCAAAACTGTCCTTTTAGCCGTGCTGGGGTTTGGGAGCACCTCTGAGTAGTAGCCTTGAAGGGGTGCTATAGTAATTTCTGTAATGAATATTGTGCCTTACAAACTGACTTATAATAGTAATAGCATACAAATCATTTGAATGATTTGACACATACTTACAGGACGTATATATTACAAATGCAGCACATCAAAATGGACAGGGTCAAAAGAGTAATTAGAATGATCCCCGAAGAGTAGAATCCGGTTCCTAAAATACACAGAAAAGAAAAATCATCATTATGCTAGTTTGCAATCAAACATGCCACACACAGATTCAACAATGTCGTGTAACACTGCACTTCAACTCAACTAAAGAACAGTAGTTAATTCCTTCATCAGCCAAATCATAATCCAAGATCATTAAAGTAAATATAAAGTCATACTATTATTTCCATTAAAAAAGATTACCATACTTACGAGTATCTTCATCTGTATTTTCGTGGAGGATGCCTTTAAAACAAATCAGAAAGTCCATAAGATAGATTATAATGTACTGGCAATGTGTTTTACATACTTTAAAATCTCTCAGTAACTAAAACTAACCAACCAAACTAACTAAGACCAGGGTTCAAATCCTGCAACACAGAAAAACCGTCTTTAGAATTTAATACTAAATTGGTATGATATTTATGCCTTTTTTACACAAGCAAAAGTTATGAAGGTCACTTGAGATGCAGGTACTGTACAAGAAATGTTGAAATGACAGTATTGTAAATTTATTGCTGTGTTTCAATTACTACTGTACAAATCATTACAACCAGGCAAAGCCAACCAATAAACAAGTAAGAGACATACCGGGTACATGTATACATGCAAGGAGGCTGAAATAATGCATCAGCTAGATATTTAGGGGCAAGACCATATTGTGCTTGAATTCCAGAATGAAGATTTTGAATTTAATATGTGCAGAGAGAAGAAGACAGTGCAGTTGTTCAAACATGAAGGTAGAAACGTGAGAGTAGCGTGGTAAGCGGGCTATTGATCTGGCAGCCCCATTTAGGACCGACTGCAGAGGTAAAGACAAACCTTGGGAAGACCAATGAAAGGGAATTACAGTAGTCAATGAAGTGCATTTCTCACCTAATTAAATTTGCAGATAACATCAGTTACAGCAATATTACAGAGAAATGTACAACCATTCTTGGGAACATCTTAGCAGCATTTGTTACAAAGATGGTTTTGATGAAAAAGGCATAATATCATAATATATCTGCTAATAACTACCTTCCAGTTTTGTAGCATCAAGGGATTCTACATCACTCGAATGGAAATCTGGAAATTCACCATAATGATTAGATTTCAAATTCTGATCAAAATCATGGTAAATGTGTTGTTGTGTTTCAAGAACTGCATCCCCGAAACCTTTCCTTGCATCAAGTAATGAGATATCTAGGGTAGACAGGATTTTGGTTGTCAATGGTGATAATAAAACCATTGTCAGTATCAGTGGTACTTCTGGTGTCAGTGTAAATGGTGCTGTTGTCAGTGATGGTGGTATTGTTGGTGTCAATGTTGAAGATGGGCTCAATGAGTCTGAAAGCTGAAGTGTGATGACATACACAGAAAAGTAGTCGTCCTTTCTTTCAAACACATAAAAAATACACCAAGGCACTGCATAAATAACCAGTATCCCCATGCACATACAATCATACATACATACATACATACATAATGCATGCCAAGGCTAAATAAATGCATACATATATGCATTAAAAGGTGCGTTATAAATGTCCAGATATATACATATATACATACATGCATATATATACACATACATGCACATATATACATAAGTATATACATACGTGTATACAACTATACATACATACACAATTTACACATAGTCACATACAAATACAATGAAATCTGTAATAAACAACACCTCTGCCAGAGTCAAACCTGACACTGAACTGACCCATACTTGCTTTCGTATAGTGACGCTGCATAAGCTGGTCTTCCGACACCATTTTTATGCAAAGCTGAGAAAGCTGATACTTACATAACAACCATTAACAAGAATTCAAGAATATGGATTCGATCATGGAGTCAGCTTTAAAACAGATTTCATTATACTGTGCCCTGTTTATTATACGGTATTTGATATGGCTGTCAACAGAAGCATTACTAATTTCAAGGGCAGGTTGACACATATTCACTCCAGCACCCCACCCACACCTCAGAAACTACACACACTAAATGCAAACATCCTACTGTGAAATTGATCAAAATCCCATTTGAAGACATCTCATAAACATTAAAGCTAAACTGGATTAAACACGAAGAGATGATACAAAATAAATCAATCAATATTCGTATATTTGCAATAACAGAATGACACAGATGCATTGCTGCTTACAAGTAAAGAGTAGTCTAATTAAGGCGATTAGAAAATGTAATTAAACCATCACAGGATTTGGTAAATGTTTTATAGAGGATTCTAGAAAAAAAATGAAATTTTGATCATCTAAAAACATACCAGTAAATGTGCCACTGATGGTACAGATCTCACAATCACATGAAAATAAATTAAAAGCAACAAACAGAAAGCAAACAAATATACACTGCTCAATAAATAAATAAATAAATTAATAAATAAATTACTCATATACCATATTCACAGATGAAGCGGTAGTGCCATCGGAGTGTCTCACATGGTGTATCAACCCACAGCCACTTTCCACGACTACGCTTCATTCGTACACAGTTACGCCGGGTGTGCAAGATTGATGAGGGGTGACCGGACGCCCAGTTAGTCCAGCTGACAGGTTCATCCACACCTGCAAGTCAAATATAAATCAATAACAGACAGATATCTAGTTACTACAGATCATAATTAATCATTCATGAAATAACAATGTACAAAGCATGTTTTTACGATGAGTTTTCCAGATACAAGTAGAGGCGGCGCCAGACATTTTTTGTAATCAGGGCATAGCCAGGGCAGTCATACAAGTAACCAGTGCAGGGGCGGTATATGCCCCAAATAAACTCTGGGCAGGGCACAATTCTGGCAGGGCAAAGACCAGGGCAAAGGCTTTTGTACCAGGACATTTGCCCTGGCTTGCCCTGGTGTAGTGCCACCACTGGATACAAGTATATTGTCAGACCCACAATCATTTATTTGCTCACAGCAAAGATATCTATTCACAGACGCTTCCAAGCCAGCTTGGAAAAAAAGATTTTCCAGGTGTGGTAAAGGTACGTACACGTACCAGCAAGATAGCCGAATACAACAACAGAGTGCTATGTTTCGTTGGCTATGTTTCTGTCTATGGCCGGGTTCAGGCTGCAACATGAACAACAACTCTTTCTGTTGTCCACTAGTCTTTTCAAATAAAAGTTCAGTCAAACAGTTAAAATGCCTAAATTTCCTCCATGAATGTCTTCTACCAAATCAAAACTTGAGAGACCCGGATACACCTCTGGCTCTCCTTTTGTACAGTCTTCCGACAGAGTGTCCGAACATTCTCGAATTCCTCCCTATTTGGCCAGTCTCCTCGTTCCTGTTTCAGCATCTTCGGTGTCCGTTCCTCGGTATGCACTCAGATGGTCACTATATGCCTATCCCCCTAGCGAATACCTTACTAATACTTCTCGGGCATGTCATGCCACAGTATGTGTACCTTAATACATACGTATGTACAAACACATTATAAACTTTTGTACATATGTGTATATGTACATACACATTTAGACACACATATAACGAAAGTTCTTCCTCTTTGGTAAACAATGAATGCACAAGTGTTAAAAACCTTAGTTAATACTTTAAATGCATGAAAGAGAAAGGGACTTAACGATACGATATCTCACTAATAATTATATGTAACACTTTAACGATGAGAATGTACTAAAAGTGACTGAAAACCAAAGCAGGTCGTCATCAAAGTGTTAAACCTTTGAAATATCCAACGTTCGATTCTTAAGAATTTTCTCTGACCATTTCACTCGTACTCATTGAGTAAAATAAAATAGACAATTTTTACCAGTCTTTCCAGTTGTCCATTCCCACTGAAATTCTTTGTTCTGGTCATGAAGACCAATCCAGACTCCATCATTCTGCCACAAAGTGATTGAATTCAGTGCTATCGAAAGGAAATCATTTGTCTCCGCATCAGCATTCTTTGCTAAACGTCCTCCATACTAAACACAGATAACAAAACAATTCCGCATCAAGCAGCCTTCAAAGCGGTCAACGTTAACTCAAAAGTTATTGCAATGTACATAATCTCAGGCTAGCAGTCTGTTAAATTCATTCATTCATTCTGGAATTTATATAACTCCCCTTCAAGGAAACTACTCGGAGGCGCTCCCGACTCCAACACACCAATAAAGAACAGTTTTAAGTTTAGCGAGGAAAATTCAGGCAGACTCCCACGGTGTAGACGCAGCTCTAGAGGATGACCATTCCAGATCATTGGGCCTACCACAGAAAAAGCTTGATAAATGGCATGGCACCTTTCAAACTGGCATCAGTAGTGAAAGATCTCTGCTGAACAATTAATTGTCACTACTTTGAATGACCAAGCTCATCAACTGCCACTGCTTAATAACCAAGCATCAATTGATGGCACTGAGCAAATGGGAGTGATGGACTTCTCAGGTACCGACGCAGTAACTGTCTCAGAGCAGGCTCAAGCCAGTAATCCCCATGTTACAACGACTGCCCTCTAACCAATTGGCTAACTCACATCCAAACTGAATTAAGCAAACCGTTAGGTAACAAAATAAGTAATAATTTTACTTTATTTATAGAACACAACTTTAAACAGCAAGAATGCCCATCAGTGCAACACTGTACTCATCAGCAGCCCATCAGAAACTCAAAATTGACTGGCACATATGCCTGCTTCAACAAGGTTATTTCTAGAATATAGCTTTAAGCGGAGTAACCAGTAACAAGAAACACTTACTTTGGTACAGAAATTTCGAGCACTTGTCCAGTACATCTCGTCCCCAATGAAATGATAGCACTTCTGCCTAAAACTTCGTACAATTGTAGTCGAAGGAATTTGTAGACTGCATGAGGAGTCAGAAGCATTGCAGAAATCAGCTGAAATGGAGACAGATAGAAATCAAAAATAAAAACTTGGTCTACAGTTATTACAGACTAATGCAATTCTCACACGATATGTTAAGTATTTTAAGTAATTAATTAATTAATAATTAATAAAATCATAAAAATGATTAAATATACTTCACAACACTGTGAAAAGTAGTCTGCTAACAGGCAACAAACAGTATGGCCATAAAACTCGGACACAAACTGTGTGGCATCTAAGTGAAAATTCATATCTTATCGCTACAGGACAGTTTTATCTACTACCACAAAGTCCACGTTCCAAAGTACCCAGGCCTTATCACCAGACAATCCATGTGTTATAGCCACATCAATATCTGATGTATGTATGTATGTATGAGCACTTGTTATAGCGCCCCTTCAAGATTTCTACTCAGGCGCTCCCGACTACATGATTAAAAATCGGACACTGAATCGGAGTTTCACGCCGAAGCGCATGAGCAATTGCAGTGAAGGACTTGCCCAGGGTCCCTACGCGGCGGCTTGAGGTGGATTCGAACCCGCAAGCCCTCCGGCTGCAAGGCACCGAACATACCCCTACACCACTGCGCCCCTAACATTGCTGTAAAAGACTAGATTACTGGTCTACTGAAAAGTGATCACTGATAATCATTTATCATAGGATCATATACGAAAATGGTTAAAAATCATATCACTTGTATATAAGCATAATGATAGCCAATTTATAGTGTGCACTAATACCCACCCCACCGTGACGGAATGAGTTCTATTACACAAATTCGACAAAACAAGAAACAATATTTAAGCCATGGAAATGCTTCCAGGAACAAAAACAAAACTAGGTTCACTGAATATTTACAAATACAAAATGATGAAAAGATATTACTATTGGCTGCACTGATTCATAAAAATGACTTTCTCAAAAGGATAGTTTATAGAACTTTTAAGTAATACCACAGATCTGCCAAACTTTTAACATAGGACTCTAGTTGCCCAATGCTTGAGGCCAAAAACAGAAAAGAAAAGCACACATATAAATACACAATATATAAATTTATTGTCATACTGATACAATACAATACAATGCAATACCAACAATTGGTGATATTAATGTAGGTCTTGATGAAGCTGATGATTATGATCATGACAAAAATGCATACACAGCACATGTGTGCTACATCGTTACTATGGAAAGCCAGTTCAAGTAAATGTGCCTTAGAACATTTAAGTCTCTGTCATCTCCTGCAGCATTGCAGGAAATAAGTAGTTAATTAATTGCTGTTTAATTTCTTAATGACACTTTGTCATAACAAAAATGATTAGCATCGCCCTCCTCTTTTATCCAGGCTTGGGACTGGCACTGCCACCGCCAGAGTACGAGCAGTGGTTGTTTAAATAATTATATCCGGGGAAGGACACATAAATTTACTACACACAGAAGTTGATGATGCTTGATGATGAACAAGATGACAATGGAGGTGTTACTATGTATTTACACTGGTGAACTGTAACCAGAATAACAAATAATGGTGAAAATTAAATCACGTCCTAATAAACAGTATTTGGAAATAATTAAGATAACCAGTGCAGTTTTAAGCATAGCTAAAAATCTCTACGCCTCCCACGTTAACTGCAAACTGTTTGTCATGACTTTCAGCAGAAGTTTGAGTCACTGCGAATGGGTCTGCTGAGGAAGGCAACCTCTAGGCTGAACTCCCTTCCCTCAGCCCAAAAATGTTCACAAGTAACAGTTACACCCATCCTGCCACCTGTTGCAGTCTGTGATTTGTCCGTTCTGGTGCATTTCCGATATCCTTTTACATAGAAGACTACCAGATACGGAGAAAAAGGCAGGGATGAGAAAGAGACCCGGACACAAGCATGGACAAAGACAGAAACAAGCAGGCAGACCAGGAAAAGTTATATGTTCTTCCCAGGATAAAGTAACTCATTAACTTCCTTATGTTCATATTCTTTTCCTTCAACTGCAACCAACCAACTACCAAGCAACTGCTGACAAAAGTCAGGCCAGAACATAATTTGCTGGATATAGTGGTCTGATATGGTCGGATGTTCCAACTTGTGAGCAGGCACATAGCGGGACTTAAATTCAAGAGGAGGTAACTTCACAGACCATTGGCATGATTGGCAAAATCCTGGTCATTGGTCAATAGAAGTTCCAGTATATTAAAAAAGCAAGAGGAGGCAACTGCCTCCTTCGTGCCTCAATATAGCTACGCCTATGCTTGTGCGTTCATGCTCTACATTTATTTCGAAGATTCGCTATTGATATCATGCATTTTGTCACAATATTCACACACCTTCTGTCAACAAAATGGTGCCCTGCACTTGGCATTCGAGTGGCGCTTTAGAAGTTTGGAGCTTGTGAATATGATCTAAGCCCAACTGCCAGTTTAACTGGTTGACCTATAAATAGTTGACTGGTTCCTCTTGCCATGCCAAATTGATGGCTTCAGGAAGCTCTGGATTGGTGTATTCTACCATCACCCTGGTAATGTCAGCAAATGGGGAATCCTGTTCTGCAAAGATGGGGAACACTTCAATCATCTGTTGTCGTTATCCATCTTCAGCACAGCATAGTTCAGTCATTATGTACATGGTGTCAACTCTTGACCCAGGATCGGATATGGTTGGGTTCTACAAGTGTGCAAGTACCTGCCAGTGGAGACTTCCCCATCCTACAAACATCGTTTGCTTAAAAAGGAACTGGCTTCCTGTTCATCTTCTCTCCATTCCTTCCAATAGCATGTCTCTCGTTCATTCCTCCCTTCCACTACCCTTGTCTCCCATTCTTCCCTCCCTTTCACTACCCTTGTCTCTTTTCCATTCCTACCTTCCACTACCCTTGTCTCCCGTTCTTTCCCACCTTCCACTCCTCTAACTTTCTTTTACATAACATATGCTGTGTTTGAACACCTATTGGTCTTGTTGATAGAGTAGCACAAGAGAAGTATATATTCTTACGTGACAGAACTTTAAAATTGTGTTATTGACTTACAAAAGTTGGGGTCAATGTCTATAAGCACTTAGCTTTATTTTGACTTCATTTGTGCAGTTGCTACGCTGTTTGTACTTCAATTTGTAACAGTGTTTCACTGTTATTTGTTTGCTGCCTCTACAATAAAGATTTCAACAACAACAACTCCATGATTGTTTTAGCCAGTAAGGAGCAGCTTCAAGAGTTTCTTAAGCAGCACTGTAGAAATGTTACTAGCATAGACACGTGAAAGGCACATATGAACACTTACATAATACATACTTACTCATTCTTAAGAGAAGACAGTATCTCCTATAATCCCTATAATATATGATCTATTTTTGCACACACCTTCTATACAAGACATACACAAAGATGAAAAGAAAGGCACAGATAGTTAGACATAGAACCACACAGACAGACGAACTAACAAAAGGGCAAAATAAGACAGGCATCTGGTCTCAAGTGGTCTGTTTTCTTTCAGTCTTGTACCAACAGTCATCATCACCACTATGTTCATACAAGGACCCCTTGAAAATAATCCTACTACTGTGGAATATATAGAAGCCCACGGTTCATACCAGCTGGCTTCAGGCTGCTTGGATTCCATGCCTCCGGACTGGCCACCAACAGAAGCCCATTAACTGGATGACCTACATAAGATGAATGAATAGCCCACACTCCCTCACTTCCGCCACCTGCTATCCATCAGTTAACTTCACAGTCAATGTCAGCATCGCAGAATAGATTATTATACCATGAAATCTGAATAATCACCATCATCATCGTCGTCGTAAATTACCATCATCATCGTCATCATTGTCGTCGTCATCATCATTTCCTGATGCCAGACATTTGGCAGGGATCATCATCATCATAGACCATGGTTTCAACGCCCATAGGTGTCTGATGCCGTTCCTTATGTTCTTCCACCACCACCTCTTCAGATGTCATGACGTTGCAGTGGAAGAATACAGTGGCTGAGATGGGTACGAATAAATGATCTTCGATTTACTTGGTCATTTTTCAAGTCCAAATCTCCTCTCTAAGTTAGTCCAAGCATGAATGCCTATAAATTATATTAGTCCATTGTCCCAGTCTCCTTACTTTCTGTACAGCACAGTTTTGTCTTCCTTTGTTCCTCTTTAAGTACTTCAAACCTTGCATGTAGTGTTGGGTTCGGTCAGCTGACATTCTCTCCACATGGTCAAACAAACCAGCACTCTGATCCTTGTATCGTCTCACATATTCTTGTTTTGCTTAATTAAATAATTAAATTTTAAACTTAAATTATTTAGTATTTAACAACTTAGAGTCATCCACTCCTTACGAAAAGGTGCGTTTTTAAGTGAACAGTGAACTGCAGCACTAATTATTTCCAGGGCTGCTGATAATCCTTATAACACACTAGTAACACTGACTGCTTGAGAGTAAGCTTAGGCCTAGATAGAACACTTCAACACTACATAACAACAATTCTGATAAATCTCAATTAGGTAATTAATTGTTTAATGCTGCAGCCTGCAGCAAATGAATAAATGTCATAGGCCAAAATATCAGCTAGGCTGAAATATCAGCAAAGTCCGTTTTTATCTCTCACAGTCACACAGTTCAAAAGGTTAAATCCAGCAAATGCAGGCTAAATGGTCCAAACCCCACGTCCAACTTTTTGTGACATGAAAACGTGAACAACTTGGTCCTATACGGTCTTCCTTCATCGACACTGCAACCCGTATCCTCAGTTCTACACACCGCCTCTCGCCTAATAAAAGATCTTGGTCCAAGAGATCACATCATGCCTACACTGCAACAACTCGACTGGCTTCCCATCCGTGCCCGTACCGCCATCAACAATCTGCCTCCTCAATATTCTTTATTGAAACAATCCGGTTGACAATACTAGAGGACCGGTTACGAGGGGTTTCAGTGTAGTGTACAGTTATGCAATTGGAAACAATCTCTGTCTCAGGACCCTTAGAATGGACAGTCTTCCAACTTCAGTTCACAGTGCAAATCTGTTGCTCAGTTTACTACAAAATTAAAACTCATCAGATCTTGCACTATGACTAAGAATGTAGCGAAACGCGCTCTCTTCCAAGACCATGTCTTGCCTAACGAGTGCAATAAATTTTCTCTTATATTGTATTGTATAAGTTCAGTTTTATTATCAGTCTCTGGCCACACAAATTGTTTGCAACCAAGATCAACAAACAAACTCACTATCATATGTAGTCAAAGTTATTGGTACAAGTATGCACCTGTAAGGACAAGGAGGCAATTCAGAGTCCAATTTCTCATGGAGCACATGGCCCATAGGGCATCTGTGAGTAATCCTGAAGGTACGCCCCATGTCAAAACTTGAAAGTCACTGAAGAACATTCATAGTAATGGGTTCAGCAATAAAGACTATTATAAAGTCAAACTAAAGCTAAAATAACAAGCATTATAAGTCACACCTGCCTACTCAAGAATGTTGGTTAATGCAACAAGCATTCTCAAAATGCTTCATTACATGATATTATAGTAACGCTATAGGCCTACTCGTTCAGACTTGAAACTTCAATAGAGCATCTACTGAAGGTGACTTGGAGAAACCTGAGCATTTTTCCAAGTCATCCTGAATAGCTATCATCAGCAGTTAACATCAGACAATAAGTAGTCTTTTGTTTATGATTCCTGGATGGTTTCCATGGAACTAATGTAGGCCTACTAACAAGGTCACCTCAGATCCCCAGTATTAGTAGAGCGCTGCATCAATCAATCAATCAATCAATCAATCAATCAATCAATCAATCAATCAATCAATCAATCAATCAATCAAGATCAGTACTAATACACGAAGTAACTAAACATGCAAAGCTAGCAAAAGTATTCTGGATGTAACAATTTAGACGCATTTCGCCATAAAACTGAAACAATGAAACCTTACCTGTGCCGTAGAGAAATATGGCCACGACAACTAGGCCTACCCTAAGAAACAGGGTACACCGGATTAAAGTAGGCCTATTTAAATCACCTTGCCACATTCTACTTTTCCCGATTGGCTTGTGCAATTTTTCGGCCAAAAATCGTCATTATGAAAATAATATAGATTAACTTTCATATAACTTTTACAGCACGTGGCTCACGAACCCTTCACCTCGTCCGAATAACAGCGCTCAAGTTAAGCGCGTGGAAATATCAATATGCTAATCAGTCTGTATGAATATTCATGAATTCAAACGAGGGGAAATATTAATATCGTAATGAAGTTTGTATGAATATTCATGATACTAGCCGGTGGAAATATTAATATGCTAATGTATCTGTATGAATATTCATGAGTCATTCTGCCTCCTTTTGCGCTCTTGTCTGAACACAGGTAGGCTAACAACATCTGAGCTTGATGTAAACAACAGGATGAGTGATGTCCATACTGTGACTGATTGACAGACGTGCCATATGTCAGTCACTTCGTCGATAATGTTTAATGTTAAAATTCTCACGATGATAAAGGGGCAAAGGCCGGAAATAACATGGGTTGTGACTATACCCATAACATACGCCCCGCCATGAAAATATCACTGATATGGTTAGGCCTAATTAAGTCATTGTAGTTGCACGAGTTCAAGACAACATCGTTAGGCTATCAGATAGGGCCTACATTGTGCAGTCTAGAACAATACATCTTGACCATCCGCCGTATTTAAACCTCTCTTCTCGGACTCATAGCTATTCATCGAGGCCTAATTAAGCCGTGGTCCGGTTATTCTCATTGGTTAGCGTGCACTTCAAGGCACCTCGATCACCTTGTGTTGATGTCGACTCGATCGCATACCGATGCGCCAATTTTTAAATGATCAGTGACGATCTGTAGATGGACCTATAGCCTATAGGTCCTTTTAAAAAGTATTTTTCCCATCACTGCCTATAGGCCTACGTATACAAAATCGCTGTTTAGGCCAAATTCCAGGGTGAGTCAACTTCAGTCGTAGGCCTAAGCCTAGAAGGAAGTCCAAGAAGACACGGAAACAGCTACAGAGGAAATGAGTCCAGGATTAAAAGATAAGTTTTTAGTTGAGATATAAAACCGTGTACATTTAGGCTACACCAGTGGCGGCGCCAGCAGAGGGTTAAGGGGGGCTTAGCCTCCCTAACTGCAGCTCAGCCCCCCTAAAAGTGGGAAATCACTGCAAATCACAGGGAGGAGGAGACAAAAGCCTTAGCTTGGGCCTTTAGCCCCCTCCAAACCTGAAATCCTGGCGCCTCCATTGGGCTACACCTAGACCTATAGGCCTACTTTCATCGCTTCAATCTTCGTTTTATAAATGGCTTAACTGTTTTCTTCCGCCTAGCCTGGGTCGGGAGCGCCTCTGCGTAGAGATCTTGAATCATTATGAGCGTTAAATATATTTCAATTGATTGACTCATTGATTGGTTGGTTGGTGCAATGGTTGGTTGATTGACTGACTGACTGACTGATTGATTGATTGATTGATTGATTGATTGATTGATTGATTGATTGATTGATTGATTGATTGATCGATCGATCGATTGATTGATAATCATTGATTGGATAAATAAATAACAGTCTCCCAATCTTTCATGAACATTTAGCTTTTTAGCGGCTGGTCCTACATTAAGAAACTCCTACTACTCGTAATCAGACTTGTATACGAGACATAAAACTCGAGACCGAGACCGAGACCGAGAGAGTGGGGCTCGAGACCGAGACCGAGACCGAGACAGTGGGGTCCGAGACCGAGACCGAGACGAGACACCAGATCCGAGACAGTTCGAGACAGTTCAAAACGAGTGAAATGCACATTGGACCCAAGTCCCGAAACAATTTTCTCAACTTTTTAAGTCTAATACAAGGGAAATCAGCCGATCACCTGAATTGTATAAACTATAAAGAAATTAAATATTTAAGCCATTCTAAAATCTTCTAAATGATTCTAAAATTTAAACCAAAGATTCCATATAGGCCCTAGGCCTATTAGCGATTTAGCGACATAAGTCACATCACTCACCTTGAGAAACTATAATTATGTTGTTAAAACGACGAACGGCATGCCATTTATTTTGGTTTTCATTGATTTCAAACTGCGTGATTGCAAATTTCACAATTTCAGGTTCTTTATGAGACATTTTAAGATATTTGGAAATTTTGGACTGAAAATGCAAACTTAAGACTGCTTTTTTCAATACTCTTAAATCTTAATACAAGAAACACCGCTTTTTAAAACTTCCTATCTGTTTGGCACTTTCGATTAACTAGTTATCCATTCGGCACAAGACAATTTTACAGCGCAATACTGTACGAAGTTCCGAACAAAATACAGTTTGTACGAGAACTTTGGAGACCGCTTCTACAAGAGAACAAGACTTTCGCTTCGAGACAGCTTCCAAAAAGACAAGACTTTCGTTTCGAGACAGTTTCCAAAAAGTCGAGAAATGATCTCGAGACCGAGACCGAGACCGAGACAGTGGGGTCCGAGACCGAGACCGAGACCGAGACATCGAAAACCTGTCTCGAGACGTCTCGAGACCGAGACAGTGTCTCGAGACAATACAACTCTGCTCGTAATCGTAATCTCCAAACTTCTAAAGCGACACTCGAAAGCCAATTAGCGCAGGGCACCAGCTTATTCATGAGCGCTGCGTCTAGTCAGAGGGGTTGTCTAAAGAGTATCTCGAAGAAGGCTGTTCCTTGATGGCATTTGAACCTCGGTTCAAGACTTTCTATATAGGCCTAATAATGCCCCCCCCCCTGACGGTCTGCAGCTTTCTCAGCGGACTGTACAGCGAATTTAACCGACTTATTGCTTGACCCGATGTGCTATTGGTCGATGCTTTTAAGAATTCGCTAAGTGGCGCGGCGGGATTGTACGTTGGCCTACGCTGCCAAACGGTTCACATAGCCTAATTATATTATTTAATTTCTCAAATTCTCTTCTTTACTGCATATTATGATGAACCGTCTATCATGACATACTTAATTGGCATTTAACTGTTAGGCCTATGTGGTTATTATGTACAATGATGGGATCAATAAATTGAATTGAATTGAATTTCTCTCGGTTCGACTCAATTGAATGTTATAGCCTAGGCCTACATTGTGAATTTCAAGGGCTGGCCTAGGAGACCACGCAGCCCACGCTGCACCAGGATCCTATGAGATAGCTTAGCGTTATGGGATACAGTATAAACAGAAGGAGACAAAGGACGGAGCCTTGAGGGCAGTGTCGTAGCCAGAGTTAAATTCAAGAGGAGGCAACTCTGGGAGATATCCAAGTGTTGTGCGGTTTGGGGAGAGGTAGGGTTACACGGGGCAAAAGGGCCATACGGATGATACGGGGCAAAGGTCACTCCCCATAAATTCGTTAGAAATAGTTTTAGTTCTGTGCACACCTCGAATCGATATCATACCGCTAAGCTATGAGATAGATTAGCGGTACGTATGGGATACAGTCTACAGTATAAACAGAAGGAGACAAAGGACGGAGCCTTGAAGTTGAGGGACACCACTATATAGAGCGGGAAGGGTTGCGAACTTGCGAGCAATGGCTGGAAGCCTTCACACGTTAACGACGAGAGTGCACTAAACCAATGAAGTTCGTTGTTAAAGTGTTAATAGAGAAGGAGCGGGAAGACAAATATGACTGGAACCAGAGTAGAGCATTGCAAGAGACGCCAAACCAAGAAGATAGTCTACGAAGAAGGAATCTGTGATCAATGGTGTCGCTCGATCGTGCTGAAGCATTATAAGGCCTGAATTAGCTGGTGCCATGCGCCTGGGTTTCAAGTGGCGCTTTAGAAGTTTTGAGTTTTAAGATGCAGCGGAAATGCCGAGGAGACAGATGTAGAAGACTTTCGGATGGCAGACGGGACAGAGACCTACTGACCCACTCTGGTAGGCCCTGGTAAACACATATTATCATAGGCCCCTGGCCCCTATATAAGGTCTGAAAATGGCCATCTATCTCTCCGATGATTTCCAAAGAGACCGCTTTGCTATAATATTGTAGCCTATTGTAAAGCAGTGGCGTAATTCATGGGGGATTGAAGGGGACTGTCCTCCCCAAAGTTTTGACAAGGCCCCTCTGGCCCCGAAAATCTGGTTCCCCCGTAGATTTTCGCCTCTGTTGTATAGGCGTACAAAACACAAAGATAAGCCACAGTAATTTTGCCAGTTATAATAAACACACTGTCTAGTAGTATGTTAAATAATTATAGGTAGTCGTAATTAGTTTACATTATATGAATTTATGAATATATAACATTATATGAATTTATGTACATGATCATCTACGATATTCAGTAAACGAAACTGAAGTCCGCCATTCGACAGGTGGCGCGGCGGCCGTCTGCTCCTGTCTTCGCTTTCAACTCCATTCGCTTCGTCTGCAGAATTTCGGAGGCCCAGTCCGGATGGATGGTAAAGGACATCGGCATTCGGGGGATTGTGTTGTAGAAGAAGGTCTCGCTGCTCTGGGCATATTTCCTACCTGGCTTCCGCGCTACCTCTTCCACTGGAATGACGACAGTCGTAGACAGACGCTTTGCAAAGCATCCACGTCTGAAAGAACATCATGCACGCGCTAACGGTGCTATTATCTGGCGAATATGATCAAAATTCCAAATACACGTAGGCCTATATCTAAACTTCTAAAGACAGGCCTACTGCTGCAACCCGATGACATAGAACAACTGGAGAAATAGCAAAGGAGAGTTATGAAAATGATATGGGAATAAAAGGAACTGAACTATGGAAAATGTTGAAATGTTGCGGCAATATCAATGTTGTAGAGAAAGAGGAGCAGAGGAGACCTAACGGAAGCTTAAATAACTATTTGCCTACTGGATAGGAGACAATTATGTGGGATGTTTTTGAAATCACACAAACTATAGGCCTAAGGCGATTCGAGAACATGGTATAAAATAATTATTTAACAAGAACGGAAGAAACATTAGGACACAGGTTCTTCAGTGCAAGAGTTGTGGACTTGTAGGGACCTATAAGGGTTTGGATTCTGGTACTTCCTCAACGGACACAATAGGCCCTATCACAGTCTTGAAAAAGAAGTCATGAATTAAGCATTGGATATTAAGCATCCCTAGTTAGGTCTAATGTGCATATGTTCTAACAGAGATTGTTATGTCTTCTGACTCACTTAATTACAACCTATAGTTATTGTATTGTATTGTATTTGAACACTTGTTATAGCGCCCCAACCAGATTTCCCATTCAGAGGCGCTCCCGACTACTGCGCGAACGCTGAATCGGAGTTTCACGCCGAAGCGCATGAGCAATTGCGAGTGAAGGACTTGCCCAGGGTCCCTAAGCGGCGACTTTGAGGTGGATCCGAACCCGCAACCCTCCAGCTGCAAGGCACCGAACATACCCCTACACCACCGCGCCCCAGTTGTATTGTGATGTGTTGTATTGTGTGTTGTATTGTACTCCACGTTTATAATGCGACCGAGCCACCCGCAGTAAAGATCCGAGAAATTAATCTCTGATAAACCGACCCGACCGGGAAGCGAACCCGGGGCGCCGGCGCGGAGAGCGGGCACCAACCCACTCGGCCACTCAGGATCCTTATGTCATGTCAGTAAGGATTATTCAGTGTACTGGCTCGTTAATTGCTTGATTCTGACAAGTCGTATGCCTATAGGCCCTATAGTATGAAAAAGTGGCTTACTTAATTCCGAGCGGATCTCCCGGAACCTCCATCTTCCATCCATATTTCTTCAATTGTTCGTCATAATCCGATGGAAACTCCATTCCTAAACCCTCCACAGCATCTCCTTTTCCCTCTTCATCCTCTTCTTCTCTCCACCGTAGAGGGGTGGGGCCCCAAGGACGATATCTCCTGTGAACATGTTCCTCCTTCTCTGGTGCCCCAACCACCGCTGCTGCAGGGTCAACGAGGGTCGCAGTCTGACGCTCAGGTCCGGCCGACTGGACTGACCGCTTGACCACTTGCGACCCCGGGCGCCGGATGACCGCGCTTTGGACTCTGGCTGCGTGACCATTAGGAGTCAGTCTAGAAGCAGGTGGAGAAGGAATTATCACTGCTTGAGGTGCTTGACGCTCTAGGACTGATCCAGGTCCGGCACTTTCGGGCGCAGGATCCTTGACGGCCGCTCCACTGGTGCTGGTCTCGGCCAGCCATTCCTTCGACTTGACCCATGCGCTGGAAGCCCTTCCTCGAGTCGTATGTAGCGAACACCCTACTCCGTGCAACCGTCTTGGCCCTGGCTCGGGCGACGCCATTCCCGGCTTGGCTTCCACTGCAGACTGGGATCTGACTGACGGCGGCGAAGGTCCTGGTGGTGGTCGTGGTAGGAAGGAGATCTTGGATGTCTTTAAAGCCATTTCGTCCAGTCCCTTGGCTGCTGGTTCGTCTCTTTTAGCTCTGCCAGATGTCTCTTCCCTCACACTGTTACAACGGCGAAGATCATCGAAACGACTTCCACGGTAACGGTATAAACATTCTTTCGCTGTAAACAGATGGCAACTATAATTATGATTATATAACTTGTATGAATGTCTAATTCGCAGGCATAAATGTAGGCCTACACTTTATATATATATATATATATATATATATATATATATATATATATATATATATATGCATGATTGAATTTTTCATGTGTTTGTATGTATGCGTCTATATATTTATTATATGGCACCTATTGCAGTTTGGAAACACACAAATAATATATATATATATATATATATATATATATTATATATTATATATAATATATAATATAGAGATGTAGAGATGGCAGAGGCAGTTCTTGTAAATTGAAATAGGCCTATGGAAAAGGCACTCGATGATAACGTTGAGCAGCATGCGTTTGTGTCGTTTTGTTCCTTCTCCTTATTCTCCTCCTCCTCCTCCTCCTCCTCCTCCTCCTCCTCCTCCTCCTCCTCCTCCTCCACCTCCTCCTCCTCCTCCTCCTCCTCCACCTCCTGCACCACCACCATCGAAGTCCTTATATTAGGCCTATTATTGACACATGTCTTAACATAAAGCCAACTACTTACATCTATGCACGATAACTAAATCTGCTAATAGCGTCTCAAACAATCTGCTTGTTTTGCTGTCTTCGCTAACCGGTAGTGCGTAAATCACTCCAGTGTTTGGAGTTCCAATACAAACCATACGCTCTTAAGCAGAATGACATACAGACAGACAGACAGACAAACAGACAGACACAGACGAACGGACAGACATACTCTGGTGCTAGGATTGTCGATGATGCAGAGCGATAAAATAGATTGGCTGTTATTAAAAATCTGGCAAGTGGTTGGCCTAACTAACTGACGGTATCCAACCAGTCCGTATAACTTAAGCCACTTTCTGGGTGATCGATTTCTGGGATACATCAGGCACGCACGTCTCATAAACGAAGAGCAGGCTAACATTTTGTCATACCCTCACAGGCTGTCACAGGTTTGCGGCGTTTGCCCCAACCACAACTTCAAATTCTGGGTATACCCTCCGCTATCTACCCGTGCATGCCACAGAAGATCTGTGTAGGCTTGTCACTGTTCTCAGTCAATCTGTTAGCCTGCTTGTCTGCATGTTCGTCTGTCTGTCTGCTTGCGTATGTGTGTTTCTGTTTAGTCCGTCTGTTGTTTAGAAACAGCCATAATCGGCAATGTGTACATATCGCTAGGCCTATCAGTGACGCCAAACCTTTATAAGTGGATTGGTAAAAGACATATGTGCAACTTGAATCGTCAAGAGACTCTCAGTCATTGTGCCGTCATTAGTCATTTTATAAAAACCTAGTGATCTCCTTACCGGATCATGCTGAGCAACACAGACAGACAAACAGACAGACAGACATAAATGCACGCAGACACTCAGCACAAATACACACAGACGCAAATACACGCAGACAGAGATACACAGATAGACATCATTCAGACAGGCAGACACAAATTTATACGTATACATACACAAATACATATAGACACAGTGACACAGACACACAGACACAGACACACACAGATAGCATCATTCAGACAGGCAGACAGTGGTGCTAGAGATCAAAATCGAAAGTGCAGGTTATTCGTGAAGGAATTAGGCTAAGTCAAGAATTTGACAGTAAAAACCAGGAAGTTACGAAACAATGCGTTGATATTTCATATCGTTTGAAACTACAGCTTATCAGTTCTGACAAAATTATCATAAGGGCGCAAATGGCTGTTCTTCACTCATGAACGAAGTTCCACTTTGCATGCACGACTGTATGCACCTGTCAATTCATTGAGAGCACTTGCCCACAGATTATGTTGCCGTGAGCATGTGTGGCATTCTGTAGCCATTCAATCTGTAAATGCGTTGATCACGTCTTCCAGATGTTTAATTAAAAGTGTTGCGATATCACATAAATAGGCCTATTTATCTGAAGTACGAGACTGCCGAAGGGAACGTTTTTTCGTTTAGAATTACAGTGGGAATTTATCGAAATTCAGCGGGGTATAGGCTACCACTGGAGTGGGTAATTTTTCAAAACGTATTGCTGCCAAAGTGACCCAACTGTACTTAGACTAAAGGAGTCATTTACAATAATTCTCAGTGTTTTTGAACAAAAATGTTAGTGTTCTTGCCACTTTGCCCGCAGATCAAACTCCAACGCTATGCTGGACCAAATGATTTAGGCCTATGTAAGCCTAAGCCTCGTTCGAATTCGCCTTTGGCTCATAAACTGTCTTCTTAAGCTTGAGCAATATCGCGAAGAGCATTATTTTTCTTGCAGGAGACAATTAGGATAAACACAGTAACTGTTGTTAGTCGATTAATTGTATTGTATTGTATTAAAACATTTATAAAGCGCCTCTTGTAGGTTGAACCGTTCAGAGACGCTTTCAGTGCATGCGCAAAGCCACGAGAGATGAAATAAGTTTAATAGTTAATAGGATTAATAGTTCATAGCCTACTGTACATTTGTCGTGCCTAATCATGTCTGACTTAAATCTCTCCTCTGAATTCAAAGAGTCGACGACGAGAATAGCTCTAAATATCGTAGCCTATTGGACACAGGCACGTACATGTATATCGAGGCTTAAATTCAAAGAGGAGGCAACTTCACAGACCATTGGCAAAATCCTGGTCATTGGAATCATTCATTAGTCAATCGAAGCTCCAGTATATAATAATATACAGCCCGTAAAAACAAAGTTTTTTACTATATCCATCTAGTATCCTATAATGCGTCTTATGAAGCAGTTACCTCTACAAATATATAGTCCGCGGTCATTTTACGACTGCGGCCAATCACAACGCTGACCAATGACAACGCTGCGTATCGGAAAAGGGGATTCCCCGATTCGAAAAGTTGAGTCCCCGATTCTATAAGCTAGCCTTTTTGGGGAGCTGAAATTTTGATAGAATGAAGTGTGTGCGAGTGCGAGTCTATCTGCCAAGTTTCATGACGATTGAATGATTGTAAGTGATCGAATTAGTCGTCGCAAGATTTGACTTTTTAGCCTGTGGCTCAAGCAATCAATCAAGCAAGCAAGATTCCCGCAAGTTAAACTAGATGGATAATAAAGAACCAATAGTAACAGTCCGTATGCCTCTATACCGAAAACAAAGTTTTTACTATATCCATCTAGTATCCTATAATCCGTCATATTAAGCAGTTACCTCTACAAATATATAGTCCGCGTTCATTTTACAACATAGCGTCCGTTTAATCAAGCACCGCGCCCGTTTCTGTTGCAGCCAATGGCAACGCTGGCCAATCACAACGCTCCGTGTCGGAAAAGGGGATTCCCTGATTCGAAAAGTTTAGTCCCCGATTCTATAAGCTAGCCTCTTTTTGGGGAGCTGAAATTTTGATAGAATGAAGTGTGTGCGCGGGCGAGTCTGTCTGCCAAGTTTCACGACGATTGAATGATTGTAAGTGATCGAACTAGTCGTCGCAAGATTTGACTTTTTAGCCTGTGGCTCAAGCAAGCAAACATTCAAGCAATCAAGATTGCAAGATTCCCGCAAGTTAAACTAGATGGATAAAAAGAGCAAGAGGAGGCAACTGCAATCCTCCTCGTGCCTCAATGTAGCTAAGCCTATGATTGAACATCGATTAATTAGTTCAATTGCATCTTTTGTTTAGCCTAGTCTTGATCTATAGCAGGAGTCCCAATCTTTTCTATGCCCCGCACCCCTTGGAAATGTTTGACCAATGGTCGCACCCCCGACAGAAGTATCATCACATTTGAAGACGCTTAGGCCTACACGAAATTGGTACTACTGAAACGTGTGCTCACAAGCCCTAGGCTAGCCTTACAGGCTTACAATGTAACATGGAAATTAACTTCTAATCATACGGTCTTATGCATGACAGATAAAAATGTATAATGTATTATCAATGTATTCTTATAATTCATACTTCCCTCTGTCACACCCCATGAAATGACATGTCGCATCCCCTGGGGGTGCGTGCACCCCAGTTTGGGCACCCCTGATCTATAGTCAGTACACTACGGTCACTTCCCAAGTCACGGACTCACGGTTCGCTTGAATAGTCTACCTCTGCGGCTCTGCCAACAGCTTGGAGTTCTAGAGCTCTTCTGCCCTAAAAAGCCTAAACGCAGTAACTCCCTTCTTTGTACAGTCATAGTTACTTCGTTTTGGCTTCTTGTAGTCGGTCTACGCTGAGACATTATGATCAACTCTGTTGCTAAGTATAGCAACTCCAACATACCTTTTGGCTAAAGCATACAAAACAGTTCAGAACACGACAAGATCAACAGTGCCTTCACTCTGAAGAAGTGACAAATATGGTAGCTTACATTATCTTTAGTTTGGACGTCTTTGCATGCAGGCAATAGGCTACATTATACCTATAGCGTCAGTTTTGCAACTGCTCACAGAGTCTTCCATTATCACAAAAGCACAGTGTGTATACTGTACAGCATAGGCCTATAAGTCTAGGTCTATAACCGTCGTCATGCACTTCATAAGGTGGCCGACTATACCTTAGTAACCTTACCACTCGCTGATCTTCCTCTGAGGCAGTTGCAGAACCCGACCCCACGCGTTACAAGCAGATAAAGACGTCGAAACCACAGATGTTGCTGTCACCCACACAGTGTGTTCCCATTATGGAAAACTTAAATGTCAACTTACTGTAACTATCGAGCTCCGTCTCCCGATAGCTCTTGTAGACGTCAGTGGCCGGAGGATACCAAGCGTACACCCGCTCCTTCATCCTCATCTTCTCCACCAGTTCAATGCGAACAGAAGAACTACACTGGAAGAACAAACAATAAGAACACATATAACGACATTACAACGACGAATATTGCAAACATCCAGCCTTACAACTACAATCAAAGCGACAATAATAAGAACAACAGCAATAAACTTATAACAACAGCTAGAGGCGACATGTAGCCTATCAATAGCTTTAGTCTATAGGCAATTAGGCATTCATAGGCCTACACCAAAGCCTACAACAGGAGCAATAGGTCTACCAACAACATGTATTAAGCTTACATATGCTGCAAGTACAAGTACCAAGTACAGATGAAGTACTAGGTTACATATCTGTTATGTTATTATTATTATTATTATTATTATTATTATTATTATTATTATTATTATTATTATTATTATTATTATTATTATTATTATTATCATCATCATTGTCATTACAATGACAATAATGACGATCGATACTGGCAATAATGACAATGACAATAATTATATATTTGTAATCTCAGGTCTAATTAAATTTTGCTGATTGTTTGCAAGAATTAGCGCAGATAGGCCTAATATTTCTTTGCGATGATTTACGTTTGAATTGACCTATACTCATTCATTACTCATTGTAATGCTTGGAGTCAATAGCCTATGCTTTTATTTACATAAATATTTATTCACCGCGTCATGACAATGCTAAGCTATTCATCTAGTGTTAATAGCATGGTAAGAATTGAATAGGCTATGGATGGCATAGGGCCATATGCTATTGCAAGCCTATCTAGGCGTAAATCTACGTTTCTATTTATATGCGCTTTTATTTTGAACCTGTCGAAATTTGTCGAAATGATTACGACTAGGTTATTGAACACAGTCGAAGGATTGTACGATCGATTATAATTCTCATATTCAATTACTTTACATGCATAGGCCTATTCAAATTTCATTTGTGGTTATCTGGTAGGCCTAATCGTAATCTTCAAACTTCTAAAGCGCCACTCGAAAGCCAAGCGCAGGGCACCAGCTTATTCGCATCTGGTATTGCTTCAACTCTCTTACTGTCCAGAGCAATGTTTCTACAATAATTATTCTTTTTCTGTCTAGAACTAGAATACTTAAATGTGTTGTTGAATTTGTTCCACCCTTAGAGCTAATACTAAGGCCGACTATTCGAACTACACGATCGATTATTTATGTCTTCCATGTACACGCCCTTAGTTCACAAACACACTGGTATAGGCCTACCTTTTAAAAGCTGCCTTTGGCAACCACGCTGCGGTTGTGACATGTACATACATACACATGCAGGGGCGTCTACACCATGTAAACCTTGGAGCATATGCTCCATCCAAGAAATAGGGGGAAGACCTCATTGAGAAATTAGGGGGGAAATTCAATTTTTTTTAATGTCGTACGTACCATGGGAAGGGGAGCGGAGGGTAGTTGCTCCAATGACTTAGGAGGGGATAGACGCTCCTGTAGGCTACACACGTACTATAGGCCTACATACAAACATGCACACATACATACACACATGCATATGTATACATACATACGTACATACATACATACATACATACATACATACATACATAAATACATACATACATACATACGTATATACATGCGTACCTACATACACACATGCATATGCACCAAAACTGAAAGTAAAACTCTAGGCAAAACTTAAACAACACTTAGCCTAGTCAAGGGGTCAGGCAGGCACACAGTCAGACGGCTAAGTGGACGGTGTTTAGAATTGAAGCGGCGAGTGAATTACCCGGTAAGGGAAAGAGAAGTCAGGATAGGATTAAATTAAAGAGGAGTGTTAATTTTCAGTTTAAAGAGAAAGACCTGTTCAGAGATAGCAAGAGGTGACTCAGGTGAGGTTTTGGTGATTCTTAGGATGGATTGGATATTTAGCGTAATTCTGATGGGAGTTCATTCCAGTCAGGATTTGGCAGTGGAGCCACCTACTGGAGGGATATGCAAATTTTAGTGATGAGGTGACGGAAGGGTGGAGAAGTGTTAGGGCGGAAGAGGATCGGGTTGAGCGAAGCGGTTGGACCGCGAACAACTGACGGAGATATGCAAATTTTAGTGATGAGGTGACGGAAGGTGGAGAAGTGTTAGGGCGGAAGAGGATCGGGTTGAGCGAAGCGGTTGGACCGCGAACAACTGCCGGAGATATAGGCCTATGCGTGCTGGGAGGAATGAATTCAGTGCGTTGTATATATGTGAGTGATATTACTTTATATTATTCCCTCGCGTAGTTTAAGCAAGTGGAGTGATTTCACGAGGACAGGAATGATGTAGCCTATACTAGTAGTGTTTGCGGGGTTTAGTGACAGCACGAGCGAGGGCATTCTGACTAGCTTAAGACGGTTTATTTGGGTGATGTCTATGTTCAGGAATAGCGGATCGCATTAGTCTAATTTAATCATGTGCTACATTGTAGAATGTATAGATGCAGTTTGAAGTCGAGCATAGGGCGGATTCTGCAATCACGGATATGCATGAAGCAAGATCGGGAAAGATGAGTGATATGTTCAGAGAAGCAATGGTTTTTGTTTAAAAAACTCACATAACCTATAGGGGCCTATAGGTTGCGGACAGAAGAATGTGTGGATGGATCGTAATCGTAAACTCGAGATATAGAGCGCCCACAAAAGCGAAGTCGCGGGAACCAGCTTATTCACAGGCGCTTGGATGCCTGGTTAAGGTTAAGGGAAATAGAGGATCTGAAATTTTCTTGAATTGATCACGCAGGCCTATAGTCTAAGTATGAATTCAGTTTAGACGGGTTCAAGCATAGAACGAGTATGCGCATATTACGAATATTAAGATTTTTAGAAATTTACGAATATTGACGAATATTAAAATGGCCAACGAATATTAAAAATTTCAAGTTCCTTTAATTCTTAATTCTTCAAAATCCTTACTCATAAATGACATCTTTTGACGGAAGTGACCATCGTGTGTTTTGTCGGAATTTGCCGCCCCTTAAAAATGCCGCCTATATCTCCTAAGGCTGGCACTGAGCATCGTAGCTAGTTGGTGTTTGGGCCTAGACGAGACTGTGCCATCAATATTAAACCACATACAGCGACATTATGCGTCAGCCTCATACCTTATCAGTCAACCGACTCTGACTTATAAGGCAAGCGCTAAGCTGAAGCCATCATTGGAACTAATTGAAACGTGAATCTTCTTCATAATGCTGGCATTACCCATACTGAGTGAGGAGACTGCAGAGAGATACAGAAACAGACAGACGGACAAAGACAGAGTGAGTGAGTGAGTGAGAGAGTGTGTGTGTGTGTGTGTGTGTGAGAGAGAGAGAGAGAGAGAGAGAGAGAGAGAGAGAGAGAGAGACTGATTTGGGTCAGATCATTTGCCCTCAGCTTGGCTTCGAACATCATACACAAGGTGTCTCATTCCCTTGGTTCTGTCTCACAAAGGCTATATTGTTATGCATGAAACAGTTTAGCGCGCAAATGATAATTTTTATTGTATTAATGTTACCACTTACCACAAAGCCAAAACTTGTGTGACATTCGTCGCCTTTGGCTCTATACCCTACTATGTAATATGCAGCTATAAGTACAGTACTATAGGCCTATATTCCCGGGCCTCTGGTCATGGTAGGCTTTTTTTACAGAGTACCTCAAGGGTAGGGTAAGATTCAGCTAAGCGTATACCAGCTTACGGACCACAGCACTTAGTATAGCGCCGCATAACCACTGCACATGTTCTTAATTAGTAGTCTTAAATAAGTTCGTACCCAAAAGGAAAACAGTGACGTCATCAACGAATATTTACGAATATTTACGAATATTAAAAATAACCTATTATTCACGAATATTTACGAATATTAAAGTCTGTAGTCACGAATTCTCGTTCTATGGGTTCAAGCACTGGAGATTTGATCCAGGAGGAGATTTGGGTAATCACACGAAGAAGATGATCTATGGAGTAGAAGCTGTTTGGAAAGAAAGAGATGAATAATTGGATGTCGTCAGCATATACGGGTGATGGTCAACTGAGGAAACTTTGATGAGTGAGCCGTGTGGAGTAGCGTATAGGATGAACAAAAGGGGCTCTAGAAAGGCATGATCGGGATTAGGTTTCCGATGTTTTCTTTTAACCGAGAAAGAGCTGGAAGATAGATAGGTTTGAATCTAGAGGAGAGCAGCGTCAGTAAAACCGGACCAGGTATAGACAGTCCTTGGAAATATTGTGGTCAGTGCACATGGTGTCGAGATAAGAGACTTGTTGATGAGAGATGGCAGAAACAAGTTTATTGTATAGAGGGAAGTGAGTAGGGTTTCAGCGTCGTTTGGTAAAACCAGACTGATGTGGGTTAAAGAGTGATCAGATGAAAGTCAGGTATAGTCATTGATCCGAGACAGGACTATGTGTTCGGTTAGTTCAGAATTCAGAGGAATGGACAGGTTAGACACAGTTAGAACGAATTTCTTGATCAGTTGATGGTTTCTGTTTCTTGAGAAGTGGAGTGACTATAGAGAGGAGGGAAAATTACCAGTTGAGGATGAAGTTGATTATTTTGGAATCGCTAAAACCTGTGACCTTCTTCTCCTTTCTCTAAATTCTATTCCTCAATTTCGCCAGCGATTGAAGACCGTTCTATTTGATCGCGGTCTTGTATTGTCAGGCTGGGAAGTTTCTTTAACCCTCAGAGGCTGATCACCCAAAGAATTATAGGGCCTATCGTTGCTAACCTGGAGCGAATTTTATACTCCCATAGAGTTTCAGAGCAATTTTGAGCATTGTTTTTCTAAGATATTTATCTGCTCAAGAAGCGTCGGTTCAACCACCATCAGCTCATACATAGATCCTGAGCTGACAAGACATCTCGATCTGCTGCACGCTTTCCGCACACAGATTTGCCACGAACTGTTGGTTGAGAGGCTCTATAGACCCATCAATACAATACAATACAACTAGACACTTATAACGCGCTTTAACAAGACTAGTCTTGCACGAGAGTGCGTTGCGCGGTGTTCTTAGTCATAGTCTAATGAGAATAGATGAGTTTTAAATTTTGATTTAAATTGAGTAGCAGATGAACATTGACGGATTGTCAACGTGCACTTACAAATTACAGTCCAATCACCACGTTATAACACGTCCCAAACTCCCAATAGGTCCCTTCTAAACATGCTGAAATGTGACGTCATGATGATAATTAATTGATATGGCATTGTAATAACAACTTGGATCATGCCCAGTCATGCTATAGGTATATGGAACAGAAGCCGTGTTACAACAAAGTGAATTATATAAAGGTTCCAGTGTAGGTCTACGCAACTGTAGGCTAGTATTACAAAGATCTACATAAAATAGACTATATTCTAACTAAGGGCATATAATTATAGGCCTACACTTTATACAGACTATTATACAGTAGAGTAGCCTATATCTATGTAGAGCTTACCTTCGTACTAAGTTACTAACGAGAATATGGTCCACACGAGTTCTGAACTCAATCAGACACTCATGGAACGCAGTAAAGTCGGCACGACTATGCCTCTTATAGTATTCCAACCGTCCGTATTAGCTACAGCCTTCTTGAAAACGGCGCTATATTATCTCCAGTAGGCAAACATTTACCGAACGATAATAACCTGAGCAGAAGTGGCCCACTGACTTCTCCACTGACCCAAAGCGTCAAACCTTGCACCGTCCACTCTCTCACGGCGGCGTCGGTGGCCTATGGGCCGAGAGTGGTCTACACTGGCCAGGCCTCTCTGCTTTAGAATTAATAAGCGGCTGCTTCAAGTTCCACTACAACAACGATAGCAAACGTCACTTGACACCGCGTTTCTAAGGACGCACTTTTCAGCCCCAATGGTTGCCTCACTGCTGGTCTGAGAGCACCATATGTTGTTTAGTTCTCAACAAAATAACCCTTGATCTGCATATAAATTGCATGCAAACAAGTTCACGTCAAACCGTATATATATATATATATATATATATATATATATATATATATATACATATATATATATATATATATATATATATATATATATATATATATATATATATATACAGAATATACAAGTTTATATACTTATCTGGAGTGTGCACTGTGTAGAATGCATTTTGTTAGAGATTAGCTAAGTCAACTATGCACGATATCATTCTAATACTTGAAATTTTACTTACCAGTTCAAGTAAAAGCTTAGTTTGACAGTCTGAGGAAAAGTGTCCAGTTGACATTTCTGAGTATTTTAGGCACCGATACAATACACACATGTACAATGCTATACATACGTGCATTGCATACATACCTATGTATGTGCATACATACAGACACATGTACATATAACTATGTATAACCGTACATATAAATGTACAGATTTAAAAAATTATATTTTGTCTCAAATTATTATATATATAGTTGTTTGAGCATGTCCCTTACTATATATATATATATAATATACAGATATCATATATGTATATATTATATATATAATTATATATACATTATGTACATAGGTCTATATATAAAGGACACCTGTTGCTCTCAGTCTAGACCACATTGTCCATTCTCTGAGACTTGTTTGAAAGCCTATAATTTATGACAAATCATTTGTAACTGGACTTGTTGGGGCCTACATATGTGACAGGTTGTTGCTACTTAGTCCAGACTTGGTTAACTCTTGAGACCTTACTCATTGCGGATCTTACAAAGGACATACGTCTATAGCATAAAACAAA
This sequence comes from Aporrectodea caliginosa, assembly GCA_020284085.1. Taxonomy (NCBI): domain Eukaryota; kingdom Metazoa; phylum Annelida; class Clitellata; order Crassiclitellata; family Lumbricidae; genus Aporrectodea; species Aporrectodea caliginosa. Next base: position 2,316,288 of record JACEVL010001024.1, read on the forward strand.
GGACAATGTTGAATTTAGAATAGCACTCAGGCTTTAGCTGACTTTTGCATCGTCATGCATTATTCAGACAGTCAACGATGCCAAAATACATTTTAAAAGTCTTCATCTAAAGACAATTGATAATGTAAGCTACTGTAGCATATGTAACCTAATGTAAGATGCATGTAATAAGGCAAGCACTTTTGTGAGCTACTCCTAGTTTTTGTTTGTTGGTTTGCCTACTGATGAAATTTCTGTTCTCCACATCAAACAGTACCATAGTCTGAGCTTCTTGTTCCCCGGTCACGGACATCTATTTATATGCAGCGCCGTGCCTTTTCTGTGGCTGGCCCTGCAATCTGGAATGGGCTCCCTGTGGATCTACGCCCAATACAGAGCCCTTAAGGCCACGTTCTTTTCTAACCTCAAGACTGTTCTCTATAGCTGGGGTTGGGTCGGGAGCGCTTCTGAGTAGATAATCTTGAAGGGGCGCTATATAAATCTCTGAAATGAATGAATGGTCAAGTTGAGAACCATCTTATTCAAGGTGTTCACTAAAGACAAAACGATGATCAAGTAATCTGGAAGCAAGGAAAGAATCAGATTCAGATTCTGAGTTTGGACCAAAGCAATGCTGACTTATACAAGTGCAAAAAATGCTTTCCGAAAGTTTAATTAAGACAATGGCCAGGATTACACAATTATCCATTTGCAATGTCTGTCTAGCTTTCTGTCTCAATCTCTACTTTACATTTGCTCATTGTCAAGATACACAATCGGATAAGCAAAAACTGCAGAGCTACTGAAGTCGACTAAGCCAAGAAAATTTAAATTTCTTGTAAACAGTTTATGTGAAGGTGTAGCTTGGTGCCTCCAGAGGAGTTGGCTGTGGCCACGGGCGCCGTCTGTGACGAAGTTTTCTTTTCGTATTGAGATGCCTCATCTGTTTTGACTTTAGTCCAAGATGATAGACAAGGGTCTGACGTCGCAAGAGGTCTCTCAGCTCCTCGTCATTGCTGTAGTCTATGCCAGGTTCGTAGCGAGGGACAACTTCCTCAGGTTCCGTCAAATCGATGCCTCCTTCTGCCAGAGCCGTCTCGAACAACTGGAACTGTAAGCAAATTAAAAGTGAGATATCGTACTCCAAGACACTCTGTGACATGTCTAATTAAAACACGAATTCTTATATAACACAGTCAGGGATATAAATTACATATGAATTCACTCACAGCAAATGTCATTATACTGCAGCATGATATTGTTATACAGAAGTTCTTGATAAAGAGCCAAGTTTATTCACTAGATGTCAGATGTCTCTCAAAGACAATGTTATAAGACAGAAATCATGGTCTGTTCTAAAACGGTTGAGACACAAATGGTCAGGGACATGGCTGGAAACGTACTGAAACAAACTGAAACATTTAAATATCTTGGATCGGTAATGAACGCTTAGGGTGGCTGTGAGCATGATGTCAAGAACAGGATTAAGGCAGCTTGGCAAAAGTGGAAAGACTTAACAGGTGTATTGTGTGATGCCAAAATGGTGATTCATCTTAATGGAAAGGTATACAAGACAATGATAAGATCGGTGATGATGTATGGAGCAGAGGCCTGGACAGTGGTGAGGAGAGAGGAAGTGTTACTGGAGAGAAAAGAAATGACAATGCTGCGGTGGATACTTGGAGTCTCGCTGAAGAATAAGAAAAGGAACGAGGTCATCAGAAAGATGCTGGGAGTGGCATTTTCAATTATTGACAAAATACAAGAGGCCAGGTTGAGATGGTACGGTCATGTGATGCGAAGAGAGAATGAAAACTGGGCAGAGGACACCAGACGCCACAGTCAGGGTACGGCATGGGCGTAACTTTGCCCCCAAAAGTGGTGGTGACCAATCCCCTCCTCCTAATTTTTAACGTATACACTACTGGAAAGCTAGCTAAGTGCAGGACACCAGCTTATTCACAGGCGCTGTGTTAAGTCAGTGAATAAACTGGTCCAGAGAGTGTTCGATGGTGTTTCAAGTCCAGTTGCGAAGGAGACAAGAGACTTGCAGCTTCGAGGCCTTAGAGACACGCTACGCATTGTCCGGCTTGCTACTGCTTTTAAATTAATATCGTTAGGCTACTACTGTACTACCAATAATCGACGTTATGATACCAATTAGTCATTAGGTTCTATCAACGCTAAATGGTTTTCCCGTAGCTTAGGTTGGTAAATTATTTTAATGTTTTCAAATTCAATTGACGCTGGTAAGTAGCCTAAGCAGTCTTCCAATATCCATGATAATTGTCATCAATCCAGCTTCCACTTACGAGAAAAAAATTGTCATCAAACTTCTGTTTAAACAAGAATTATTGTCATCAATCCAACTTCTATTTAACCAAGAATTTGTTCAGCAATCCAACTTCTCTTTAGGCAATAATTATTTTCGCCAATCCCACTTCTTGTTAAGCAAAAAATGTCATCGATCCAGCTTTCATTGAAACAAAGAATTAGTTTCATGAATCCAACTTCCATTTAGGCCAAACATTATTTTTTCGATCCAGCTTCCATTTTAAATTGACAATATAAAATAATTTACCAGCCAAAACTACGGTTTTACCCGCTAAATTACCATAGACTTCAGTTAGAGCTTACCCCCTACCACCGAAACATGATACATTGCATTCACAATTATAACCTTTCGCGGTCTCTTTACAATGAATCGAATAATTGGATCCATTTTTCTATATGAATTTGATAACTCGACCTTTTATAGAAACAAAAATTGATGTCGTCACCAAATTATGAAACGAAACATATGTAAGTAAGGTAATTTGGTAATTTGTTCTATCAGCATTGCCGCCATTGCTATGTTAAGTATGCATGAATAGCCTAGACGGTAGACAGCCAAATGCTTTCATGTTAAAAAATATATTTCATTGCAGGACCAAAAAGTGGTGGTGACTATCACCACCACTTTTAAAGTGGTGGTGACCGGACACCACCGTCACAATAGAAAGTTACGCCTATGGGGTACGGCACAAGAAGATATGGGGAGACATGATACAACAAGACCTGAAGTCTCTAAAATTGAAGAAAGAAGATGCTGGTGGCAGAAACAAGTGGAGAAGAAGGATCCCTGTGGTTGACCCCTCTGCTGGGAAGGATTAATTCAAGTCTGAAGGAGAGAGAGATTCTTCTTGAAAAACTCATGCCAGATATTCATGCACCTATATACAATCCAAGAAATCATTGATGTAAAGTCATTTCCCTTGTCCAAAAGAAAACAGCTACCGTAAGTTTATTCACTAGATGTCATTCTGGATGTCAACTGCACAGACCACATTCAGCATTACTTAAGCACTGTGAACAATTTGTAAATACGGATGTAACGGACATGTTGTGCCTTTCAGTTAAGCCTGGAACCAGCATATTTACTATCCAAGTCAAGTCACATTTTTCTGCCAGTGCTGAAGATAACAGAGGTTACACCATCCTTAGCTGAACCATGGGCCCACCAGGGCCTGCAACATAAGGAACATTCAGATGGACTAAAACTAATCTACTGATGCTATAAAACACACCAGAAAGGAACAAATTCAGGGCATTTTGGCACAACATGAATGATCACATAAATTTCTTGCCCAAATATCACTTCATAAAATGTCCTCTGCAATTCACTTCCATTCTACCAAGTTGGGCCAATACATTGTTTAAAAATTTCAACCATAAATTTAAATTTTCTTCCTAGATATGCATACATAAATAATAAAGAAATAGATAAAATGTGTAGTAAATATAATACCTTGTCTGATTTCTCACTGATTTCTCCTGTGTGCAGAACCATTGACGTTATACCTGATTCTAGACATCTCTGTGCCAGTACACGACCTATATTCTCAGCAGCTGACAAGTCGGTCATACTGGAAAGACAACAGCTTCTGCTCAAGTCATTTACTGCTCCAGAGAACAGAAATAAACTAGTCTTACAATAACAATACCATGGAAATAAATAACAAATACAATAACAATACCCAGGAAATAAATAACCAATAAAAAATAAGCAAATAAGCAAAAAATGAGTAAAAGCCAAATATTTGTACACAGTTTAAAATATTACAGTAATAGTAATAAGCTCTGAAGTTATGACAACTGTTACCTTTCACTGGGATTAAGGTACCTTGTAGGGAGCTATAAATGCCTTAATAAAATACTGCTGCTAACACAGAGAAATTCCTTTTCTATGTATGGCTGAGTCAGAAGACTTCTTTCCTTGAATGTTAACAAATCTTTTTTGAAACAAGTTTATTAGTCAGACCACTAGAACCAGCATTTTGGTTCAATTAAGACTTCATATTGTTTTGTTTGTAGGACTACGTCTTTCTACCTGACTTCATTAGGATAGTCAGTCTTATAAAGTTTAATTCAAAGGCATATCATTCAAGCAGAACAACTTGGGAGTTTATGGTGCCACAAATTTTAGATTTTATAAGGCATTAGAAAACTGCATTAAACTTAACACGAAATGTAGTTGCTGATAAAAGCCTCTGATCAATAATTCTTGAATACCATTGTATATTCAAACCAGACTAAGTACTGTGGTCCTTTGTGCTTAATGCTTCCTGATATTGGCTCCTGGCTGATTGAGACTTATGCTTATATACTTTTGGCTGTAATTCTTTCTCTAAATTCTCCAATTTTTATGCCATTTAACAAGTGCATTAGAAGTCGACAAACCTCCTCTGATGCCCAATGTAGAAAAATGAGAACTACGTACACCTGTTCACGCCATGTTATATTCCGTGTGCAAATGAAAGATAATTGTGATACAAGAGATCGACGTAGCTGTTAAATTTAAAGCTGACAAAAAACACAAGTGAGAATGCTGTTTGAACGTTTGATAGTCCTACTACAATATGCCTTGTAGTCACTCACCCAACAAATCAGATGTCTTCATCAAATTTCCATAATTGGTAAATTGTACAATGTTTCTTATTCAAATTATACACACCACTGTGAAAGGAACAGACGTCAAATAGCAGTTTCTGACCTGTAGAGATGGCGAGCAATGGCCAGTTCTTTCGTTGATGCAGCGACCACTCTCGCACCAGAACAATGCTCAACGTAGGCAGTTGTATGTCGATTGGTTCGTTCAAACACGACCCTGCGAATGAGAAAAACTCATCAGTGCAGGTGAGTAACATCAAAGAAATCATGAGAGAAGCATCACACTAATAGTAGACTGATAATGACTTGACCTATTATACACCTAAGCAGAGTCTGTCATTCGCTCAGTTGATTTGATTGATTGACTGGTTCAGAAAAAAAGTATCATGATTTTAGTCAAAGGAACTTGCATTTTCAAACTGTACAGACCTAGGTGATGACCAAATGCTCATGTCTAAGATAATTTGGCATCATCTCATAATTGACAACTTCCTTAATTCCAGACCACATGCCATTACATGTCACAGCACTTAGCAGTACTAGTACTGAGCATAAAGCACAACTCAAATTCAGAACTCAGATGTGAATAATGCACATCCCATTACTCAAACTTATACTGGCCACAATAACAATAGTTAGTCAGGGCAACTAAGCAAAAGCAGGAAACTTAAACAACTGACAACTTAAAGTAGCCTGGCAGACTACAAAAATAAACACCAAGACAGACTACCTGTGATAGAAATCTCGAGCAGGGTACTGAAATCTCCAACCCAAACGTCTCCATGCTATTCCTAGAAATTCTAAATTCCTACACAGAAACAGAAACCATCATTACAGGCATGCCAGTTGTTACATCATTAGGTAATACTTTTAGGTTAAAACAACTCTCACAGCATATATCAATCTACAGTTTTATAACACTGTTTCAGTCACTTCAAGTTCATCCAATGGAGTTTTAAACATAATGTAACAACACTCCTAATTCAGTTCTGACAAATAAGATTTTAATGATTAAAATTATTCACTGTGTGGAATTTTTAACATGCTCCTGGATAACGCACTTTTCCGCTTTGTGAGCAAACAATTAACTTTAAACTATGGGTTGATCTTCAACTATTTATTAATACTCCAGTCATGACAGTCCAATTGTTGCTGAATGTGAAGTTTGTCCACTGAATCGTTGTGTTGCCCCTTTTATGCCAACAACTAAATGTCTGTTGTGCAGAAAGATTGTGTTTGGGTTACTATACTGTTTGATAAATTTTGCAAAATATATAGATGCAATACAATACAGAACAATATATTAGCTGCTTTGTAGACACACAGCTGAGAGGGAATATTGCAGCTGATGACCAAGGTTTGTCCATGGTTTGTCTCATCATTTGGTCAGGACTCAGGAGTGCCTCTGACGAGTCTCTCTTAAAACCTCTTCAAGAAAAACTCTCACTGTACAAATGTTGTAATACAATTACATGAAGATCATTTGTGGACAAGGACTGAACACTTGAATATCCTACATGTACACTAGAGCTGTACAACTCTTAATTCCATCTTTATCAGAAGCACTTGGGAGACAAGCATTTGCTCTACCAACTGATAACAGTGACATGCCTTAAGCATATGAAATAAGCTTTCACCATCTATTCTGTTGACTAAAACATGGTACGAGTTCACTGTGGCAGCTGCTTGATATTAAGCTTGTCCACATGAATACAGCAGAATAAAATACCTACTGAACAGTAATGTGATAGTGTCAGTTTTTGTATCAGTAGTAACAATTCTCTTACTCACCTGGGGTTGCGGTTTACAAACTGCTTCTCAACCTCAGGTTTGCTTGGCGGTGAAGATGAATCAACTGATAAATGTCGGCAAAATGTCTTGCTGGTAAGCGGAGCTGAAACACGTTACAATATGCAATTCAAAGTTTAGTAATGACTTTAGCAAACAAATAACAAAAAGCCTTTTGCAATCCTCTCTACCCTTTAAGGATATTTTTGAAAATTATTTAAAAATTACCATAACTTATAAGACTTGTGATCTTCGTGGGAGGGGTTTCAAGTTCAACCACCAATCCAGATTGAACTTCTACGTCAAGACTGAGCAGGAAGACTTTAATCCGGAGGGGTTTCCAGTATTCTAAATTGCTCCGCAAATCCAGAACTGCAGTCAGGTCTTTCTGTAGACAGTGCAAAGGAGAGATCTACCAGACTGTGCACTGACAGCCTTTAAACCTTAGAACAAACATGCATTGGGACTCCTTACCGACCAGTGGCGTTGCATTCCACGGACCGTTATTTTGCGAGTACTAACTCAATATTGCTATACCTTCCTCGTACCTTTCGATCTCATATCAACACCAAGCAACACCCAATATCGTATCGTATCGTATATGAGAATTTATAAAGCGCCTCTCGCAGTACTGGCTATTCAATATACAATCTTTACATCTCTTTTCTCGTAAAAACAACTCATTATCATTCAAAACAAACATCAATTACAACGCACAATTTACAAGTCTCCCATCAACAAAAAACGGCAAGCATTTAGTATCGTGGTGCATGTATTTTCGGGCGTGGGACGGTATTTTTTGGCATGCTCCGCGGAAGGTACGATGTTTTCTAAAGACGACACAAACCCTAACGCACCACGATACTAAATGTTTGCCCAAAAAACTTCAGCATCATGTCCATTAATTCACGAAAAATGTCAAAAACCTTTATTATCGCTCACCATCAAAACTCAACCCCGTCTTTAGCACTTTTTGCATCGGCAATCGAGCTAACCACGACAAAGTTGACATTACGCTTTGCAAACTCATTTTGATAAATGTTTTAAGAAAAAAGTTCTTTAATAACAAAAATACGCTTATACTACAACTCTGTTACCAACACAAGGTCGACATATCTCCCACTCCTCAACTCTGTAGGCTGTAGCGTATCTGGATTCTGGACTTCCAGCGGTTGGCTTAGCAGCCTTGGCCTGTCAAAGAGTGAGACAGATAATGTTTCATAGGTACCCAGGGATTCTATAAGTGCCCAAGAAATTCAGAGCCAGCCATGACGTCACAGGCAAGCAATGCGCATGCGCAGCCATTTACTTTTATATAGGTCAACCGTTCATAAACAAAGAGAATGGTGCCGTTAGCGATATAGCTATGATCTAGTTTGACGCAAATATTATAAAATATTTGATTGTATTATTCGATACTAGTTTATAGTAAATTTAAAACACACATCGATATCGCTAACGGCACCATTCTGTTTGTTTATGAACGGTTGACCTTAATAAAAGCAAATGGCTGCGCATGCGCATGCCTGTGACGTCATGGCTGGCAAAATGTTCAGCAACCGGAAGCTTCACTTCACCGTACAACTTTAGCTGTGCTATGCTGTGTCCACTCAATATATTATGTCGATGAGTGAGACAGATAATGTTTCATAGGTACCCAGGGATTCTATAAGTGCCCAAGAAATTCAGAGAATTGTATAATAGTCTTTAATAGAATACTTCTTACACAACACGTCAACAATGATTTAAGCATTATCATCGACCAGTGCAAGAGAATGTCTTTTATTTGGGTCTTCCGAAAGATAAATAATAATAATAATATCTTTTCTTTAATAAGCGCCTGACAAACGCACTGCGCTGTACATTTACATGTTATGCAAGCGCCGTTGTATTGCAGGCTGTCTGTTCTGTTAGTAGTTAAGATTTAAATTGCATAACATGTAAATGTACAGCGCAGTGCGTTTGTCAGGCGCTTATTAAAGAAAAGATATTATTATTATTATTATTAAATCTTAACTACTAACAGAACAGACAGCCTGCAATACAACGGCGCTAATGGCAGATTGGCAGCCTACAAAGCATATCCGCCCAACGGGGGCTCGAACTCGGTACCTCTCGATCTCTGTGCCAGATGTTATCCAATGCGCTATCGGGCCCCCGATAGATGTGTTTACTTCCGTCGTTATCTGGCTTTGCCTTCCGTTAGCTTAATCCAAATCTCACATTATGATTAAAAGCTGACATCGACAGCATGTTTATGTAAGAGTTCCGCATGACCAATTATACTTACTAATAATATCACGAAATATAATGATCGTGACCAAAATGAGGAACTTTTGTGAAAAATATGTATACAAGCGGTTGCTAGATGGCGCTTATACGGTAACATGACGCAGCTTACAGGCGCTATGAGCAGTAATTGGTTATCCGAGGACAAGTTGAGATCTATCAGCGATATGTTTACGATTAAAACGTTTAAATGTGTCGTTAATTAATTTATTTTATGTGTAGATGATCGGAACCGTTCATTAATTCAGACGGATAAATTGTCCTCGAAAGACGAGGATGACAAAAGATCGTTTGGCCGCCTTAAAAGCGGTAGGGCGTTTGTAACATACTTCTGTTATGATTCATCCAGGCGGCGTAACATGTAGAGTGCTGTTGAGTGGTTACTTAAGTTTTGTAGCGCCTTTAAATGTGCTACATAAAACTTGGAAAACGAGACCTAAAATGTACGATTTGACCATTATTCAAATGGCCTAAAAATCTAAAGAATAATGGCGGTGTTTAATTCATGGACTCGATTTAGAGATCGTTTATTTCAGATAGGAAGAATGAATGTGTTTACAACTTTCTTGAGTGAGTTAATAGAATAAAGTTGTCGCACACGTTTTGTTAAGTTTAAGAAACCACTACTTTATATCACAACCAGAGTTTACGATCTTAAGAACTATCCTGTGCTTTTGTCTGAAAACATGTGACTGAAAAGTTATGGTCTTAAGGTGAAGTGTTGGATTGATTTGTAATTAATCGTGCAAACTTTGCAGGGGCTGTGTCTAAAGATGTACCGGTAAATGGGAAAGTTTTAAAAGGTTACAGTTTAGTGATAAAACTGGAGAATTTTAAATGGCTGCAAAGAGATTAAACAGATTATTCATTAGCTTCTTTATTGCAGCTTCTTCGCAGCAGATAGCAAGGATTCTGCTTTAATAGCATTATGACATGACTTGTACTATACACTGTTAAAATTGATATCCTTCATTGTGACTGTTGGACAGTATCTTGGGAGGAACAGTAATAGTGATTGACTATATTGTTTTGTTTTATATGAAATAGTAAGTAAGTAAGTAAGTAAGTAAGTAGTTTATTCACCACAAACTAAAGCAAAATGACAATACACAAATTTTACAAACCGAGTGGTGGGCTACCGGTGAAGTCACATAGGACTCATCTCGCCGGTCACCCTACAGGAAATAATGCAGGAAGTGTTTCAATGGGTCTTTTTACACAGGTGGACTTTTCAAAGCACTTGGTGAAATTTCATTATATTGAAGTAGCGGATAAGTGCCGTTATCAGTGTACACTATGAAACCGAGATACAGGAAGAAAAAATCATATTTCATACTTTGTTTGCATTCCGTAAATTATGGTGTGATTTACGGGAAAGTGTTTATTTATAGGAAATGTCCAGCACGTGGTCTTGTGGCCTCATGCTTGAGTAACAGAGAGCACAGATCGTTTTAGTTCCTGCCAGTGATTACTCATTATAGTATTTCATGGATTTTCTGGGGAACGAACTAAAAACTGCTACAGGTTACTCATAGTAGTATTTCATGGATTTGTTTAGGGACAAATTAAAAAACTGCTATGGATTACTCATAGTACCTAGTATTTCTTGGATTTATTGGGACAAACTAAAAAAATTGCTATGGATTACTTATATCAGTATTTCATGGATTTTTTGGAAAAAGTAACAACTGTGTTGTACTTCTCTGACCGTTCCTTCAATAGAGTGACAATAGGACATTGCCAAGTAGTGGAAAGAAAGCTTATTGATGTAAGTAAGGAAGGAAATAATCTTTTAATTTTCTGATCAGAAGGTTCATTTTGAAATTAGGATTTAAAAGTATTTAGTTTCTTGGCCCTCCCACAGCCGTATTTCCAGGGCTGTCATCATTCATGGTTAGGTGTTATGGAGAATAAATTTATATGAATCTCAAGGAATTTAAGAAATTGATTCTTTTGAGTAACAGAATCATATTCATAAAGTAGAGGTTTTTGTCATGAATAAATAGTTTTGTTTATGAGTGAAGTGGCCATTTTCAGTTGAGTGGAATTATGTCAGAGGAAAACAGTGTAATTCTTTGGATCAAAATCTTGAAGATTGTTTCTGGAATTGGAAATGGTCTCTTTCGCTCAGTTCTTGATTGTATTGTTTACCATAAAGTGTGGATGTTATGGTAAATAAAATTATATGGAAATTAAATTAGGTTACTTAATTTTCTTGAAGGGTATAAGTTTAAAGCCAAAGAGTCTAGTTTGAGAGTATAATTTTAAATTTATTCATTTATTATGTTTAAATAGCTTCAAAAACCTAGTGGTGAGGCATCAAAAGATGGTACTAGACAGTTCTGTGTTTAAGGATTAGCTTGTGATCCATCACAACATGTATCGATAAGAATGCTGCAAATTCTGCATTGTGGGATGAGTATTACTCATCAGCTGTGATGTCACAGAATAGTTCACAAAACACCAGCTGTTGATGTTATTTTCACAGAGGGTCAGTCTAAGTCTAAGATATATGGGCAATACGTCCCATGTGTATTGGATTGTTTACTGTTTGCTGTCGTGATATAGTATAATTCTTTGTATATATATACACATGCCTTTATGATTTAAACCATTGAATGCAATTTTTAATGCTAGAAGGATTAACCATGAGATCTTCATTTGTCAAACTGTCATTGTTATTTAATTCAATTCAATTTGTTTGTTGTTCCCAAGAAACAAGGTAGTTGTGAGTAACAATTAATAGACAAGTTACATAGGTATTATTTTATAATAGATTATGATAACTGTAAGTGCATGGGAGCAACAGGCTCACCCGAAGGGAAGACTCCCACTAAATGGGGGCCTATTTACGACAAGTATATCGGCAATTCTAAGGTAGTTACACATGACTAATTACAGTAGTTAGTTCAAGGTCATTCAGGTCTTGACTACAAAGGTGCTTAACTGCCGCAGTCTCTTCTCTCTCTTTGACATAAAATGATCTTGAGTGGAAATATCATATTGCTATGAGCATTCATGGTCTGCAGTTTTGCTATGAAGCAATCATTGTGTGATGGCTTGTACATTACGATAAAAGGAACGTAAAACCTCAAGGGTACATTAGATTAGATTAGGTGTGATTTGTAGCTTGGGATGGAGGAACTCCACTTTACATGTTCCGATTATCCAGCTACTGCTGACAGGTCTTTTCCACTGCACTCAACCTTGCATCACTATCAGTTTGAGTACTATAGATCATTTGGGCTGTGACCTACTATGAGTGGTTCTTGTATATTCTTGGAGGAAAAGAATAGCAAACGAATGATGTTGAGGCAAAGGAAGAACTAAAAATATGTGATAAATGATGGAACAGGAGCATGAATAGATGAAGGAGGAGGCAGAGAAGGAACTGGGGAGAAACCACCAGAAATGACTTAGTGATTTCATGTATCACCTGGAAAATGGTATGCCATGTAGGTCACTGGAAATGCAAATAACACAGTGGAAGTGAAGAGAGATGCATCTAACCACAGACGACAAGGGGAACACTTCACTCCTCTGATATTGGACCTGTGCTGATGAACTGATAACTTCAAAGACCATCTGCCCTTTTAGTTTCATTTGCTCCCTTTTTTGTTTCTTTGCTCAATGCCAACAAAGCGTCACTTTGTAGAAGTCCAATTAGAGTTTTGTGTGTATAAGGCTGAGTTTCTCAGTTATGGACTTCTATACATAGAGAAGTTGTCTGGTGTCAAAATATGTTCAGTGACTAACAGTTTTGTCCATTACTGGAAAATGTCAGCTGATGTCTGGCTATAGGCAACAGTGCTGATTTATAACCAGTTAGTTTTGAGGTTCATAATGGTCTAGCGGGACTTGGTGTAGCGGTATGTTCTGTGCCTTGTAACATATAGCTGTGCATAGCTCAGTGTATAGATCTTGTACAAATCCCCTAGGGTTATAACCATAGAATGATGCCATGAAATGATGACCCAGTCCACATAAATTATAGGTAATACATTAAAATGCATGAAGTAAATAAAAGACACTCCACGTCAACTGTGGTTTCGTGAATTGTAATGTATGAATGTTAAGGTCAATGGATATTGTCAAATGCTATGTAAGTTCGAAATAACTATTCAACTACAGGAATTGCAATTTAAATGTAACAAAGTTAACAGTTGATACTAACTGAGAAAGTTGTAGGCAACTGCGTGACTTCCCTAAATGCAGTGGGAATTGCAGCTCATGTTATTTGTTGAAATTTTTCATCTAGACCACTGTGAGCATTTGAGGTATGAGAAGATACTAGGAAAGCAGGCTTCATTTTGCATTAGCAAAAATACCATTAGTACTAGATGAGCATTTGCTGCAATTGGTGCAGTTAATAGATCTGGCTTCGGCATTTGATTTACTGCTCTGTGCTATTGAATCACTTTGAACTGTGAATAATATCTTACAGCTCCACCCACCTACCCATTAGTGGAACAATTTCAGAGCCAGCACCATCAGTGAGAATTTAACCCAATGGATGGGTGGAGTGTAGCTGTGGAACTGGTCCAATTGCGTAGGAGTATTAATGAGATGGAGCAGTCAAACTGGCATTATCCGGCTGCGCTCCTAAACATTATGCCTGCAAAATTCAGAGTCTAGTATTAATGGAAGGCTCATGGAGCAACTGTCTGGTGTCAAAATATGTGCAGTGACTAACAGTTTTGTCCATTACTGGAAAATGTCAGCTGATGTCTGGCTATCGACAACAGTGCTGATTTATAACCAGTTAGCTTTGAGGTGCATAATGGTCTAGTGGGACTTGGTGTAGCGGTATGTTCTGTACCTTGTAACCGGAGGGTTGCAGGTTCGAATCTACCTCAAACCACTGCGTAGCAGCCCTGGACAAGTGTTGCACCCACAATTGTCTGTGAGGAAGGCAACGGGAAACCACCTCACTCATCTCATCCCCGGGTGGCATAGAAAGCTTCGGGCAGAGAACTCATTGTCAGTGGTCTAGTTGTTAGCATGCTGGGCTGTCATACTAGCATGCTAATCACTGGACCGCTAGGCTAGGATTTGAGCTTAGTAATGGTCTAGAGGTTAGCATGCTGGACTTACTCATATTAGTCTAGATTATCGTGGGTTAGGGTTAAAATCCCTGCCAGGGTAGAAATTTGTTTTGAGATTTTGTCTCGACTTGAACCTCTATCCATCTTGGTTGTAATGAGTACACTGACCGTATATTGCCGGTGGACAGACAAGGCAGAGAGGGAGAGGACTGGCCACCTGCTCTCACATTGCAAGGTTAAGAAAATTAAGTTGCGAACACTTCATGTACGTGGCTGCCTCTTGGAGTTAGCTTAACCCTTTAACAACGAGCTTGTACTAAAAGCAACTAGGAAACCAGTGCAGCTCGTCGTTAAAGTGTTAAGGGACAACTGCTGTTCTTCTGTATCTATGTGCTTTCTAACTGTGCTGGTGTCTGCTGTATCGAGACATTACTTTGTCGCCTGGAGGTCTAGGTCATACATACTTAAATGGACAATGCACATTATATACTGCATAGTGCATAAAATACATATATGTCTTTATTATATATTATATCTGCCTATATAATATGATATGATGATACGTATTGAAATGACTAAATTGAGGGAATAATGGGTTAGAAGCCGCTAATAAACGAATAAAAATGAGTTGTGAAAGTCTGTGGGAACAGTGCTATGTTTAGTGAAGAAATATGACCACTGTAGCCTATAACAGAAACACATCATGCAACTACAGTAATAATGCCATTCAAGATTACATTTATTCCATCCAAGATTACATTTATTTCTTGTTTGGGAAAGGGAAAGATATATGCATGCATAATTTCAGGTACTAAAATTAAATATAACAATGCCTAATCCTATTAGCTTAATTGTAAAAAACAGGTTTTAAACTACCAGCACTGTGTGTTCAGTAAAATTCTTAGTTAGCGGCTCAGTTAATTGTTATTAAGGTTGTTTAATTAATTGTTTACTGTTCAGTTTGTGTTCTATTTACATGTACTGTTTAGATATAATTGCTAACGAATAAAAACTGTAATCAATAGTTCAATTAATAATTTAATTTTTTAATGTTTTCTTTCATAGGGAAAAATATGACCCTTTATATTGTAGAATCATATTCATTATCTCTTTAGATTTTGCTAAAAGATATTTTGCTCCATGGGCCGGCGTTCACGGAGGTGTCCAAATTGGAGTCCAATGCTTGCATTATTATCTGAATAAAGAGAGTTCCAGGCTTAGGAAACAGCTTTTTGTTTGAAAAGGTCATTATATAGCCTACAGGAATACTTTGTCATTTATCTACTTTGTTTCTTAATAGTGTGTGTTTTGTACAGTTTTGTAATTACAATAAAAGTTAATTGCAATTTACATTTCCGGCTTACTACGCCATCTCTACTGATATATATATGTATGTATATATATATATATATATACTCCTTTAATGAAACATTTAGTTGACAAACCGCAGTGTAGTACATAAAGGAAAATAAATATGTCTAATAGAATAATTTATCTTCTACGTCCGATCTGTGGGATAAGGTGGTGCCTGATGATCTTACTGATGATCTTACTGTCTATTACTTAATCTCATAGAACGAGTATGCGCATATTACGAATATTAAGATTTGTAGAAATTGACGAATATTGACGAATATTGTAACTGGCCAACGAATATTAAATTTTTTATATTTTTTCAGTATTAATTTTTCAAAATCCGGGATCAATTGTACACAATTCAGTGCCAAAAAACTAGACATTAGAACAAGAACAGTTACAAACCACTGCACATATTCTTAAATTAGTTGTTCGTAAACAAAACGGAAAAAGTGACGTTATCAACGAATACTTACGAATATTTATGAATATTAAAAAATGCCCTAATATTCGCGAATATTTACGAATATTAAAGCCTCAAGTCATGAATTCTCGTTCTATGCTTAATCTCAGCCTAAGAGCGATGATAATAGTCTAGAAAAACGTGTTTACAAGTATATTTACAACACGTGTGGCAGACGAGGTGGTGCCGCTAATAATTCTCCTGATGATATTCCAATTGTGGAAGAGTTTTTATTGTATTGTATTGTATTTGTTAATTTATATAGCGCCGCTCACAGCAGTGGCCATTCAGTAGCGCTCCCAGTGCGAGAACCCCTAGAGAAGAAGAAGGTTTTGAGGAGGGAGAAGGCTATAGGAAGAGACCCAGAAAGAATGGTAACATGTAGGCAGGAGGAAAGGTCATTCCATAGGGAGGGCCCAATAGTGGCAAAAGATCTAGTTTGGACCATAGTGGTCCAACTTTTTTATGAGATGAACATTACACCATTTGAAAATGAAATGTTCTTCATAGTAAAAGCTACTGGAAAATGCATGGTCTTAATTTCACATTTACAAATTATGCTGCTCGTGCTTTTTATGTTGAAAAATGTATATTGTTTCTAATTCCACAATATGATGAAAGTATGTTCTTTATTTTTATTCCAGATACTGAGAAACTTTGTTCTGCTTAATTCCAGATAAATATGCTAGGAGGTTGCTTGAAATTCAGTTTATAAATGAATTAAGGTTTGGACAGATTATATAAATTGTTTGCATTTGATAAAAAATGACATGTTGCACAAGACCAGTCAGTTTTATCAGTTGCAGTATGGGTGTAGAGAGCCACAGTATACCATAGGTTGACTATGCAAAATTTATCATCCTAGAAGGGTTTTACTTTTGTTTCTGCCTTTCTGGGATGCTTGATAGTGTAGTGGTTAGAGTGCTGGACTATCAATCGAGAGGTTGAGGGAGGGGAGGGTTCAAATCCCCAAGAGGGCAGAAATATGGTTCGAGATTTCTGCTCCATCTGCAACCCCTAGCCAACTTGGCTATAATGAGTACACTGACCATACACTGTTAGTGGGAAGATGAGTCAGTGAGGGAGAGGACTGACTACCCGCCCTCATATGCTAAGGCTAAGAAAATGAAGTTGCTAACACTTCATACCCGTGGCTGCCTCAGGGCTAGCTTAAGGGACTGTTCTTCTTCTAGGATTATCATCATGCTAGTCATCAACCTAGTTAAAAATAAGTAACTAAAAGTTTCAAATGTTTGTCTGGTTATTAGACAGAGTTGATTCATAATTTATACCTGGGTTGGGTGTGTGTGTGGGGGGACTCAAGGGCCTGTTCCCCAACCGCTGTCAGCCATGTAGCACTTGCAACTGCAGCAGACAAAGGGAAGACCTGGTGAAAATTCCTGTGGCCATTTGGTTCTGATTCAGTGGCCGTTATGAATGTTTTGAATTTTTGAGCCACAATACACAGGCCATTTTGCTGTGGGTTAAAGTTCTGCCTCTCAATTGGTGATGTGCATGGTGCAGTTCACCGGTTGCAACTAGAGAAACAATATTAAAAATTAAAATTCAAACAACTAAAACTTGGAGAGGTAGATGAAAAGAAAATGTCAAGTTGAGAATGAAGAGTTGAAGACTCTTAAGATGTTATTTAGGCTGAAGCATTTGGGTGCCAACGGGGCTAAGGGGGCTGAGTGCAATGATGCTCTTTATAAAAAGAATACAGTATTTGTAACTAAGACAGATAACGTCCTGAGAAGTCTGGCTTGAATGTTAACAAAATCTATCAGAAAGGAGGGCTTACTGTGGTTATACTTGTATCAGCAGTTACTCTGACTTGAATGTGAAGGAGTATAATGACGGCATCTTCTAATGCTTCCTCTAACGTTGCTGAATTTGTACTAGTTTTAGTTTTGTAGTCAATAGTTTTTCAGCATGCAACAACATAGTCTGTCACAGTCCTTGTATTGATTTGAAGCAAATTTCTAGAAAATATTGCATAGGTTATTGAATCTTGCAGCTGAAGTGCAGAAACAGAAGTCATGCAACTTATCCATTGTTTACTGTTTATGTGGATTATCAATGAATTGTCACATCTGCTTTTCATTTAGGGATTTGAACCCTGAGATATATCATTGTCATTATCATCATTGTCATCATCATCATCATTGTCTTCATCATCATCATCATCATCATCATCATCATCATCATCAGTTCCTGATACCAGCCATTTGGCGGTGATGGGTACGAATATAATGATCTCCATTTTCCTCAGTCATTTGTCAAGTCCATTGCTCCTCTTAGTGTTACTCCAAGTGATGCTATGTCTGTATTTATATTATCTATCCAGCATAGTCTTGGTCTGCCGTTGTTGACAATTCTTTTTCCTTAAAATCTTGCATGTAGTGCATTGTGTGGGATTCAGTTAACTGGAATTCTGTCTAAATGTCCACACCATGGAGTCTTCATCGAACGACTTTGTCTAGCAGAGTTGCTTGGATAGCAAATGATTGTCTTATGTCATCATTTCTCATTTTCTGTAGTCTTGAAATCCATGCGATCATCCGCAGCCAACTCATTTCTGCTGTAAGAATTCTTTTCTCATCTTATTTTCACATTGTGTAACATTCCGACTTGTATATAAAAATCGGCTTATCCGACCAGCAGAGAACATCAGAATTATACGATACCGAAAAACTGGCAGGTAAAGACATCTGACAAAGTACGAAGACGAGATGGAGACGAACTTACATTAAACGCGGCACTCTTTTTCGGTTGCTGGCCCTAAGACCGTGAATGGGCTCCCTCCTCCTGCACTCCGTCTAGTGCCTAGGGGGCCACACTACTAAGTTTCTTGCTAATGTAAAGACTGTCTTATTTTGGCGGTGGTTGGACTGGGAGCACTTCTGAGTAGATTACTGTGAAGGTGTGCCATATAAAAACTCAGTAATAATGCAGGTCAATGATCAAAACAGCATAGTTCTAAGCTTTGTGGTCAAAATACACAAAGGAATACAAACAGCAGCCAACAACGTAGTCAGCTTGGATATATGTCATGGTGAATACTGAATACCAGAGCATTAGAACTTGACTGTAATTATAATACATGTAGAAGTTTGTAAAAGTTCCTTAATGGCAAGCAGTTAATTGGAGATGAGTTCCGGGTTGGTGTGATTTCAGCAGAACCTTAACCGATGTTATTATTCAGTGGCCATTAATAACTCTTGTGTTGTTTACATAATTTCTGTCCTGCTCTGAACAGAGTGAGTGCTTAGTGCTTACCCTTGTAATACCACTTGCTGTTATTTTGTATAATATTTGAGTCATGTCAGCCAAGAAACAGTTTTATTTTATGCTGGGAAAACGCTTGATGTGTGCACCTGGGTTAGTCTGGGTGTCTCTGAGTCTCTGTGTCAGTCCCTGTGTCAGTCCCTTTGTCAGTCCCTGTGTCAGTCAGTCTGCCTAGGCTTTCAGTCTGTTTGCCTTTCAGGTGACAATTGATCTTTCCCTTTGCTGGTCTCTCTGCCCACCTGCCTGTCTGGCCGGTTTGTGACTGTTTGTTTACAAGTCTCTTTGAATAGGTATTTACAAGTTTATTTGCGAGCTTGTTACCTGTTTGTGTCCGTCTTTGTCTCTGTCTCTGTCTTTGTTTGTTGACCTCAATTTGCCTCTGTTGTTATTGTAATGTGTTTGTTTGTATGGGTCTGTCTGTCTCTGGCCATGTGGGTCTATCATCAAATTGTAATGTGTACTGTTAAGCATGTGTGTGTGTGTGTGTGTGTGTGTGTGTGTGTGTGTGTGTGTGTGTGTGTGCATGTATGTGTGTGTGCATGTATGTGTGTGCATGTGTGCA
Organism: Aporrectodea caliginosa; assembly: GCA_020284085.1. Lineage (NCBI taxonomy): Eukaryota > Metazoa > Annelida > Clitellata > Crassiclitellata > Lumbricidae > Aporrectodea > Aporrectodea caliginosa. Next base: position 2,335,987 of record JACEVL010001024.1, read on the forward strand.
TGCATGCATGTGTGTGTGTGTCTGTCTGTCTGTCTGTCTCTATAAGTGCCATGTGGTTGGTTGTTTTGGACCTTCAACCGTTCTGTTTCCTGTTACCTGTCTAACCGTACCCTGCTGTGGCTGTTCATTAATGAGCTGTGGATGAGTTAGGCCACCTGGTTCTGTTGACACATTATGACTATGGACTGAGGTGGCCTGTCCACACCACTGCACGACTGTTAACATGACTGACCTATAATTTAAGCAGTTTTTTTTAACAAAGGCCATATTGGTGGGTTCATAGATCAGTCACTGCCCACCTGTGTTTGGCAAACAGTCAGGGAGGGGTCCATGGCTTCATGCAGGCCAAGCTTAATCATAGACGTGAATAGGTGTATGTGTTGGTGTAGATGCAAGAACACATGACAGTAGATAAAATTAGATAATAGGACATGTTATCATCATCATCATCATCATCATCATCATCACCATATCATCATCATCATTATCATCATCATCACCACCATCATCATCACCACCACCGCCATACCAACATCATCATCATCATCATCATCACAATTCAGTAGTAGTTCCTTTCCTGGCTCCAGCCACATGGCGATGTTGAGTGCAAATAAATCGTCTCCATTTTTCAGTCAATTGTGCAGTCCAGATTTATACAGAATGCTCCTGTCCCTGCTCTAGAAGGTGAAGTAAGGTACTGAATAGGCAGGTATATAGGAGACAATGCCTACCACTATGAGGTATGATATCTTTTTCAGAGATGTACTGGGACATCTCAGGCAGTTTTGTTAGGGTTAGTTTTTCTGATTCACAGTGTACCAGACGTGTTTGCTTCAGGAAAACAGCATTGTCTGTCATTACTGTTCTGTTGTTTGCAATTACTGAAATTCACCATTCCTGTTTCTGTACAGCACTTTGGGCTGTCCATAAATGACATCACATGATTTTGGCACAAAATTGACCCCCACCACCTCTGTCGCCACAGTTTAAGCATTAAGCAGTTCACTGATGAATAATCACAGCAGTCATGCAAAGTCTGAACCCTCCCCCATGGACATGACGTCATTTATGGACGGCCCCTTTGTGTCTTGGGAATTTTGAATGACACAATAATAAGAAAATGCACGATTGTCATGGTATACTGCATCCTACGGCACAGTGGTTGCATGAAAACCCAGCTATCCAGGATACTGACGCGATCAGTAGTAGCATGTACAAATTCTTGAGCTATATAAATCTGTTATGGAGGATGTGGTCCTCAAAGTTTGATGAATATTAACCCTGTGCTCGGTGCAAATAAATCAGTCATTTCAAGTCCTGCTGAATCTCTATACTCAACAACAGTTGGCTTGCAAGATGACAGTTCTTTACAAGCCTAACCACGTAGCTAATTTCAAATTTCAGACTTTGAACTGTGTTTGAACTCATGGAAATGTAGTCAGATACTTGTGACATTTATAGTCTGTCATTACAAAGTGAGTTTGGTGTTTTCTTTGTCATGTGATAAAGGCATATATAGTACTTCTGTGACCTCATTTTTATAGTTTAGGTGATATTTTAATATTGACAGACTTGAGGCGTTTCAGCTTGTATTTTCATTTTTCTCATCTGTCACAAATGAAAAGGACAGTACAGTGGAGACCCGTTTGCTCATGAATCCATTGAGTGTGCAATTACACTAGGATTTCCATTGATAGTTACTATACACGTGAGACACATATCGCTTTCCGAAGAAAGCCGATAAGCTTATGAATCAGCTACAAACGTATTTTAAAGCTATTTTGGAAAGTAAGGTTTACCATAAAGAACAACTTTATAACTGTGATGAAACATCTTCATTAGCCAAGATGCTAAGTGATGAAACTATCCTTTTAGTTGGGTCAATCTACCAAAAATGACCACCTAACCCTCAACAAATTGATACAAAAGGTTTTCAGTGTAACTACAAAGTAGAGAAAACAGCTGAGTTTAAAAGATAGCAGATTGCTTGACCTTTCTTTTTAGAACTAACAAGACAGGCAACCATGACCTTGCCCCACTTCTCAATGTTCACCTCTGTATATATCATTGTGGACTCTCTTATATAATATATAACCTGTGCTAATAAATTTAGAAATGAAATGGATAGTACAGTGGACAGCTCCTAGTTTATTGATATTAAGAAGAAACCTTCTGAGAAATATTTCTAACTGAAACTAGTACTTTTGCAAAGTTTCTGTGAGTTAATGCGTCTTTAATATTCTTCCATCGATTGTTCATTTGTATTTTGACTAAGCACCAAAAAACGGATAGGCGTGCCATTTTCAGGATGCTCAGACTACACAAATATACTTGCATATGTAGATGTCTTGAGATATTTCAGCGTGGCTCCATTAGCAGGCGATCTTTGTCAACAGGTGGTTTTTAGGTCCTGGGTAAATGGGTCTCCACTGTTCTGTGTTGTGATATATTGGCAGTCGTGAGGTGTTTGTTAGAGGTGTGAAGAATATTACAGAATTTTTGTGTGAATATCACGAGGGGGAGTTACATCAAGCCTGTTACATGACATGAAATGGGGTTTGAAGCACTGTCATATTGATCGACCTTTTAGGGTCGCTGGCCCACGTGTCTGGAACAGTCTTCCTGCACATATTCAGAAGGCCAAAAACTTTCATTTTTTTAAAATGCACTTTAAAATTTAATTTCTATGTAACACTTAGATATTTGCACTGACATTAGAAGTAGTTTGCTACTAATTATGCTATATAAATTGGTCATAATTAGAGTTACAATTACAATTGTTTTATTGGCATCGATTGGCATTGCTGTAAAAATACTCAGGTGCAATAAAATGCTGCGTTGCAGCTTTCAATATCGGAGCTACAGACTTATTACCATTTTTCTGTGTGGGTGTATTGACTTCAACGTATTCGCAACACCTGCATCATTATTGCTCTGATATGCACCTGTGTCAATCATTTGTGCTGCAAATCAAAACACCAGATGATCAGTTAAAATTCAAAAGGTCAGCCTCAAACAAAAGAAGACACTTTAAAATTTATCTGCACTATCTCATCATAATGGGACACAGTGAAGCACTTATTTTCTTTTCTCAGGCGACGAGCCAGAAATTTGTGAATGCCACAGCATGTTGGAGTAAAAAACTAGTCCTGATTTGGATATCAGAATCTACTGGATGGTGACAGAGTCTCAAAACTATGTCAAAGGCAGTTACACAATGGTTTCCCAAGGGAATTTCCCTTCCCAAGGGAATTTTCCCGCTATCATCCAGTCAGCAGCAAAGCACACTACTTGTAGGGCCACTCTTATCACTGCAGGGTCTGGTGTCATATAATCTCTGGTTGAACTTAAAAAATTATCAGTATTTAATATTACAAGTTGAACCTGCAAGACGATCCTTAATTCATCTACAGTACTTCGTAATGGAGTATAGGCATAGTCTCCTATTCTTAAGTTCTGAGCTACAAGAGCATGGATGCTAATATGTTTAATTAAAACACATTCATTCATTCATTCTTTGTTTATTGAATAAAAAAAATGTCAACAAAAGAAAATACAGAGTGACTTAAAACATTAACATGGGTATTGAGAAACAACCGGTAGACCCAAAAGGAACCAGAGTTCCGCTTAAATAGGGTCACCAAATTAAAGGTAGTACAGATGGCGATGAAGAACAGTCGTCTTTCTAATTAAACATTTATCAAAACTTAACTATGGAAAGAAATAATAATATGAAATAATTTATTGAAAACTTGAGTCTTGAAGACTGTCACAGCAGTGGCCTCGCTTCAGTATAGCACAGAGTTTGGCCCGTGGAGCTTTAGAAAGCCAGCAATGTGCCCCCCACACCCCCACCCCCGCTGGAAAACTTTGGAGATCCCTGGCACAGAGTATCAGTTAGTTTCTCTGTTTAACCTTATCAGGATTTGCCATAAATGCAGCATAACAGAGATGAATGCTGTAGGCTTTGGTCTTACTGATAAGGCAGGCTGGACCGATAAGGGATCCCAGCTAATGTTTCTGGTTTCTATTTCCGACTTCCTGTGGAGTTTATCCCACTGCCATTCCCAGCTGGGTTGTATACACAGTTGGACTGATGTCTTTGACCACATAAATCAGTCCATGACCTTTTGTCTCTTTCAGGGTTGGCAAGTTGTTGCCATCGCCGGTTATAACCGGTTATTGCCATGGCTATAACCGTCCCGGCAACAACCTCTTGGCAATAATGGCAACAACCTCTTGGCAAAAATTGCAAAAACCTTTTGGCAAAAATAGAAACTATTAATTATTCTGGTAATAAAATATGGAATCTTCACACTCACAGTTAGCTTAATTTTTTATTTCTTCTGGCTTGCTACTTTACAGAGTTGATTTATTCAAATATATCATGCTTTAAATCAATCAAGTTTTTCCAAATAAAAATCACCTGATTTAAATAACCATATAATTTCTTCCTAATAAAAGACATTTACTAGTTTTACATATTAAGTACAGTCAATATCGAATTGTGTAATTATGAATTAGAAATTTTGCCAAACCATTGGCTCCTATACACTACTAATAAATTTTATACTACCAGGTAAGTATATAGAAAAGGCAATGATCCAGAACCCTGTTGACCTGAATATTACTACTGCAGTGCAAATAGCAGTTTATTTTGGAGTCGTTGAACTGTAGGTCAGAATTTTTTTATCTTAATCTCATATAGTTGACTTTAACTAAATTTATTCTAAGGGGTAATATAGATTTACTACAGTAGTTTTAATTTCCCACAGAAACATTCATTATAACTATGCAGTCTGTGCAGTGAAATATGATTTTCATTTGCCTTGCCCTTACTTTGGAGAAAATGGGCAACAACTGGCAATAACCGGCCGGCAACAACTGGCAATAACCGGCTATAACCGGTTATTGCCACTGTCCCGGCAACAATAGGTTGTTGCCGGCATTAACCCAACCCTGGTCTCTTTATCATTTGCTTGCTTGTTGTTCGAAGAATGTTTCTCTTGTATTGGTTCATTTCTGTGCTGTTTAATTAAATGTGAAAGCTGTTTCTTGTATTAATTAAACATCGATACTTGGTATAAGTAATTCACTGATTAATTAGCAATTGAAAACTTGTGTCATGATGTGTTCCTTCTGTTTAGTAATTGGGAATGCATAATGAGATTGGTAATGTTTGACCTTTGGCAACTTTTCGGTGGTTTTAATCTGTTAAGCTTTATTCAGAAGCTGTATTATGTGTACAAGTCAATGGGGTGATGTCTGATGTGATGGAGTTTTCCTAAGTAGGTTGGCTTTGGATTTTCTGCATTATTGGACAGTTATTGGGGCACCTAAGTGGTTGTTTTTTAACAGGTTGTCTATGTCGAACCCAGACATGTTTAGTAGTTCTGTTACAGGAAAATCATGTGTTTGGTTATGTAATGACTAGCAGCTTCCCACAGTTAGTGATCAACCTGCCAGATGCCTGGATGATATTCTGCTCTCAACCCAGGGAATGCCAACAGGCAGTTCTTCATTCAGCTGTCATAACTCATCTTCAATGCAACATGGACCAGGCACTTTGAACACGGTGTCAATTCTCCACCATAGATGACACTGCATCCACCATAGATGACACTGCATCCACCATAGATGACACTGCATCCACCATAGATGAAACTGCTTCCACCATAGATGACACTGCATCCACCATTGATGTCACTGCATCTATACCATAGATAACACTATGTCCACCATAGATGACACTGCGTTGTTTTGGTTTCTGTGTATTGCAAGAGCCCACCATAGGCGTAACTTTCTATTGTGACGGTGGTGTCCGGTCACCACCACTTTTAAAAGTGGTGGTGATAGTCACCACCACTTTTTGGTCCTACAATGAAATATTTTTTTTACCATGAAAGCATTTGGCTGTCTACCATCCAGGCTATTCATGCATACTTAACATCGCAATGGCGGCAATGCTAATAGATCTGGCCTCCACATGTGTCCACACTACCTTACTTACATATGTTTGGCTTCATAATTTGGTGCTGTCATCAGTTTTTGTTTCTATAAAAGGTCAAAATATCAAATTCATGTGGAAAAATGGATCGATTCATTGTAAAGAGACCGCGACAGGTTATAAATGTGCATGCAATGTATGATGTTTCGGTGGTAGGCTGTATAAGCTCTAATTGCAGTCTATGTTAATTTAGCGGGTAAAACAGTAGTTTAGGCTGGTAAATTATTTTATATTGTCAATTTGAAATAGAAGCTGGATCGATGAAAATAATTGTTGGCCTAAATGGAAGTTGGACTGATTAAACTAATTCTTTGTTTAAATAGAAGTTTGATTGATGGAAATAATTATTTCCATAAATAGAAGCTGGATTGATTAAGCCAAGTCAATGGAAGCTGGATCGATGAAGTTTTTTGCTTTAATAGAAGTGGGATTGACAAAAATAAATCTTGCTTAAAGAGAGATTGGATTGATAAAAAAATTAATGGTCAAATAGACGTTAAATTGATTACAATAATTCTTGCATAAACAGAAGTTCGATTGATGAATTTTTTCTCCTAATTGGAAGCTTGATTTATGACAATTATCATGGGCATTGGTAGACTGCTTGCTTATCAGCGTCAAAACGTTAAAATAATTTAACAACCTAAACTACAGGATAACCATGGCTATTGGTACCATAACGTCGATTATTGGTAGTACAGTATAACGATATTCATTTAAAAGCCACATTATACCAGCCGGAGTGCCGGACAATGCGTGGCGTGTCTCTGAGGCTTCGACACTGGCAGTGTCACACTGCTAGAGTCTCCTGTCTCCAGCGCAACTGGACTTGGAACACCATATGGAAAAACATCTCACTTAACGCAGGCCTTGTGAATAAGCTGGTGTCCTGCGCTTAGGTAGCTTTTTAGTAGTAGGCATACTTTAAAAATTAGGAGGGGATTGGTCACCACCACTTTCTGGGGCAAAGTTACGCCCTTGGAGCCCACTCACTCACTAGCACTGACTTTTCCAGCTGTTCAAGCAGGTGAACATGTTATTCTGACAGAAATCTAACATCATTGTGCTTGCCAGGAGTGTCTTCAATCAGGGTTGGCGTTGTTGCCACCGCCGGTTATAACCGGTTATTGCCATGGCAATAACCGTCCCGGCAACAACCTCTTGGCAATAATGGCAACAACCTCTCGGCAAAAATGGCAATAACCTTTTGCCAAAAATAGAAACTATTAATATGATTGTGGTAATAAAATATGGAATCTTTACAGTTAGCTTCATTTTTTATTTCTTCTGGCTTGCTACTTTACAGAGTTGATTGATTCAAATATATCATGCTTTAAATCAATCAAGTTTTTCCAAATAAAAATCACCTGATTTAAATAACCATATAATTTCTTCCTAATAAGACATTTACAAGTTTTACATATTAAGCACAGTCAATATCGAATTGTGTAATTATGAATTAGAAATTTTGCCAAACCATTGGCTTCTATACACTACTAATAAATTATATACTGCCAGGTAAGTATATAGAAAAGGCAATGACCCTGTTGACCTGAATATTACTACTGCAGTGCAAATGGCAGTTTATTTTGGAGTAGCTGAACTGTTACAGTAGGTCAGAATTTTTTTATCTTGTCTTAAGTATATAGTTGACTTTAACTACATTTATACTAAAGGGTAATACAGATTCACTACAGTAGTTTTAATTACCCACAAGAAACATGCAGTCTTGCAGTGAAATATGATTTTCATTTGCCTTGCCCTTACTTTGGAGAAAATGGGTAACAACTGGCAATAACCGGCCGGCAACAACTGGCAATAACCGGTTATTGCCACTGTCCCGGCAACAATAGGTTGTTGCCGGCATTAACCCAACCCTGTCTTCAATAGATACTTTTAACCCTTTAACAATGAGCTGTATTGGTTTCGTATACATTTTAGTACATGCTCGTCGTTAAAGAGTAACCGTTAAGGCATTACTTACATATTGCATGGATACATAAAAACTCAAGATGTACCTTTTGAATCTGTTAGTTTTGTGCCATTGTGATTTTCTTCAGAAACCATTGTACAAATATTCAGATCGATGCATACACAGTTGTTCTGTATGCGTAGGAGCAGAAGATTTTTTGCCCAATCACCTGCTGCTGTTTTTCATTAAGATCAGAGCATTGACCGCATCTACTGCATCTGTGCACATTGAAATTCAGTTGGAGGATAGATAGACAGTTCTGTCCTACTTTATGTGTTTATTTATGTAGATTTTATTTTGTCCTCAGGGTATACATAAAAAACGCATGAAAAGCTGTCTATTTTAAAATTGCAAACGTTAAGGAGCAAATAGTCGTGGGAGTTTCTGGTCCAGCTGAAGCATTGCAATTTAATCAAAACATCTCTGACCCACTTGGCTACATCACTGCTGCCCTAGCTGCAATAATTTGTTACGGTTACCAATTGATGTAAGATGTATTAATGGGATCACATGCTCATACATAGTAGCAGCCTTTGACAGTTTGTGCTATAGGCAAGGACAAAATGCTGCCCTTTACTCATAAATGCTGATCAATCATTCTTTTAAATCGTTTCAGTGGTCTAAGAGAAAAAATTGTTCTATTCATTTTGAAGTATTTTTCTGGAATTTGCCGCCCCTTGAAAAATGCCGCTCTAGGCAGCCGCCTGTATCGCCTCTACCTTAAGTCGTCACTGCTCGTACAGATGTTTTAAGAGTAGTTTTTTAAACACCGGGACATTTGATGGTGTATTGCATCATTTGAAGTACATTGTACTTCTAGTAACAATTCACCAGTAAATATGCAGAGGAAGATTGGTTCAGCGTCTTTTGCAATTCAATCACATGCTATGGAGCTTTTTCATCCCTAGACATTCAGAATCTTATTCTTAATCACAGATGCCTATAAATTTATAAACCCAAATGTCTGATTCTTATTCCAAAAAGTTACATGCCTGATTCCAAAAGGCCTTCAACTATCTGATTCCTAATGGCAATTAAGTCATATTTCTTTATCCTAAAAGTCTGATTCAATAACCAGAAAAGCTTATTTTAATGCCAAATTTATAATCCCAGAAGTTGAATTCCTGATCCCATAAGTCAGATTTCTAAATCCAGTGAGCACATTCTGATCCCAAACACCTGATATAAAAACCAGTTTGAGGTACTTGCCTACAGCAAATGCTTCGTTGCTATGGCTTGTGGTTGTTATTTGCTTATCTGCTGGTCTAATGCAGTAGGCCTAGTAAAACTACATAACAGCTTTCACTATAACTAGCATCCAAGCATAGAATTAGATGCTTGAAGTAAAGTGATCGCTCATTGATTTTGTACCCTCTCATGTTCACGTAAGCTCATTTAGACTAGTCTGATGGGTGAAGGGATATTTTAAAAGTTCAGACTTAGTGGAAACCTGTATAGAATCAGTTTCTTGACCTGTTGTGTGACTTTGCATTCAGGCCATCTTAAGACACGAGACTGATTTTCATGTTGACCGTGGCTGTCCTTGGCCTACACAATCAAACACTGGCTGTCCTATGGGATGGCCTTAGTTTCATCAGTTTCATTGTTCTGCTGGCATTAGCATGCATGAAGCATTCATATTGTTATTGTTACACATTTATTAAGCACCACTATCTAATGACCAAGCATCAGTGAAAGGTGGTGAGCAGTTGTGAGTGAAAGACTTGCTCAAGGTCCCTACACAGTAACTGTCTCGAGAAAGCTCGAACCTGCACACCCCACATTACTAGGAAAGCACTCTAACTGATTGGCTACTATGTCCTATATCTCACTACTACAAGTTTATCAGTGTACACTGTACTGCAATTTTAAAAAGTGCTTTAGTTCGTAAAATTCTGTGGTTTTGAAGATGCTGTTGTCTATAATTGTTAACCTCATCAAATTGCTGGACAGCAAAATTGCAAGGTACCGGTATGAATCCATAGTTTGCCTGTGTTTGACCTGAGATGAATTGGCCTTGTTGCCAGTTTGCATATTGGTTTGGCCTTGGGCCATCTGGCCTTAAGTAGCCCATTGTATCCGTTGGCCACAGCTTTCGCCTAATTGATATTGCTGGTAGATACTGTTTGCGATTACAGATTATTAGCTACTGATAACGTGATCTTATTAGATGCAGAGTAGGGCCGTTCCATTGCAGTGATTTGAGTTTCTACCTGAAGCGACCTTCGTTTAGGTGTGTGGTTCATAGTTGCTGGGTGTGCCAAAGCTTGGTTTTGAAAATCCATTCACTATGACTCTGAATGTGGTAGATATCTTTAAGAGGTACTGTTTTCATCCTCTCTTACTCTTGAGTTACTTTCTGATCAAAAATGGTAGGAGTACATGGTCAGCTTGTTTTGATTGTAGGCGCAAGGCGACGAAGATGAAACAGATGGAGATGTCTGTGCAGTCAACATGGCTGCTAGCGAGAACTTCATGGAGGCGTTCTTTGAGCAGGTAGCTAATTCAGCTGCTAATAGACTTGCACTTCTCTTGTATGGGACGCAGTTTCGTAAATCTGATGGTTGTCATTGTAGTGGCGCCACTTCAAGAACTCCTGGATTTGTCAGCAGAAGCCGTGATTAGATTCTAAAGTGATGGTTGAAGACAGAAAGGCTGTTGTATACATGTGTGTTCTTAAATAAAGGCAGATTTTAATGTAATTGTGGTAATGACCTCATGTCGTAGGTTACCAGTAGTAAATATCTTTGAGCATGGTATGCTAGCCATCTCATATCATAGGCAGAAGTCATTGGATCATGAACTGTTGGGAAGTGTTGTGAATTTTTGCTGTTTCACGCAACTTGTGAAGCAATGGTTGACTTAGTTTCAGATAAAGTTCATTGTTTTTAGTTTGGCTATATTTAAATTCACCTGCTTCAATTTTTTTTGCTTTCGTAAAAGGTGGAAGAGCTTCGGAAGATGGTCGAGAAAATCGGTTCCAATGTAGAAGAAGTGAAGAAGAAGCACAGTGCCATCCTGGCCGCTCCTCAGACCGATGACAGTAAGTGTGAGCCATATTTGACTACAGCAGTAATGATATTTGTTTTTATATTATACACTCAACCCACTTCAACTCAACCTTCCAGTAATTGCTTTGAGCAGAAAGTTTGTATCTGCCAAATCAGTCCAAAATGTAGGTCACTGAAGTTTTGGCTACCTTGATACTGCACCTAGCATATTATAATTTTAATTAAATTTCATTTGTTAACTTGTAGCAAACAGCCAGTATGATGTTCTTAGTTATGAGTGCTATCAAAGTACCAAATACCAGTAATAATGTTCATTGTTTCTCTGCTGAATGGTATTCATAGTTGTATTTTGAACTCTGTCATTTTGAAAACTATTTAATTTCTTGCTCACATTTCATTTTCTGCAGTGATATTTTAGTTTTATTCAACAACTGAGTCAGTTAGTAATAATAAACTGAACAAGTAAGAATAATGGTAAAAGAATCGTAATATTTTGAGACAATTTTAAAGAGAAAAATATTATTGGAATAATAATGTTATGGTAGTTTTAATCATCGTAATAATATTGACAATTAATCAGAAGTTTTATTTATAAATAGAAACAAAGGAGGAGCTGGAGCAGTTGATGGCTGACATCAAAACAGCGGCCAATAAAGTTCGAGGGAAGCTGAAGGGTAAGTTTGCTAAAATACATAAAAAATATTTTAAACAGTGATGTAAATATTCAGTTTGATTTGATGTTTTTACAATTTGATCTTTTGACATTCTGACAGGGTCTGCTTTCTTATATTATATCAATCATATTCTTATTACGGCTGAACTTGGTCGAAAGTGTCCTGATGACTTCTGTATTGTCAGTCTGTATCGTAGAATGTTCAACCGACTGGTAAATGAAGATACAGCAGTAAATCCAGTTGCTTTCTGATAGGTCATTCTAATGTAAGTTTGATCTTGCTGAAAGAGATGCTTTTAGTAGATATACTGTAATTTTTCTAACAGTTATTATTAGACAATGAATTAATTTTATTTAAATAATTATTTATGTTTCATGAGTGTTGGTCTCATGCCGGAAAATTCTGGTGTTTGGTGTTCTCGGTAAAATGCTTGTGTGGAAGCAGGTTGCAGGGTTTACAAGAGTGTTTCATTTTGTGTGAATTGGTTTCAAGCTCCATTTGAATTCCAAGGTAGATTACAGCAAAGCTATCCAAGGCCATGGCTCTGTAATACTGAATATCAGCGAAATAGTGGAATACTGAAATCATTTTAATTGTTTTGAGATGAATGCATATATTATAAATTCATAATGCCTTAGGTGAACAAATTTAAGTAAAAGCAGCTATTTATGTATTGATGTCTGCCATTTTTTTAGTCATTGAGCAGAATATCAACCAAGAAGAATCCACGAATAACTTTTCTGCAGATCTGAGAATCAAGAAAACGCAAGTGAGTAGCTTCCTGCAAGAGGCTTTTATCCTTATTCAGGGTGAGCACAAGTTGAGCCCAGTGAAAAACAGGGAGAAAGTAAGTAAGTAAGTATATTCTTTATTAAACCAATTGCATATCCCACTTTGGTGTACATACATTTATACAGAGTGTAACATTCTTATTATAAACGATCTGCGTGTGAGATTGTCCGCTTGTGGAATAAAACGGTCATGTAATAGAAAGTGTTTCCTTTCAGTTTTTATAAACACTTTCTACAAGTGACAGAGTCTTCACTCACAGTCCTGTGAAAGACCCACTTTTCTTATGTAAATTAGTGTGAACCGGTGACACCGTCTGATTGAGTTACTCGATTGTGTTAACACACTGTACTCAATGTTATGCCAGGGGTCTCCAAAGTATGGAGCATGGGCCACATCCGGCCGGCTAAGGCCTTTAATCTGGCCCGTGGAACTCTCCTTGAAGAAACAAACAAAATTGGGAAAATTGAAAATTTTAACACCGCTGTACTCTGACATGCATATTGCCAAAATCTATGTCGCTGTTTGTAGATTTAGGACACTAATCAGGACTAACGAGAAACCATCTTAATTGTTATTGATATCTGCTTTGAAATTCTGCACTGCAACAGACCTCAGAAATAAATAGTCTGTTTAAAGTTATTCATTCGCGGTTTTTTTCTTCGGAGTTTTGGCCCGTGGAGCTTTAGAAAGTCAGCAATGTGGCCCCCCGCTGGAAAACTTTGAGACCCCTGTGTTATGGAGTTCTCGCAACTTATTCTCTTGGCATTATTGTCTGCATAGTTGTGACAAAAATAAACAGTTACGGGATCTGGATGGAGACCTTAATGGGGGCGTGGGGTGAGGGAAAGAGATATGGATTGAGCCCGGTTGTTTAGTGGGAATAGAAGCCACTGCTTCCTGTTCATGATTTATTCATAATCAAATATTCGTTTAATGTAAACTCAGGTTGACAATACCGCAAACTGAAACAGATAATAATATGATTGAGTTCGGTTAGTTCTAGGTTGACAAGCCATGGGGTCAAACAGTCAAGCCCGCTCAGGTGTTATTCAATATTGTCAATAAATGTTTTTGTACAGATGTCGTGATATAAAATTTCTATTGTCCTTCGGTGGTAGTTATAGAAAAATGTTTTGTATTTCTCTGTGTTAATAATTTTCTTGTATTTGGCATATTTAAGTATATGCACAGGGAATGGTAGCTGATTGGTTAGGATGGGTTCAAGACTTCTCGAGGCAGTTACTGTATGAGGACCTTCATGCACAGTTAACCAGCATCATGTTGCTCTGTGTTTTATTGTAGCATGCCACGCTTTCTCGGAAGTTTGTCGAGGTGATGAACAACTATAATTCCTGTCAGGTCGATTATCGCGATCGCTGTAAGGCTCGAATTCAGCGCCAGTTGGAGATCAGTGAGTCTGCTAGTCATTCTTCGTTTCCTAAGATACACAGACAATGGCAATTTATACATGTATGTTTAATATACCTCTTTTATGCAAGTATATTTAATATACCTTTCTTTATTATACAGGTACATTTATGGACTGCGCGGTGGTGTAGGATATGTCTGGTGCCTTGCAGCCGGAGGGTTACTTCGAATCCACCACATGGGGTGTATTTGGTGCCTAATGCAGCCGGAGGGTTGCGGGTTCGAATCCACCTCAAGCCGCTGTCAAGGACCCTGCAAGTCCTTCACTCTTCAATTGCTCATGCTAGTCGGGCGTGGAAACTCCGTGGTCAGTGTCACCGCTGTAGTCGGGAGTCTGAGTAGAAATCTTGAAGGGGCGCTATATAAATTTCAGAAATGACTGAATGACTGAATGTAATATATCTCTCTTATATTCTCCGAGAGATACTGGTGTTATGTAAGTATTGTAGTATGAATTAACATATAAATGTATTATATACTGTGTATAATGTGTTCACATAATTATGTACAGTTGAACAGCAATAACTTGCCAGTACTGGTTGTTGATGTAACAGGCCATCCCTATGTCGTCTTTATCTTCAACGTACCTCAACAGCCATGCATTAAAAGGTTTCCTTGTCTTTGGTAGCCTGTGTACTTCTTCCAAATTCTTCAGACCTTTTTCATGTTTGGAGTGCTGCTTTGCATTTCATTCATCGGTGTTTATGTTGTTCATGCATTTCTTTCTGTCCATTTGTCAAGGTTGTCTCTGCTTTTGAAGCATTTCTTAAGAGGTTTACCTTTTTTTTAAATGGAAGATTAGGAATCCTGAAGGAGATGGTTAGATTGGAAGAACTCGTTGTTTGTTGTGTAGCAGTGATGTTGATTAACAAGGAATTGAACTGCTAACTGTGTTCAAATGGTTTTGAAATTCATTATCAATTGCGAGGAAGGATATGTAGGATATGTCTGTAGTGTTGATGAGGGAAGCACATGTAGCCTGCATGTAATGTAATAGGTGCTCATGTAGTGTAGGCAAGAGATGATTTGTATCAGCAAGGCTATGGTCAAGGCCTGCAAGATGATCGCCCGTATCAGATGGCCATAGTCGCCGTCGGGCATGGAGGCCCAGTAGTCTGACAACCTGGTTGTAGAGGAAGCACTTTATTTTTGTTGCTATACAATGACAACATGGTGGGGCAAATCTCGACTACTGATCGCATGATGACTCGAACTGTTTCTAGATCTAAGATGTTTAAGATAGATCAGCTTTATAATACAGAATTATTGGCTGCGTGCTGAGGTAACTAGGATCATGTCTGGCAAGGTAGTCATCTAGGATACTTACTTACTCACATAGCTGTCTTTGTTAATCTCTCTCTGTCTCTTTCTATATCTGTGTCTGTCTGTTTATCTCTCTCTCTTCTGTATGCCTCTAGTTCTTTGGCAATGTGGTCAGTTAAGTCAGTCACGTTGACCCAAATCTTAAAAACTTCAAACATTAGACTTTTTTCTTTATAGTAGCCTTTGTGTATGTAAGTTGTGAAGCGGTGTGTCTTCCTGCTTGATAAATAAACGAAAATATATCATCATCTTTTTTAGCTAGTCCTCAGTGCCTAATTGCCTAGTTCTATTGACCGCTAACAAGTCAGACTTCATCAAAATCTTGTTAGAATTGAGTTATGCTATAGGAATGTGTAGAAACAAATGCAGATTTGTATATTTTTTGTTTTCCAGCGGGTAGAACGACGACAGACGAAGAAATAGAAAACATGTTAGAGTCTGGAAATCCTGCAATCTTTACGCAAGAGGTGATTGTCTTGCTGAATTTAACTGTCACTTTTAGGCATAGGTCTTGTTGATATCTGGTTACATTACTCAAGAAGTACTTACCTTACCAAATTTACCTATTTTATGTTTATGTTAAGACTTGACTTATAGGAGCACACTGAATTGATTGTAACAGACATTACTTTAATTACTGGAGTACGATTTTATTCTTTCAAATCAATAAACGTTAATCAATGTGGGGCGCGGTGGTGTAGGGGTAAGTTCGGTGCCTTGCAGCCAGAGGGTTGCGGGTTCGAATCCACCTCAAGCCGCCGCGTAGGGACCCTGGGCAAGTCCTTCACTCGCAATTGCTCATGCGCTTCGGCGTGAAACTCCCGATTCAGTGTCCGCGCTGTAGTCGGGAGCGCCTCTGAGTAGAAATCTTGAAGGGGCGCTATAACAAGTGCTCATACATACATACATACATACATACATACATACATACATACATACATACATACATACATACATACATACAAATATATTAATTCATGTATTTATTGCACATCATGCAGTAAGCTAACTGCAGGTTGCATTGCTCCATCGACTGAGCTGATCTCCAGTAAACCAACGTTCACTTATACTTTTTTGAAGATAATCATACTAAATAGGTTAGAAATTATGATTTATTAAAAATTATGGTCTGTTTAGGCCAAAACAAAATAATGGTGTGTTTCCGGTAACCCGACCGACTCACTTTTTTGCCGCGACTCGGAAAATTTTGTAAAAAAATTTTTTTTTACGGAAATTTTTTTAAAAAAAATTTTTTCTGGAAAATTTTGTAAACAATTTTTTCCTACTTCACATACATTAAGCCTTTGCATGCCGGTGATGCAGAATCGCGACATTATAGGTGCATTCACTGAAGCAGAGACATTCGGAAACTAGCGGTCTTTCAATGGAAAGAATGGTGCCGTAAATTACAACAATAAAAAGGGCTAAAGTGTGGAGTTTGGGAGAGGGAGGTAATAGACTCGAAAGTGGTGGATTTTCTCAGGGTAATTTGACAGGGTTATTTCACAAATCTGACCCCCATATTCATTGTATCAGAAATACCTATTATCGTACGTGCCATTATAAAAGTAAAGCCTCCTAATAGCAATCAGCCTACTTAACAACCTCTGTAGCATTCTACTTTCATAGCAACCAGCCTTCTTAGCAACCAAGCTTTGTAGCAAGCAGCCTCTATGTCAGCCTCATTAGCAACCAGTTTCAAAGTCAGATTTGGCCCCTTTAGCAACCGCCTTCCTTATCAACAGTTATCCTTAGAGACTGTCCTGCTTAGCAACTGCCTTCATTAGCAACTAGTCTCCTTAACAACCAGTCTTCATAGCATCCAATCTTCGTAGCAAGCAGTCTCCTTAGCAGACGACGTTAGGAAACCATATTTCTTTCTATGCAGCATTAATAATATTATAACAATAAATGGGCTCAATGTTTCCCATGGACAATTTACACATATGTATGATGTTGAGGAGATAACAGACACCGAAAAGTCAGCGATTTTCTCACGTTACCACCCATGCATATTTCCTAAAGAGCCGTTGTCTGCTACACGTTTATTGTTTAATGTACATAATCCATAATTCCTTCCCTGCCCCTTCCATTTCACCTTGCAAGAAAAACGATGTCAGCAAAAATGAAATAAATAAGATTGTTTTCTACAGCAGTTTGTAGGTACATTCTGCAAATAGGCATTTTTAATACTAGCATAGAAAATACATACTTTGGTACAGCATGTACCGCTGTGCATAAATGGGCAGTGGCGTAATTTTGGGAAATCACTGCATAAAATTATTTTACCAAAATAAAATTATTTTCCTACCTACCTACCCAGTTTTTTTAAACTCTGTTACCGGAAACACACCATTATTTTTTTTTGGCCTTATTCTTTCCTGAAGTATAGACTCGTTATTTCCCACATATGCATGTGGACTATAGTCCCTCTTCAGGTATGTCTTCAAACCTCTTAGATATATACCCCCCTGTAGCGTAAGTTCTACTTGCAGACTACTATTATACAGCAACACTCTTCTTCGGTTGTTGGCCCTAGGACCTGGAATGGGCTCCCTGTTGCGCTCTGCCTAGTGCCTAGGGATCACACCACTACGTTCTTTACTAACTAAGACTGTCTTGTTTAGCCATGGTTGGACTGGGAATGCTCCTGAGTAGATTACCTTGAAGGGGCGCTATATAAAAACTCCTTTGAAGGGGCACTATATAAAAACTCAATAATAATAATTTCTGGTTTATGTACTCATCGGAATTTGACGTGGTTTTTCCAATGGATTGCAGTCTTACTCCAGTTTCTCTTTGCAGTGATCTTCAGTTGATGCCTTGTGCATTATGGTAAAGGTGCTGTGTGTTGTGACAGTGGCACTTGAGAATTTATCAGATTGGAATAGAGCGTATGTGGCTGTTTTGTGCAGATCATAACGGAGACACAGCAAGCAAAGCAGTCACTGAAAGACATTGAAGCTCGTCATAACGACATCATTAAGCTGGAGACAAGCATCCGTGAACTCCACGACATGTTCATGGATATGGCAATGCTTGTGGAAAGCCAGGTCAGTTGGGAACTTCTTTTAACAGGGCTGACTTTTAGGGGAGCTCAGGGGCCATTTGCCAATCTCGGCTAATTTTGCAGATTCAGTTGCTCCAGAAAATGAGACAATATTCAAACTAAATATTGCAGAATAAACGTTTAAGTAAATGAAGATAATTTTTATGACAAAAAACTAAATATCCTAATACCTACAGTCCTACACTACAATAAAAACAGAATATATTTTAAGTTTATTCAGTTTTAAAAAATACATAAAACGGATAAAAAGTTCCCAAGTGTCAGGTACAATGCTAATATAAAAGACATGTCAAGGATTGGTTCAAAAGTCCCCAGGGCCGGCCCCAGCCCGCAGGCCATATGTTGCCAACCAGTCATACACCTACACAGACCCATGAACACACACACACACCGCATGCACACACACACACACACATTTATTTATTTTTGGATCAGTTCCCTTGCATGCCATTGCAATTAATTTTGTGTTATGATTAATTCTTTGACTGAAGGACAGCAATGCGGCCCTGATAATGAGAAATTAAAATTTTCTTACAGTGAGACATTGCTTAATTAGCAGATGACTAATTGTTTTTGTTTAGGGTGAGATGATTGATCGCATCGAGTTCAATGTTGAGAAGACGGTCGACTACATTGAGTCTGCAAAACAAGACACAAAGAAGGCGGTCAAATACCAGAGTAAAGCGCGGAGGGTGAGCTGCATGATGACCCCAGCAAAACTCCCACCACCTTGTTCCAATTTGCTTGGCTTTTTTAAATTTTTCATTTTTTTAAATTTCAAAACCTGCTTGTTACTCTTTTCAAGAGAATCTGCTGCAAGTTTTCTCAGAAAGTCTTTCTTTGCAGCAATCTACTTGTGTATCTATTATGTAAATTACTAATTATATTGCATTACTTACATTACATTACTTATATAAATTACTCATTAGATTACTTACATTACATTACATGTGAGATGGCGGCAAGGAAGATTTGTAAGACAAAGCGTTAGTGCATGAGTAGGCGAATGCTAAATTACCTCTTGAGTGGCATGATGACCAATTGGTAGCACGTTTGTGTGTTCTCCTGCAATCCAGGTTCAAATATATCGACCATGTTAGTGGCTTATCTTGGTCGAGTTTTGGTAACCTGCCTGGAAATGCTGTAGAATTACTAATGTCATGTTTGCACTTATGCTAAAAATGCTTCAACATAAGAACCATGTTTCTAGGCTCTGCTGATAAAGGCATGGTATATACACATGTGATATGTGTATACCTTGATATGTGAATGCATACATATGTAAATGCATACAAACATACATGCATATTCATTCATGTATGTTAGGGTGTTTTTAAGGTACATGTGAAATTTGCAACTCACAGATTTTTTATCGGCCAGGTCAATTTATCATGCCAATTGATGTATAAACTCCATATCCGAAATTATATCTTGATAGCTGAGAATTTAGGACTTGCTCAAAGCGACCGAACTAATAGGAACCCGGTTGCATTATGATCATAGGCATTCTATACACGATTTCAATGCATGGCAGGTTCAGATAGCTCAGAAAAAGAGCCAGAACCTTCGACGTCTACTTTGCCACCAAAGCGGCCAAGGGGAACAATCTCTGTAGTTAGAGTACTCTGATGTTGCAGCAGCTCTAGATCGCACCAAAACCAGCAGGAGGAAGGCCTCTCACATTTTGTCTGCTCTTGCAGCATCCAATCTATATGCATTATGCAGCACCAGCTGGTGAGCTGATTATCAGTCCTTCAGCGATCCACCGAGCTAGGAAAAATAACCGTGTAGCCCTAGCAGCAGAGATTCGCGAATCCTTTTGATCTGAAGATTCCTCTTACTCTTCACTGGGACGGCAAGATCATGCCAGATATGATACAGACCCAGGACGAGGGTGTGTTGATCGCCTTCCAATAATGGTATCTGACAAGGATGTGACCAAGCTATTAGCCATCCGGGCCATCCCCAAACTCCAATCTGGGACAGCTGCCGTCATTTCAGATGCATGTTTGGCCGAGATCAGAAGTTGGGGATTGGAAGACAGAATCGTGGCCATGTGTTTCGACACAATGGCGAGTAACACGGGTTGCAAGGGCGGCATATGCATCAAGCTGGAAACGGAATTAGGAAATGAAATCTTGATCCTCGCCTGTCGACATCACGTTTCTGAAATTGTTCTGGAAAAGGTTGTTTTGCTGCCTGATTCTGCAAGGTCTCCAAATTGGAACTCTTTAGTCGTTTCCGTGACTTTTGGCCGCATATCGATCAAGCCAAGTATCGCACAGCAATGGAGGATAAAGATGCAGCACAGCGTGTCACAGAAATTTGAGACAATGTCATCAACTTTGCATTGCAGCAACTGAGTACTGAATATGACAGAGACGACTACAAAGAGCTACTAGAGCTAACAGTCATTTTTCCTATAATATATGAGGAATTCCACCAAAGGGATTAACGTTCAGGTACCCAGGGGCACTTCACCGCGCGCGTTGGATGGCACGTGCGATCTATGCGATCAAGATGTGGCTTTTCAGAGATCAATTTCCCATTCAATAACGCCAGAGCACAGAGAGGTCATCTCTACAATCCTACTCTCAAAAGGTTTGGAATCATTTACTTCGAGTGTCACTTTTGTGACAACAACTTACGTGAAGTACTGGTTCACCTGTACCTCACCCAATGAAGCCCCACAGAACGATCTTGAATTCTTGAAGGCAATCCATACTTACCAAGACAAGGAAGTCTCACAGGTCGCCCTAACAGCATTTTCCCGACACCTTTGGTATTTGTCGGAGACCCTGGTTGGCCTCAGCCTTTTGACGATTCAGTCACCGTCGACAAAAAGCAGCGCATGGTCTACAGCACGCGCAACAATCAGGGATCTGATAAACCTCCAAGGAGGCTTCCTCCGTTACAAAATCCACATACAAGCACTACCCGACTTCTTCACCACGAAAATATTCCAGATCCTCGGATTGGATGACTCTTTTCTTGATCGAGACTCGCAACAGTGGAAGTCAGAACGATCATACAGTGAGGCAAACGAGTGACGAATGATTTGGCGGAGAAAGGAGTGGCTCTGATTAAGTCCTTCAATGATGTCCTGGTCAGAAATGAGGAAGAGAAACAGTTTGTTCTGCAAATGGTCGAGTACCATCGAAACAAATTCCCAAAAACACTAAAGGGAATAAGTAAATGACAAATAACTGACAGTATTTCCTTTGATTTTGCCTTATATCTAATGTTTAAGTGCCGAAATTTGTTTTTTATCTTTGAAAATAACAATGTATCACGTTGGTCTCTAAGTGATAATTCTTCCGGGGCTTTGAGCAAGTTCTAAATCTTTTCCGATTTTCATCTAATTTGGCAAATGACAATATTTCTCAAGGTGGAACACAAAAACAACCTGGCCGATATTAATTTTGAAACTTAAATTTTTAGACACACCCTAATGTACGTACATACATACCGGTATGTAGGTCGTTTTAGAAAATAAAGTTTTTGGTTGCCTTGCCTACATTTTGCCTTCACCTTTGTTGTTGTTTGCTTGTTGATCCTGCTATAGTTAAGCCTGATTAGCCAAGCGCTGCTCAGCATTTAATGACAATCCAGTTGCATGTGTTTTTAGTTGTCTGCTGTTCTCTGTTTTGTAGAAAAAGATAATAATAATTGTCTGCATTGTAATAGCCCTACTGGTTATTGCTCTGATCATTGGCCTATCCGTTGGGCTTAAACAACGTTGACAGGTGACAAAGGTGCTTCCGCACTTTCCCACCCAAGCGGGTATTGATGTTATCTGCTTTTTTGCAATGATATTCATCTCCTTTTTAAACTTTGCTTTGCATGCTAGTTGATAAGTCTGACAATAGAATTCTCATTTGCCTTGTTCTTTATTTGTGACTAACCAATAGGGATGTGATGTAATGTGGCTTCTTATAATGCCTTTTAGTGATGCTCTCAAAGTAGCCAGCCTAGTCACACAGCTATAAGCTTCGTGTTGAATGCAGCATGTTGCGAGTTACTTAAAACGTGCTATGCTAAGCATCTTGATAGTTTTTATATATTTCTTTTCAATGAGGTAATTGTATCATGTTAATTTAGGGATTTACCTCAAAAGCACAGGGAACTTGAAAAAATAGGTCTTTAATTGTTTGCAAATGAGACGAGAGAAGAGAAGGCTTCTGGAAAGCTGGAGATAGTGGATTTCACAGATGGGGATCAGTGTGTGAAAAGGCTCTTTTGGGAAGTTGGGACAACAGGATGGCCAGAGGAAGCTGATTTCAAGTTTGTCCTGGTGGGATGCCTGCATGTATAGTTGTATACATAAATAAATACAGACATAAGACATACTTACATGCATGCAGGATTGCAGTGAGCAGTTATATGCTTTGCAAGATGATACCCTATTTTGTATCTATTTATTTAAATGAACTATAATTGAGGGTAGAATGGAGGGTAAGAAGACGAGAGGAAGACCAAGAATGATGTTGTTGGACTGGATGATGGAGGAGGATTACAGCAAGTTGAAGGAGAGAGCCCTACAACGTGACAATGGTGATATTGGATGTACGAACAGGTCTGCCTCGGAAGGCAGAGAACCGAAAGAAGAAGATTTATATGAATTCAAGTTTGGTTTCATTCTTACTGCAAAATGCCACTGACCTACAAATATTGAGCAATATTCCGGATTGGAGCTGGTTCGCGTTCTTATATAGCAGTCTAAGGAATTGATGTGGATCTAAATACGTGTACACCTGTAGGACTATTTTAATGGAGAAGAGTGCACCAATTGGCTTGCCAAATGTGTCCAGTGATTCCATAGGATATGTGTGGAGCATATATTTTTTCAGTGATAGCCAGGAAAATTCTCAACTATTTATGTATTTGAGAAATATGATTTTACATACCAGTTGGCTAATGCAAGTTCAAAGCAATTATGAAGTTAAAGTCAGCAACAAGTGGATGTTCTTGCGATTAGATCTTTGAGTACCAAAGAATAATGATAATGGTGCATAATTATGAATTTATTATAAGCAATTAGCCTAATAGGATTTATATTAGTGTCATTCACATTTGTTGCTGCGTTAATTAACTCTGCCATTGCTAATGCCGGTGTACATAGGGTTTTACATACACGCCGGTAGGTAGCCTACCATGTTTAAGATTATTTCAAAAACTTCTTATCCTGATTTACTATTGTTTGAAAGACCTAGGTGTGACAAGACTTTAAAAACTGACCAGCTGTAGGAGAAATTAAGAAAGGTTTGCCTCAGTTGTGACTCTTTTCATTGTGTTTTGTTTCAGAAATTGATTTTCATCATCATCTGTGTGGTTATCACAGTTGCTATACTGATCCTTATCATCGGACTTTCGGTCGGCTTGTCGTAACACAATCTTTTGAATAGACTTGTTTATTGCCTTGATACCAGGAGAGCACCCTTCAGGATGATAAGGAAGCCAGGAGCTGTCGACAGAGGCATTTGCCTCGTTTTGTTTTTGTTCAGTTTCTTCATGATTGTAATAAGGTGATTCCAGCATGATTTCTTCCTTAAATGTTTCTGATTTGTAAAGTGTGGATTTCTAGGCGAATGATTGCTGCTGTAAAACCGAGAGATATTTAAAATTCCTGGAATATATCAGGAAATGATCAAATTGATTTAATTAAGTAATTCAGTATTTTGGAACAATCTTGAGAATGATACATGGCATGTCACATTTGTATATGTGCCTTCTTTATATTGGACCAGCTTTAATTTTATGGTTGTGCACAGCAGAAATGAGAATACTTTTCTTCGTGTAAAAAGATGTTCATGTATCAGCAGAGAAATTATTCTTAAAGTCGCAAAATCTACTGTGCTGTGTGTAGTTTTAATTTCTCTAATTATTTTATAAAAAATGCACAAAATCTCCATTTTACTGAGCTTTCTGGAGCTCTGAGAAGAGCAGTTAAGATTCGGGTCCTTTTGCAGCAGTAATATAGAACTCTTCATATCATTGGAGTGTTTCTGTGTTACAGTGAAAAAAGATTCTGACTCACTTCTTGACTTTCTAGTTTTTGCCCAGTAAGCCCTGCTGTGATGTAATGGAGTGCAATAGAAGATTTATATAGCACCCACTGCTGTGTTTATTATTCCCTTCATTGTAGTTTCTTTGATTCAATTTTTTTTAGCATCTGTTGCTTGGAGCATTGTTACTTGTGTGCCTGTTTGTACCTTTCGTGAGTCAGGTGACTTGTGCAATGACTGCTTTGAGCCTTTCTCAATTTGAAGCCCATCTATTCCTCTTCTTTGCAGGAGGTAATGGGTGACTGGTAAACTCCAGCCTTTCACAGCTGTGCCCTGAATTAAAATCCTAGATGTTTAAACTTGGCAATCACATTAGCTGTACAACAGTTATTGTATTGTGCCTCAAAAGGTTGATATTTCAGCGCCACTGCATGTCGTGAAGGAGTTTACACGATAGAGATTTGTATTGAATTATGATTATGGTATCTTGTGTACATGAGAATACATCTTGATTGGGTTCTAAGGACACACTGTGTAAATTTTTCAATTTTTTCTTTGTGTGTCCTTCTAGTTTGGTTTAGTTCTATGGAGCTGTTTGTTGTTTTCCGTTGAGAAGATATTTTAAACGTGTGTTTTGATAGTTGTAAACGTGCCTTTCTGATTTCTTCATTAGCCTCGTTGTTGCTGAAATGCAATCAGGGTTTATGCAAGCTTAACAGAAGCAGCATCACCCTTGTGCCTTCTGCTGATGCCTTAGCCAACAAGGTAGTCACATGAGAGAAAAGCAGGGAGTGTCAGTAGCAGTGGTCACATGGTTTGCATAATTGTCAAATCTAAAATTTTAGGGGTACAGTGTCCAAAGTTGAAAACTCTGTGGTTCATGTGAAATTGGAACTGTTTAGAAGTCGCATCTTGTGCATAAGGAAAGTCTGTCAAGTTGGCAGACTGTTGTGAAGTCGCATGTTGTGTGTATGGAGTCTGTCAAATTGTTGGCGTGGTTTTGTTATCTATGAGTTTGAATTGATAGAACTGTTACGCATTACTCTGTGCTTTGAAGACCAATGTTAATAGAAGCACGATAGTTGTGCCATTGATTTATGTGTTGATCTAGTAACAGACATTTATGTGACAAAACAGCTTATAATGGCATCTACAGAAACGTTGCCGGAATTAGATGATTATAAAGAACTGTGTTGTCACATTCCATTGCCTAATGCTGCCTTATAGTTTTACTCTCAAAATTCAAGATATGCAGAGCTTCTCATTAGTAATGCAGTTGGATGTGAAAGCCACTCTATGTTGTTTGCAACATTAATCTTAGGGTCTTATGTGACACTATAAATTTGGTAAGTTAATAAAATAAGTAGTCATAGTGGTAGCTGTTTACATTTTATGCTTGTATAGTACACATAGTTAGTATGTTGTTCTCCACAAAGACTGGAGTGTTAGCCCTTGGTATTATTATTAGCTGGATTGTTGGATGGAGTGAATAAATGAATATTTTAATTATTGAATAGTTGATCGAGTCTTTAAATGTTGATAACATGAATGGATACTGTGCATAGCATGTTTGGTACTGATATTCTATCACCGACGTGTCAAACTTTGGGGAAGTTGTAAAACTGTAGCACACCAATGTCTGAGCCTAGTGAGCTTCTGCCTCCAAATGTTACTGTGATAACATTCGTCAGCTAACGTTAGACGTTACATTTTGGTGTCATTACTGTTATTTTATGCGTCTGTTTTGTCAGCCTTTTCATGTTTGACTTGTTCATTGGTGGTGGTCTTTAGAATTTTAATTGTACAATAATTAATTACTTATGATTCATCAGTATAATGTTGCAAAAGCACGTTGATAGCTCATGTAACGTAGTATATCAAAAGTCTGTATATAGTATTTTTGCCTGCATCTCAAGTGCAAACATTTTTGTATATTTGTGCCGAATTAATTATCCTGAAAACATGGTGCATATGTTGCCAGAATTATTTGTTATGTAACATCTTTAAACGGCTTCTTAGTACAAAAAAGGAGCTTCTACAAGAAATTAAATCGGGTAGTCGGTAGTCACACTTGCATTGCATAATTCTGACTGAGTTTGTAACTGCTTCTTAATTGATAAAGAATATGAGGGCATTAATCCTTTAATGACGAGAGGGAATACTTTTCCATGCATTTTAATACTTGATCATCGTTGAAGTGTTAAGAGCAGAGTATGAATCCCAACGCCTGATTTGGCTGGTTGTCTGTTTGATAAATTGCATGTGGTCTTTACAAAGCAATGTTTTGCAACCCAAGTAACATTATCATCGAAGAGCGATAATTAGCTTTTGGTGAATTTTGCCAGAATTTTCCTAAGTGAATTACTGCATAGTGCAAGTCACTTAGCTGAGCTTGCCTTTTAAACAGGGCTTGAAAATAAACTAATTCCCTGTGGTCAAAAATTGTGAACATATAACAGGTTAGTTTCATCTTCTGCTTGCTTCCTGGCCTCTTTCGAGTTGTTACTTAAATATTCAGGTGCATTCATTATTGCAAATGATATTAGCAAACCATAGATAAAAATTACATAGGGAAAATGGCTGGAAATTTCAGATAGAAGTTTCTTAGAGGAATAATGGAGTAGACTTATGGAATGGTTATAGTGTGATGGTACTGTCTCTTTGGATACTGCCATAGTCTCTAAGGAGAACTTACATGGAGACCGTCAGCTGTTGGCAAACTAGAAACTGTAAAATGCAATGGCTCTGACACAGATAGTCTCCTGAACCACTTCAAACTTGTGTTACAATGTAGGACCCCATGTCAGCATGAGATGCACATTTTAGCCTTTTCATGGTGGGGTCGCTAACAAACTCTTGTGGTGCTTCAGCACAAGGAATTTATTTTAAGCATAAATAAGCACTTCTTTTTGATTTCTTACCATTTTTATTTAATGTTTTTCAATCAATTGTATTTAAAAATTGAATTAGAAACCTAAACCAGTATAGTAAATATCAACCGTGGAATGTACACCAGTGATCTACATGTATTTGTTTATACATGAGGTCTAAATTTAATGTATTCATCGGCTGGTGAGGTATATAATATATACCTTGTATATAATTGTTTCGTGAATATAATTAAACATAGAGCCTGGCATTATATGCACCATATATGCTAGCTTATGTTGCAAGTCCTCTTGTTTTAGCATAACGTGCTTATTGTTGATTATGAAATGTTGCCACTTAAGGAAACGTGTTACATTAACATTAATAGTATCTTTTTCTCCCTTTGCACACTGACTGAATTGCAAACAGGCAGAATATGTACAGCACAATGTACTGTGTGATCCGTTATATATAAGAGGTCGTTGGTGTGATCAAAGTTGCTTTTGTTTTGTTTGCCTCTTGTGTTAATGATTCCAGTGACGTCATGCAATTCTGAGGGATCATTCATTCAGTGGTTGTCCTGTGTAAAGAAAGATACAGTGCAACCTGTTCAAAACGCCAAGCCTTGCTTTGAAAGGGCCAATTTATTAATAATTTATCTTGGAGACGCTTTAAGTTTGATTGTGTAAATTGAATCATAATGGAGTGACTTTGTGCTAATTTTCAGCATATTTATAAATTTTGCAGTTTAACCAAAAGCTTAAATACGGTAGATGTAAAGTGCTCAATGTAGAGATTAAATGACGACCACAGTGATCTGTTTCTGTATCAAAAGTTTATGTCTCGCGTGTAATATTGACAACATCAGTTTGGTTTGATACATATTTATCGACTGTTTGGATGCTTTGCCCATCATTGCACAAATGAAAAACAAAAAGCAGATCACTGACTGTGGCCATTATACCAGTCATAAATACATGGTCAGATATTGTTGTCTATTAAAATAAGGTATTTTTTATCTGCTAATTTGCTTAATACATGCAACTCAAAACTCAGGGCTGATAAAGCAGAAGGGACAGTAAGGAAGGCTTACATTTGGAGATATATTCACCGCATATATGACTAATGTACAATTCTTGATGTCTGTCACTAGTGCAGCTAGAAAGTGACAATATCTGATCATGTGTTGATGGATGGTATAATGGCCATTATCAGTGGTCTGCTTTTTGTGTTCGTATTTGTGCAATGAAGCAAAGCATCCTAGTTAACCCTTCAACGATGAGCTGCATTGGTTTCCCATACATTTTAGTACATACTCATCATTAAAGGGTTAAGGCTGTGCATTGTGTGCAAGGCCGTAGCCAGGATTTTGTTTCGGGGGGTGTTTACTAGTCCTTGAGCAAGCCGACAAGAAACCGAGTCAACCGACTAAGGGGTTTGGAGGAGCGTCGTGAGCTCTCATAGCGGGTCTGGAGCGGCCCATATAATTACACTCTGTAATAGAGTTAGTACAATACGATTCCAGAGCATCAATTTTACAAACGGGCCAATGGTACTTAATGCAGCTGTAATTACAATTACAATTACAGTTTGATCGCCTGCCTTCCTCATTTCTCCCATATTTCGACTTTCATGACTGAACACCTTCATTGGCTTCTCTTAACTGCTCGGATTCAGTTTAAAATTCTCTTTCTTAACTGTAAAACGTTCTTGGGTCAAGCTCCACGCTACCTTTGTGATCTTATCAGTGATATGTGATCTCAGCTACTTCTGGATGTCCTCTCCGCTCTTTAACCAATCATAACCTAGTACTTCAGTCTCGGACTGCCACAGCACCGCATCATGCCTATGCGGCTATGCCTCTGTAACTCTGTTGGCCTTTTACTGTGGACTGACCTGCCTGCTATAACTTGTGCTGCGATCTTATCTGGGAGCACTGCTGTTTCTGCCCATTCTCTTAAGACTCTTTTTAGGGGTTCTTCGTAGTGATGTGAAATGATTTTTTACCGGTAAAAAATCCGGATTTTTTACCGGTAAAAAATCCGCATTATATTTTACCGTGGTAAAAAATGGTAAAATATGGTAAAAATGATTAAAATGGTAAATGCTTAAAGTTTTATTTCTTTTCACTTGGCCTATTAAATATAAGAATGAAATTGAATATTATATATATTAGTAACAATATTCACTTAAGTTTTTCAATGTCAGCTGCATTCACACAATTGTAGCAACTGATCATAAGCTTTGTGTCGCATTGATATGCACTTTGCTGTGTAAAATTCTTTCTTGCTTTCTGTTCATGGGCTCATCACCAGTTGGTGTTGACCGCATGTCTCACTGTCTTTCTCCACTCATTTCGATCCTGTGCCACCACTCATCCTTTGCACATCCAGTTTGCACCAATCCCTGCATCACCAAGCCATTCTCTGTTTGGTCTATCTCTAATTTCTATGATACGGGCTTACTTTTGCGTTTCAAACTCAACCCATGAAAATAATGTAGGATGATTGCTGAATTGTGTTGAAATAGGCTAATAGGCTACTTGATTAGTTCTTCCTAAATTTCAACTACTTTTTGTGCACCATTTTCTTTAGCAGAAATCGCCCAACAAGACAGTGGAAAGTAATATTAGGCTACTGTAGGGCCATATAGACAGCTACACTGAAGCCTACTTATCATCTACTTCTCTAAATTCTACTTACTGGAACTTATAAGTTGTAGTTTTTAAAAGTGAATGAGATATATAGGCCTACCAAATATCAGAAAAGTTGTCATCTGAGCTGAATCACAACAATTATTGCACTTTGTGACAGTAGATGAAAACTTACTTTGTAATAAAAACGTGTTTTTTTAAAACAAACTATCTATTTAGCAATTCAGTAGGACTACTGAGGCATTTCAGTATTTGTCTGTAACTGATAAATGGCTAAATACACTATTGGGGAACATGACCAAGATATTACATCACTGAAATCGTTTTTTACCATTTTTTACCATATTTTACCAATTCGACCGGTAAAAAATCCGGATTTTTTACCGCAAAATATTTTACCGGGTAAATTTACATCACTAGTTCTTCGCACTGGAAGCGCCTCTGGTAGTATAAAATTATAAGTCCGTAAATAGAATAGAATAATTATATAGAAAAGAATTGCATTGTAATGATCAGGCCCATCCCAATGATATCTGGGGCCCTATGCAAGTTTTATTTTGGGGGCCCACCCCCATGGGGTATTGGAATACGTCATAAACATTGTGCCTAAGAAAGTAAACTCCCCTGGCCTGAGTTAGTTTAAGTAGTTAACTGAGCATTATGAACTAAATTAATATAATCTTAGTACCATAGGTTTACTACTGTAGTCTGTAAGGCAGTGTCAGTATAAAATATTGTACAGAATTGTATAAGTTTCCTATTCCTGACTTTTATTTCCCGACTGACGTCACAAGCAATATATTTAATTTAAATAATTTAAGCATTTTGTTACTTTGTTATTATTATCATTATTAGACTGTCATTTATAGTGCGCCTAAACAAAATGTGAATCTTGCACACAGGCATGTAGCGAGACTCAAGAGGAGGCAACTTCACAGAACATTGGCAAAATCCTGGTCATTGGTCAATAGAAGTTCCAGTATATAAAAAAGAAAGAGGAGAGGCAACTGCCTCCTCATGCCTCAATGTAGCTACACCTATGCGTGCACAAAAGCGCGTAACAGCAAAATCAATTGTAGTAAATCTTAAACAAATATTAAAGTTTTAAGGTTAGTTTTGAAAATCGATAATGTTGAGGATTTGTGGATAAAGACCGAGAGTTTGTTCCATTCAGCCGGGCCAGCTAGCACAAATGCTCTGTTACCAGTTTTTTGAGTGATCGAGTCACAACAAAATCACCTTGAGATGATGAACGTAGCCCTCGATCGTCTAGATTGGAGAGAGGAACAAGGTGTAACAAGTGAAGAAAGGTATAAAGGAGAAGTGTGTGTATAGATTCGGAACATTAGAAGACAGATTTTGAAATTAATGCGAGCTTGTATGGGAAGCCAGTGTAGTTCACGAAGGGTTGGTGTGATGTGATCCCGAGGATTTAGATAAGCTTAGCAGCACAATGGAGAACAGTAGGCCTAGTAAGAGGTTGAAGGGTAGATGCAGGAAGACCGTAAAGGACCGAGTTGCAGTAGTCAATTCTAGAAATGATAAGGGCCTGTACTAGGGTACGGAGACATTTCTCAATTCTCATCAAGGCTTTTCTTGACTTGCCGTATGCGTCTGAGATGGAAAAAGCAGGATTTGGTTATAGGGGAAAGTAGCCTAAAATGACATACCCGGGTAAAATGACATAGGTGGCATGTGGGCTGGACGGTAATATATACAGTCAACTAACTCACTTACTTTCCTCGAGCGTGGCTCCTGCTGTTGCTATTTTTAGTGAACGAATATGGCGGCATGCGCAAAAGTGCGTGGTTGATGTTTAGATTATTTGTGACATTGCGATACAATTTGATAGTTTACGACAATCAAGGCTGCCAAAAAGGTACGTGCAGATACTGAGGAATTTAGTCTTTTGTAAAGTGTATGCATATTATGTCGATCAAGTCCCGTACAACTGTTAGCTTGGAGCATTTCGTCGCGGCTACAGCGGTAGGTCTCAACCTAGCACCCATAGACAGGGTAAAATGACATACACGTCACCGGGCAATATGACATACATGTGTCGTTTTGCCCGGACATACTGGGTAAAACGACATAGGATATATGTCATTTTATCCACTGCAGTAATTATTGCCATTTGAGAAGTTGTCTGTACTTGAAAACCTACATAATATTATTGATGATACTTATATATACATCACTAATCTTTGCTCCAATCAGTGAATTCAGTATGATATGTTGTTTACAGGATGGTGAACAAATACAAAAGAAATCCAGATCGCCAGAGTTGGAATTCAGAATACATGAGGCTAGCTATCACAGCAGTTGAAACTAATGAAATGGATTTGCTCCGAGCTTCAAAAGAGTTCAACGATCCACGGGGTACATTAAGACGTCGAGCCAGCCACTACACTGTCAGAAATTGCAGTGAGCCCATTTTGTGACTGGAGTCACTTCATCCGCCGACAAACTCATTCGGACGCTGAACATTATGCAGCTGATAAACCATCTACGATGACAGAGGGTATTGCAGGCATTAAACTTCAGATTTCTTAGTCAGAGAAAACTACAGTGCTTCCAATAAGCACATCTTGTGTAGGCTATGTACACAAATTCGAGCTGTTGATTTGTCTCCATTTCCTCCCTCATCACACTCTGCATCCAGCAGTAAAAGGACAAGTGAAGGTGCATCGGCTTTGACAAGCAACCTGTACCTGATGATTGCCATAAACAGAGAAAAAGATAGACAGAAAAAAGTTAAACCGAGAAAGCTCAGTCTCGAGGAGCCACAAAAAGAGTTCCTGTGAAATAGAGCAATGCTGCATGCACGAGTACCAAAGAGAGGCGTGTACCACATGATGATTTCAAAAGGGCAAATGACCCAAGGCCTTCAAGCCAGAAATTAAATGAAGATGATGCTGACTCAAGATGCTTGTTTTGCAGCGACTTGTTGTCCAACTCACGTGAACGTGAGCCGTGGATTAAGTGCACAGTTTGCCACAACTGGGCACATTACGAATGATCTCAAAGAAAACAAACTTTTGTGTGTGATTTGTTTAGTGAATAGGTAGACATCACTCTCTTTATGTGTTGGGCACTGGTCAAGTAGGCCTACGACAAGTTTGGCAGACTTGTAGCAATTGATTTGTGAGTTTTTATGCATAAGTGCTAGTCACATATTGGAAGCTTTTTCATTTAGTGTTGTTGGCCTAGTTCTTCGGTTTATTTGCTGATGATTGCTTAGTTTATCGGTATAAAATGTGTTTGACTTTGTTGTAACAGTTTCAGTTGAATTGCAGTTCTGCTTGTCCCTGAGTCGTCAGTGGTGTATTTTGTCATGATAGCATGTTTAACTCTTTAAAAAATTCCTAATTGCGTTGTGGTTCCAGCAGCTGTTTAGTTAGTCTCAGAACATCAAAATATAAAATATGTTATAATTTTCATTTTACTATAAATAATAACTGGTAACCATTTTATTTAAGCCTTATAAATTGGGTCAAAAATGTGTATGTCATTTTAAACTACCCTATGTCATTTTGCCCAGCACATAGCCCAAAATGACATAGAACAAGGATTTTTACAAAACTGCCGGTTTTTTCTGTTCTCATATATTTATTAGTCTTTGGACCACTGCATTATGTAAGTGCACTAGGTGTCTGATAAACAGGATAACAAAGTCCCACTTGTGCCATTAATATTATGCTAAACATTAAAAAAATCCTTAGGTATGTCATTTTAGGCCACTTTCCCCTAGAGATTTGATTTTTCCTAGAGAGTGAATTGTCGAAGAGGACACCAAGATCTCGGACATCAGCTGGTTTGATGGAACAATCTGGACCAAGATCGAGTACGTGTCGAGTAAGAGTGAGTTAGGTAACAGATGGCGGTAAAAAAAAGATAAGTTTTGCACTTAATTTAGACTTATGCGGCGTACGTGTGATGCCATTATTAATGCCATTATTATTTTTCATAAATGGTATAACTTGGCGGAATCGCCGGGCCTTACGCGGTTGCGTATTCAGCGTATTCCTATAGCCTAGGGATGGGCCAGCCTCCACTGCCGTCACCGCAACACCTCCACCGCCCTCGCCCCCACCGTCACCGCCTTCGCCACCAACCTCCACCGCCGTCGCTCCCACCGTCACCGCCGTCGCCACCAACCTCCACCGCCGTCGCCCCCACCGTCACCGCCTTCGCCACCAACCTCCACTGCCGTCGCTCCCACCGTCACCGCCGTCGCCACCAACCTCCACCGCCGTCGCCCCCACCGTCACCGCCTTCGCCACCAACCTCCACTGCCGTCGCTCCCACCGTCACCGCCTTCGCCACCAACCTCCACCGCCGTCGCCTCCACCGTCACCGCCTTCGCCACCAACCTCCACCGCCGTCGCCCCCACCGTCACCGCCCGCCACCAACCTTCCCCCGCCGTCGCCTCCACCGTCACCGCCTTCGCCACCAACCTCCCCCGCCGTCGCCTCCACCGTCACCGCCACCAACCTTCCACTGCCGTCGCCTCCACCGTCACCGCCTTCGCCACCAACCTTCCCCGCCGTCGCCTCCACCGTCACCGCCTTCGCCACCAACCTTCCCCGCCGTCGCCTCCACCGTCACCGCCACCAACCTTCCCTGCCGTCGCCCCCACCGTCACCGCCTTCGCCACCAACCTTCCCCGCCGTCGCCTCCACCGTCTTCGCCACCAACCTTCCCCGCCGTCGCCTCCACCGTCACCGCCTTCGCCACCAACCTTCCCCGCCGTCGCCTCCACCGTCACCGCCTTCGCCACCAACCTTCCCCGCCGTCGCCTCCACCGTCACCGCCTTCGCCACCAACCTTCCCCGCCGTCGCCTCCACCGTCACCGCCTTCGCCACCAACCTTCCCCGCCGTCGCCTCCACCGTCACCGCCTTCGCCACCAACCTCCACCGCCGTCGCCTCCACCGTCACCGCCTTCGCCACCAACCTTCCCCGCCGTCGCCACCAACCTACACCGCCGTTGCCACCAACCTCCACCGCCGTCGCCTTCACCGTCTTCGCCACCAACCTCCACCGCCGTCGCCCCCACCGTCGCCACCAACCTTCCCCGCCGTCGCCACCAACCTCCACCGCCGTCGCCACCAACCTCCACCGCCGTCGCCACCACCGTCATAAATGGTATTTTGGGGCCACTAACTTTCGGCGGAATCGCCGGGGCCCTACGCGATTGCGTATTCAGCGTATTCCTAGAAATAAGAACTTCAAAACTAATGGCTGTCTGTCTAGAATGGACTCTGGTTCAGACCCTGCATTTGGAAACGTAGGCCTAGCCATTTTCAAATGGGCGTTCCATACTGCAATGGTTGCATTTTAGGCTGTCATGTGAACAAATTGCTCTATTATTTCAAAACTGATAGGAATCAGACGTCACTCGTAGCTAAGATGTTGCTTGAGTCGTGTTTGAGTTTGACAGCAGACAGTAGTAGGAAACCAGACATTTATTGATATCAATATAAAACCTAGAAAATACGTTCAATTTTCAAGAACGCCATAAGCCTTTAGGTAAACGAATTGCTTACCAGGACTCAGCACAAATAGTTAACACAAACCAAGCAAGAAGGATTCAACTACCATATCGGGAATCCATGTAGTAATGATGTAGTTTTACTAAATGTTCAAGGAACACATTTTAAAATTTGATATTTTGAAATTTGAGAGACAACACTTTAGAGAAGCTATTTAGTTGTACAAATATAATATTTTTTATTTATATACCCTCATTTTCTTTTCTTCACGAAAGATCACGGGTGAACATAGTCTACTTGGCAATGGGCCAATACAGTCCTTGCATCGGCCACTTCCTGTGAAAATTTCAAATGGGGTGTCATGGCCGGATTGGCCCCCTCTGGATCCGAGTGCTATGTCGTAGTTACTTATGGTTGTGGATTTTGAAGCAGTGATCATTTCAGTATGTTTTCTTTCAGTTTCTTGAATTACACCTCTTACGCACTTTCATAATCTTCACTAATGCGGAGAGACGGAGGAAACGGCGGTACATCAGCTATAATAGCGTTCTCATTATCAGTACTAGTACAGTCCTTGCATCGGTAGTTTCATGACTTTCATTACTGACATGAAATTAATGTTATGCTTTAATACTGGTCATATTTATTTATGATGGTCTTGGAACCACTAATTGGTTTAGGGTCCTGGTACAGCCTAGCCCAAGGAATGAACTGATGTTGCCACAAGTTGTCATTACACATCTATCTGATTCAAGCCTTGATGGTTTTATCTTTACAGCTGTGCAGTGTGCAGGTTACTGCACATTTATTAAAATAAAATACATTTGTTAAGAACACATTTTTCCTTCCATTCCATTAGTAGGGCCTGTTGTAACATATTCGATTACCAACAATTGTGACAACTTTTCAGTAGTAATTAAATATACTCAAAAACAAGTACCCGTCTTTATAGAATCACTCGAGAAGTTCATATAAGAACTGAACAGAAAATAGCGAATTTCCTGTTAAAACTCATGGTCAACATTACATACTAATGTGATTCTACCAAAGCCAATTATGAAAACAAAGTCTGGGCGGAATTTGCATTGACTCAAGTAACAATAAACTGAACCCATTTCATACTTCTTCATGTCTGCATTCTGTTAAATGGCTTCTTATTGTAAAATCCAAATTTCACATTGAGAACATGAATCAATATGAATTAGTTTCCACACCATATTTCACAGGCTACTTTCATTCACAACTAGAATACAATTTCATTAGTTAAACCAATAAAATTTAAATATAACATTAGGTTTATAGGAATCCTGTCACCGCTTAAGCAATATATTTTGTCAGGCTTCTAATTTAACTAGCACATTTAATTTGCACGTTTGTTAGTTGCACATATTTTAAACAGTTTCTCGCAATAAAAGCAATTTCACAAAAAGCAGACACATCACACCAATCTTTAACATCAGTCCTATGCCACTCTCTCCACTAGGCATACCCATCACTAAGCTGCACCGTTTCTTCAGAAACCCCACAACCGGTTTGAAGCAGAACACCAGAACAAAAAATCTAATTGTGACACTTCAATTGTGAAGTTTTGCAGAAAGGCCAGCCGTCAAACATCATTAGAAACTTGTTTTTACAGGCTCCCTTCCTGACGGGACTGCAGATCTTCTTCTGTGGGTTGATGAGCGCAGAGGCACCATGGCATTGGCAGACTCAGGAAATAAAGTCCTGTAGAAGAGTGGAGTCACGTATCGAACAGATATCAGCTTCCCTGTTACATAAACAATGCACATCTCAAGTCTGTTCAGTAGGATATGTGGAAAGTGGAAACTGCATCAAATGATAGGCTTTTTCATCTTGACCCAGGCTACATAGTTTCAAATAGCTTTCCTAAACAGGCCGAAATCTTCTAATGGTTTCTAAAATGTGTAAGACTAACCACCACAAAAACCATGCAAAATCTTTAAGAGACCTGGGAATGCTACGTATTGTGATTTAACAAAACTTGGACATGATGAAGCTTTCCCAAAAATCTAGCCTCAGTAATATCTTTCTCATATAATTTTTCAGACTTCCACAGATCTTCAACATTTCCTAAATTATATATTATTAGTATTTATATAATCAAATTAAGTTTGTCTCTAAGCTTACTCATTTACACTTAACTGTCAATTGGATTGATATAATATATAATTGCTACTTAACTAACACTTAACCGCAAATTGCTTGCAAAATCGTATCTGAAGTTATCTACCTGTTGATATAACCAATGTATTGTTCATACCTCTGTAATACCATCCATGAAGGTACTTGAAACCCTGACCAGCAGCAGCTTCACTGACCAGTTTGATGTAGACACAGTTCTAAGAACAAGAATACAATACAATAACGCATTACATTCTGAGATAATTTCAATTTCCTATATCAATCAGGAATGACACCTATCATTAATCCTGTACTTGGGTAATCATTTGCTCTGTTTTTCCTCTTCCCCATCTTATTAACACTCACAAAGCCAAAACTATTGAAACTCTATCTCTTTACTATTTTTACAAAAACAAGTCATGTTTTGGGTGTTAAGAATGTATGTATAATTGTATATATGCAAAAGCATTTCCAGAATACATCAGGGAGCATTGTTTTCCTGTCTTCAGCAAGCAATGATCCATGGAGATTGTTCTGCACTCCCATATTGTTCTGCACTCCCTTATTGTTCTGCACTCCCTTACAAAGATGCGGGCACATCTCACTTTCTCGTGTGTTGGACCATCATTTCAATTTATCTATATGTGCAATTTCATATCCCACACAACTATGTTTACATAATCTGATATACAATCCTACTGACATACAATCCTACTGAAAAGAATGTACAAAGATAACCTTAAATCTCATTAACTCATGGATGACAGTATGATCTTCAGATTAAGCACAAATCTTTTAAGCTTCTTTCAAACTGGGCAGAAATATTTAATTTTACGCCACAATCAATAATATTCTAAGAAACTGTAAACTAAAAATCAACTTTTGTCCAAAAAGCCAAGACGATTTAAGATTTACTTCATAAATATCAAAGTGCAGAATGCCATGATATGATCCACATCTGTCAAGAACAGCATCACGTATCGGACCATCGAACACTTCCTTGCGGCAATCTCTATAAAATAGAAATTCATCACATAAGACACATTCACAGGAAATGAAAGTTACAGTGAAATTTATTAACCAATCACTGTAGATGTCCACATTGTCTGTCTGCGCACAACTGGTAGCATGACAAATCTTGTAAATGCACATACATTACAATCAACTTATGTAGTGTCAGAGGGAAAGCATATCATGAATGTATATTGTGAATGCTTCAATTGGCTGTCACTACTCATTCTCACTGAAGCGTAGACATTACTCAATCTCATTGCAGCTTAGAACAAACTTTGCATAGAGTTAGTTGTTGAACTTTGATTATATACTCTTTTACTGCTAATTTAAAAGGTGCTATATAAATGTCTAGTAATGCTATATAAATGCCTAAAAACAGACACACTGAAGTCTAATAACTTAAGTCACAAATAACAACAGAGATTGAATGTCAGGCATAAGACCTGAGTCAGAGGCCGATTGTATGAGCTATTCTGCAGTATACAACACTACTCTTCGTCACAAGTCATTCGAAAAGTAAAAATTTAAACTAAATTGTAATTGTAATTACGACGATTTATATAGCGTTGTTGGTACAAAAGGTACAACTAAACAATCTCTACGGTTGTCCATAATAGATGGCCACCAAAATGACCTACTTTGGACCAACCCCTTGTCCCCTTTACGCAAGTGTGCACTCCAGGGTTAATTGTGCCATGGGGTGGGGTACTTTTATATAGACATGTCAAGACTGGGGACTCCATATATTGTCATAACATATTGTATAATTGTACCTGTTCTCTGGAATCTAGCCCCAGTATTATGACTTAATATGATAAAGAACCAGTCTCCTTCCAGTACCTTACCAACTATTAAAGCAGAAGGCCAGCACCACACATACAAGGCACCAGTATAACTGCGACAGTCGTCTGCACCCAGTGAAGTCCACATATGAATATTAAACACTTTACAGATGGTCTTCTTTCGACTGAGGTTGGTGTTCAAGGCACAGGCTTTATTGAAATACGTACCAAGCTTAAATGTGGACATCTGCATTCGACATAGCCCCACAAATTTTGCTGTGGTCAGCCCATACTCCTGGAACAATCTGCCTAGCAACCTGTGCTTAATTGACAACACCTCAAATAACACAACCACCATTCCTGGTAATCCAGACACAACCAACTCTTGGCCCAGGTCAAGAGAAAGCACTACACTACCAAAAAATCTCAGAAACTTTGACGTACTCAGAACCATCCAGGATGTTGCTGATTTTGAGACAGGCTGAAACTGCCTTCACATCCATGTCAGGTAATGACTTTGGTTTCTGATCTGAAAACACAAACCCATTTCTAAACTGTCCAGTTCCTAGTCAACAGAAAATATCTAAAATAATTTCTCCACCTCAAATTCTTAAAATACTTGCATGCAAATTTCTGTTCTAGTCACGCTAAATCCTCAAATTTGAGAAAAAAAGATCATAAGATTAAAGTACAGCATAGGCTCCTGTGTTAATGCAAACTAATTAACATGCCTTAGGTAAAGAAATGAGTGTTTGACCCTCAGTAACTCTTATTTACACTAAAGGCTAAAACAAGACACAACCACTATTATCTCGTTACATCCTCCATGCAGTCTGCATTCTTTGGGTAAAGTTCCTTTGAATGAACCACAATGTAGCACTGTCATGCAATCCAAGTTGCTGCCCCAAGGAATGGAACCGATTATCAATGTTTCTCCAATGCTCAAACTCCATCTTCCTTCAAGAACTGCCTCAAAACTCACTATTTCTCATAGGCTTTCATTTCAAACCTCTGGACATCAAACTGCTTTCACCTCGAGGACTGATGAAACGCATCTAAGATTTTCTTTTCTGCAAGACTCTGCATGCGTTAAAAATTTTCTAATAATAATAACTGAATATTCACATAAAACAATCACAGCTACCAAAGTACTGACCAGATATTTATCTTGTGCCAACCTCCTCCATAAAAACCTCAGCAGCATAGCTTAAATTAACACAGATATTAATTTTAATAGATAATATAAAAACTAATGTTATACCAGATGGTTTCAATCGATCTGTAGGTATCTGCAAAGCACAACAATACTCTTATGTAATACAGCAATAGTGCACTTATTTATAGTCTTCCCCATCAATTCTATTCTGATTTCTAATCATAGTTATGTCATCTTTGCTGAGGAGAAACCATGAGGCCGAGGACAAAGCGCATAGCTGCTGGAGCAGCGGGGCGGGGAATATCCCACACAGACACTAACTTGCATTATTACTATTCGAGTAACATTTGTGTTTGCAGCAGATGTGTAATGATCATAGCTAATCTCATACTAGACATATTTCTGACAGATGTAAAGCTAACAGGCTTCAGCACCATCAGTTCAAGAATTAATCAGTAAAACATATCAAGTAGTATACAAATTAAGTAAACCTACATATTTAAAATTATCATGCTTGCATTCAGGAATGATGTCAGCATATACCATAAGTATTCAGGTATGACAATAAGAGATAGATATTGTGTTAGAAGTTGGCATAGTGGTAAAGAAAGCCAGGCAGAAAAATAAGATTCGGTACATAGGCCTACATACAAACTGCAACAAAAACCTAGTGAGATAAAATTAAAGCAGGTACGTTAAACCAAAATCCATTGTGAAAATTCTTTAATGTTCTAAATTTTAAATGATGCATTATTTACATCTAAATAACGCCAGACAGACTCCTGTTTATCTCCATCTATTAGCTGAAGCTCCTCTCGAACTCGAGATTCACTTGTTGATATAAGTTCAACTGCCCGATTCCACAGGTGCCTCTTCTGTTTCCTAAAGAAACACAATAACAGAACTACAATTTACATCATACTTTGGACAGAGTTGAAAGATTAAATAAATACTGGACACATAAGCCTTTCACTGTACCATCTCTGGATTTAAAACTTGAGGTATCTGACAATGCAAGTAATTCTGTAAGAGCTGAAATTACATTCGTTCATTCATTACCCCTTCACGGTTGCTACTCCGGAGCGGCTAAAAAGGACGACCCTGCCCCGGCTAAAAAGGACAGTCTTAATATTAGAGGCAAGACAGCTGTTGTATTTCATCCTTTTGCTGAATTATTGAAAAAATAACCAGCAGAATAGCAGAACTGCCCTCATCACAAATCTAGGAAGCAACCAAGTATCAGGATGCAAACAAGTACAGAGAAACCAAAAGAATCAAGCAAGACAGACATAAAGGACAACGTGCAAAACTTCAACCAACTAGTCTTAAGGTGAGCTGCATAAACATAGATTTAGACTTGACCTAGACCGGGAAACAAATAAGATATCTAACGACACTGCCATTCAGAAATCTAAACCCCATCTAACTTCAAACTAGCATACTCGAAGATTATCCATAAAAGGCAACAACTTTGCAGCATAAAATGGCAAAAAGCATTTGTTCATAAATCCTATACAAGAATATAAACACACTCAAATTAATTGTTCTTTGAAATCTGAATATAAATACTCTCAAGAACAAAAAAGGCTCTTCACATTGCAGAGCTTGGTTCAAGTCATAAGACCACAACCCAGTCCTTAAGATTGTTCAGGAAGCATCACCCACAAACCTACCTACCTTTGAGCCAGAGGGATGAGAGCATCTCGCACATGAGCAATCGACAGGTACGGCTCAAGATCTGAATCTGACTGGCATGCAATAGCATGATTCTGCAGCAGACCTAAACAGCACAAAGGTATCTGCAAGCTTTAACCCTTTAACGATGACAGTGTACTAAAAGCGACTGGGAAACCAATGCAGCTCATCGTTAAAGTGTTAAGGAAGCATCCCAAAGCAGAGAAAATAATAAAGATGAATTCCAAATTTCTTCAATAAAAATGTACGTAAGCAATAAAGCCATCCAACTAAATGTAGATCTCGTTTTCTTGAAAAACTGAACCTCCCATAACAAAGTTACTCAGTATCGACATA
Source organism: Aporrectodea caliginosa (assembly GCA_020284085.1). Lineage (NCBI taxonomy): Eukaryota > Metazoa > Annelida > Clitellata > Crassiclitellata > Lumbricidae > Aporrectodea > Aporrectodea caliginosa. The sequence continues at coordinate 2,378,410 of JACEVL010001024.1, forward strand.
AGTTGGCAACATGCTCTTGCAAACAGATACCAAACTGATATGAAGCACTACAGACATACTCTAGTATTCAATATATTACTCAGTTTTGTATCACAGGTCACTTACTGACAATATCTTGAACCAAATGATGAACTTCCCTTTTCTCTTCCTTCATGCTTGCCAGTTTGCGTTTTACCATCAGAGACATGCAAACGAATGCAACAGTGCCTGCAACAAGAAGGAACAATCAACAATCAACAAACAAGACACTATAAGGTTGACTGGCTGTTTTAATATCAACTTACAACATAAATGGAGAAAAGAATTACAAACAGACAATAGGGAAAGCATTTTCAATATTAGTCAATGCATATGTACTATTCTATTCACTAGTCTAATTGACTATTCTATTCACATAAATATCTGTCACTAAACAGGAAAACCTGCAATATGACAATAGTGGGTTTGAGCCTACATGACCAACACCATGTAACAGTCCTGGACTTGTTGTTTGCACACACCTGCCTCTGTTATCAAGCACTATAATTTTGTACCAGCATATGCTGGGAAGCAAACAGGAAGTCCTGCGAATCACCGATCCATGTTCACGACCCCGAGATTCATTCAATGCTGATTCAAGGGAAGTGAGAGCCTTCCCTAAGTTCCACTAGTGACAATGCTTTACATAAAATGCTTACATCGATACCTTAAAAAGCTATTCAGTGAACTGCATAGATTATACACTTAATATACACTTATAAATGCTTGATACATATATACATAGGAACTTTACTATTTCGCACAATGCATGATTTTGACTACACTGATAAACATCGCCTAAATGCCTTTGTGTTCTATTACAAAGGCACTAAAGATGTTCTGAGATGAGATAACATTCCAAGTGATTCATGTTAAACAATTGACTCACTGGCAACAACAATCAACAACGTGAGTATGACTTGGACAAAAGACTTGCGCAGGCGACATAGAAATGACATCTTGGCTTCCATCGACTCCAGATGAACGACAAGTTTACTGTCGTCAACCGGTTGATAATTGTCACCCAACAGCCTTGAAAAACAATAAGCAAAACTTATCATTATTTATAAAATTACTTAATTCTTGTAATATGCATTAATTGATCAGTCATTCAATGTTCCAACTACAAGTAATGAATTTAATTCTAGAGCATCAAAGAGGAACAGAAAATGTTAATCTTGCTAATTTTAATTAATCCCCAATGTGTGCATTATATCTTTGAGGCAGTGGCACATACAATGTAGGAGTGATGAAGAGAGGCGTATGGGTACTGATAAGAACACAGGATTGCACTACAATAGTTTACACATACATAATAGTTAACAAAGACATCACCAACAATGGTGACACTGCCTTAGAATTTGATGTTCAGTGACTTGATAAATAATAATGTTCGAGGCATAGTGATAAAACAAATCATGAGCACGTTAGTCTGTCATGTTTGAAAAGCAGTCTGTCCAGTATGCTGTTGAATCAACTCCTGCACATACCGCTTTTTAGCTAAACATATCCAGCGTATACACCTTTTGCACTTAACACCTAAATAACTGATAGTTTGCTGAGCCAATCTGCACAGATATACTATGTGCCAAGTTGGAAAAATTGCAACACAGCTGGAAGTTGCAGAGTGTTAATATATTTGTAATTCATACCTTATTTTCACTTGAGGAAATGCTGAGATCTTAGCCATAACAGTCTCAAAGTTGCCCTGAAACTATAATTACCAAAATTATTACCACTCTAACTATACAAACAATTTTTCAATCTTTCTAAGTGGCATGGACACACAACAGAAGTTAAGTACCATAATTCTATTTCTTTCCCTACTGGGATTTGAAACAGAGGCCTGTCCAAGGACGTGAAAAGCATGTGCCTTACTCAGCCCTCAACTTAAACCACATCATTGTCTTCAAATTTGTCTACCTACCTCCCACTGTGTAAGTGTATATTCCAATCTCTGATTTTTAAATCCTACAGAGTATGCCCTAACTATATATGAACTGTCATCAATGGTCATTTAATTCTCTATTCTTCCGCCAGTACTTATTGTAAATGCCATTCTACTTAAATGGCTTGCTGTCCAACAATAAAACTTCTTCTGAAGATAAACGAAAAGTTGACAACTTTCATTCTACTTGACCTCTCAGTTGTAGCTCTCTCCACTATAAATGATACACATTACACAAGTAATCTCAACACTGTTCTGCATTTATGCAGACGTTTCAAACAACCACAACAAGCATCTCCTTCACAACCGACAGTTCAGATGACAATTCAGGCTTCCAATCTAGTTGCACACAGGGTTGGGTTAATGCCGGCAACAACCTATTGTTGCCGAGACAGTGGCAATAAACGGTTATTGCCGGTTATTGCCAGTTGTTGCCGGCCGGTTATTGCCAGTTGTTGCCCATTTTCTCCAAAGTAAGGGCAAGGCAAATGAAAATCGTATTTCACTGCACAGACTGCATAGTTATAATGTTTCTTGTGGGAAATTAAAACTACTGTAGTAGATCTATACTACCCCTTAGTATAAATTTGCAGTTAAAGTCAACTATATGAGATTAAGATAAAAAAAATTCTGACCTACAACTACTCCAAAATAAACAGCCATTCAACTACTCCAAAATAAACAGCCATTTGCACTGCAGTAGTAATATTCAGGTCAACAGGGTTATTGCCTTTTCTATATATCTACCTGGTAGTATATAATTTATTAGTAGTGTATAGAAGTAAATGATTTGGCAAAATTTCTAATTCATAAGTACAGAATTCGATATTGACTGTACTTAATATGTAAAACTTGTAAAAGTCTTTTATTAGGAAGAAATTATATGGTTATTTAAATCAGGTGATTTTTATTTGGAAAAACTTATTGATTTGAAGCATGATATATTTAAATCAATCAACTCTGTAAAGTAGCAAGCCAGAAGAAATAAAAAATGATGCTAACTGTGAAGATTCCATATTTTATTACCACAATAATGAATAGTTTCTATTTTTGCCAAAAGGTTTTTGCCATTTTTGCCAAGAGGTTGTTGCCATTATTGCCAAGAGGTTGTTGCCGGGACGGTTATAGCCATGGCAATAACCGGTTATAACCGGCGGTGGCAACAACTTGCCAACCCTGGTTGCACATGAAATTGTTGTGCCACCCAACCTGCATAGAGGCAATTAGCCTTAATAGTCTAAGTGGACTGGTTTTAATATTATTAATATTATATAAGCCATTTAGTGTAAGCAAAATCACAGCCCTTACAACCTCGGCTGTCTTGGACTTGCTCAGTCAGATGGAAAAGCTTCAAGGAGCACCTTTGCTTGAAGTCCTATTCTAAATGGATTGACTGCTGGTAGTTGTGGAGGGCTGGTGGTCCTGCAACAGTCAAACTATTTGAGCCACAGTGTCTACAGCTGTGGTATATGGAGGCAACTGAGCACTGCTGAACGCAAGACACCAGTTGCAGAATGAAGACATTGGTATGCACAAACCAATTAGATAGCCTGGGCCAACTGGTGAAGACAGCTGTAGATGAGTAACCCCATCTTGTACTTGATACTGTAACTAACAGGAAGCCAATGGAATTCAAACATAGTTTCAGTGACTTGGTCGCACTTCCGCTTATGGGCGATTGGGAGGTCAGCAGCATTCTGAATGGATTGCACATTTTTCAGTTGTGATATGGTAATGCCAGAGGGAACAGTCTCAGTGAACAGGTCTTCTGGCTATAGGCCTGATTACTGCTTGGTTTTGGTGTATAATCGATTGATGCCTGAAGCAACAGACACCGGCATGAAAGAAACTTCTCATCAATAATTTAATGAGAAATATTGTGTGGGCTCATTAAAGGCTCCGAGTTTATGCACCATTCTGCTGAACATGAAGTGGTGTCACGTTTCCCAAAGCAATTAACTAAACAAGTCGTACTGGTTAACACAGTGTACACGAACAGTTGTGTAGTCAAATATTGACTCTTTCAGCAATATATCTTTTGCGTGCAATCTGGTTTACATACCATTATATTACGGTATGCACCCTGATGACTTTGTGTCAACATAGTCCACACTGTATTCCTGTCACTGGACTGTTATTATAATTTTTGCTTCAGCCAATAAATTTTTCAACCTTAATAATAATAATAATAATAATTTATACGGCACCGTAATGCGGCCAAACCGCTACCTTAGGACCATGCCTCAATGGATTATTATCCTTATTATCTAAAACTATGATAGCCGTTTGGGTTTTGTTGTCTAACCTTTAGCAATAAGCATGCTAATTTTTAAAAACATTTTATGGTAATTTTCACAAAGTTAAATACAGTACTCATACCATTTTGCCGTCTGAGGAAGTCGGATATGATTTAAGTAAACCCAGTACTTCTGTCGTCATCATGCTTCGATTTACACTTTCATTTCCACAGTCAAAATCACCTGTAAATTCAGAATTCAAAACATATAGGCAACCATCACAATCCAATATTATAACAAATAGTCAGTAGGAAAGCCTACAACTGAATGAAATTATGGACGTAGTTCTTAAACAGTTAATTTCATATGTGTACAAGAATTGAATGACAGACAATTCAGTTCATTGTATAGAAGCACGGAAGCTGAATGAAGAAAATGTATTATCATTGCAGTCAGTGGCTGAGTCATGGAAATGTTCTGAAGTGTTATTTGTACTTAGATAAGGAACTGATTCACTCATTATAAATGAAAAATCAGGACGTCCTTCAGCTCACAGATACCATCTAAATGCAACCTTGCTTCTGTAGCAGATATAAATGAATACCTGAATCCGGAAACTAAACCTTCACGATAGAAAACAGGCCATAACAATGTGAAGTCCTTCAAAGTCAAGCCACATTTGAGGGAAACAGCTGAATGCTGGCAATTTGTCTCATTTCTCAACACTGAAGCCCTTACAAACAGAAAATCCTTGAAAGACTATGCAGATATCATTCCTAACTTAATTTGACAATTTGATGTGCGGTTTAAAGACTTTGGAAAATGACAGTGTGGCAGAGTAATTATTGCAGATAGTGTTAGTGGAACTTCAGTGTGCTACAATTTGAAGCCAAGTATAAAGACATTGGAATTGCAGAATTTTACAACTTTCTTTCACAAGAACAATTGCCCAAGATACTCATTTTTTCTGCAAGCATAATGGCAATATTTGGAAGCATGTACTTTCTTTTTATACAATCATGGATTACTAAACCTGTCTTAAGGTCACAGCTTATTGATGTACATTTACAACCAACACGTTGATTGGTTTTATCTCAGGATCTGAATCCTAACTATGACGCTCTGGTCGAGACCAAACACGGTCAGTAAGTGCTCAAAGGAAATGACAATTAGCTTATAGTTTTATAAACACATACTGATCGAGACCAAACATGGTCAGTAAGCGCTCAAAGGAAATGACTTTTAGATTATAGTTTTATAAACACACTAGCATTTTTTACCCGGCTTTGCCCGGGTTTTCCCCATTCGTAATTTTATCTCTACCTTATATAGAACTATTATTTGTTCCCCGGGCTAAATAATATAGTAGTAGACGAAGCTCGATCGTGTTCCATTACAGCGCTCGTAATTTTTCGGAACGGAGCCCGTGTTTTATTTCAAACGTAAGACAACATTTCTCTTACGTCACGCCGCTCAAGCGAGGTTAAAATATGCATATTAATGGACTCTGTTATTGGTATTAAGGTAGGCTCATAATTTTGAAGTTTAAAATGTCTATATGTCAGCGTTTAAATAAAATTGCGAGCTGAAAATAGTCGCGTTGAAATAGACGTGGCGTAATAACGTTTCGTGCGATTTTTCAAATCGCTAAAGCGTTCCGTTTCGGAGCCTTTAGCCAACAGACAAACAAACATTCGGAAGGACAACGTAAACAAAGTAAGACTTATATTATAAGATACTGAATTAACGTTCATAGCAAACTGCTACTCTAAATTCTTAGCTTCTGCTTAACTTTGTGCCACTGAAAGAACAGGATTAAGCGACGTGGACCATGAGCTAAAGTTCTGGTCTTCAATAAGACCTAGAGGTAATTTAAGTCTTAATGCAAATGTTCTGAATGAACGAACGTTATAAACTGACCACCAATTGCAGAGCCTGAATATTAATTGTGGTCTTTTGGTCAATACTGGAACAACAGATGATGACAAAGGATTTATGGACAATATAATTTTTTCAGTAATCTCAGTTCAAAATACTTGATACTGTTACCTGACTTCAATTAAAAATATCTGACACTGTTGTCTGACAAAGTGTATAAAATATATTTTATATATATATATATGTATATTTCAAACAAAGTATACAAGGTACAGCTTATCTCATTCATTCAGTAGCCTTTCTTTTGTAACTGTCGGGAACTATATACTGCAGTGACTAATGATACTTGCCGGCTCTTGATGCCACGATGTCAACAAGGTTCACCAGAATGTTCTGCTGCTCTGCATTCAGACAATCCTAAAATGTAATGTGACAATGCTTGATAAAATATCAGATAGTACAAGTCACAGACAGAATGGTTCAATTAACATAATTTGGAGTCTAATTTTTACAGACCACTTTATCTGCTCTGCCCAATGTTCACTCACAAGTCTAAACATTAAATATGTATTGATAAATGATTAATAATAATAATATAACAATATCTTTTCTTTAATGAGCACCTGACAAACGCACTGCGCTGTACATTTACATGTTATGCAATTTAAATCTTAACTACTAACAGAACAGAAGCCTTCAATGAACGGCGCTAATAGCAGCCTACAAAGCATATCCGCCCTGCGGGCTGAACTTGGTACCTCTCGGTCTCTGTGCCAGATGTTATCACTGATGCACAAAAGCACAATAAAATGAAATTTTTTACTTATCTATTTGTAAACCAGAGGAATGTGCCTTAACACTGCATGCACGATTTAAGCACTTAAAGGGGAGATCTTTCAGAGAAGATCATTCACAGTTGCCTTCATTATCATTATCTTCCGCTCACAGCTTGGTTTTGGTGCAACATTGGTTGATGCCTTGAGCATTAGGCGATGCAAAAAGCAACTAATTAATCCATACGAAAAATTGCCCACTACTGTGCAACCTGAGGTAAAGATGCATCAGGAGAAAAAAATATAGGTGTGCTTCTGGTAACAGTGGTTTTAAAATCTGGGTAGGTAGGTAGGAAAAAATTTTTATTTTGTAAAATAATTTTATGCAATGCTGCATCGTTGCATAATAATAAACGAATATATCGTCATCATATTTCATCTTGCTGACAAAAAAGCAGATTTTTATGCAATGGAAAGCAATGTTATCAATGTCGCAAAGGTTAAATGCACGTGTCATTAAAAAAAACCTGTAATTTAAAAAAAAAAAAAAATTTTTAAATAATTTTTTTGAATTTTTAATAAAAAGTGACTCAATGTCGGGTTACTGGAAGCACAACATTATTTTGATGGCATCAGGAATTGAACACGACACACAAAAAGAAGCAAAACACTGACACTCTTTGCAACAACAGATAACTTTCATGTTCTATAATTTACACTACCTGGTAAGCTTCAGCCTCTTAAAATCAGAAATTTACGGCAGCAAAAATACTAACCCGTCCATTGTCTTCTCTGCACAGCAGCAAATTCTTGTCTACAGAGAATAAAAGACATTGGCTTCTGGATAACAATAAACTGTCAACAAATTCTATAAACTGTAATACTAAACTACAAAGCTCAGTGCATAAACAAAGTAGACATAATTATCACACTCAATCCAAATTAAAAATACAGCAGAAGACTTTGCTCCTGTGAATGGCATACAAGTTTGAAACAAAGTATGCTACAATCTCATTACAAGCTACCTCCAGTTGTACAGGGCACATTCAGGTGAATTTGTAAATTAGTGTGATATCAATGTCTGATTTAATAATAAAAATAAGCATAATGATGATAATTGAGATAACAAAGCATATCCTTCAAAGTGGTCCGATAACTATGATCTGATTACCCAGAGATTTAACAAACTCAAAAATGACTGCAAGTGTACTTCTATGAAAACCGCTTTACAACTGCATCATTACACCCAACCCAATCAAATATCGTCTATACAGTACTATTACCACTGAGATTGAGCCACATTGGTAACTGCACAGATTTAAGAAGAGGAGCAGTCAGTCACTTTAGCTAGCCTCTAGAAGCAGCCATGGAATTAGCAAATTTATTTTTCTTAACCTCGGCATATGAAGACAGGAGGCCAATTGTCTCCCTCACTGTCTCATCTTTCACTGGCATTGTGCAGTCAGTATTATACAGCAGAGTTGGTTAGAGGGCACAGGTGGAGCCTAAATCTCAAGAAAATTTCTGCCCTTGTGGAAATTTGAACTTCTAACCTCTCGATCGACAGCCCAGCATCGTAATTCTGATCAGCATATCATTGAACAGAATTAACCGTCATACAAGCTAGCGTAAAAAACTTTGTTTACATTTTTCAAAACCAGTTGTAGAATGAGCTCCATTCCCAAGATGTGTTCTACACTGTCAAGCATAATCTCCAACATTTAGACTAAATGTACACGAAATCTGCCTCAAGCTGAGTGACAAGCTATTGGTCACTACACTAAAGGTGCATGTGGCACACTGTAAACTTGCACTGTTATACTGCATTTGCACTTTAGTAGTTGCCCAGCTTCAATGTGCACTTCTGAACTTTGTAAGGAGGGCATTATCAAATTACAGTTGTATTGTATTGTATTGTATAAATGCACTGTTATGCTGCATTTGCACTTTAGTAGGTAAAACCGTAGTTTATGTTACCAAATTATTTAATATCTTCAATGTCGTACTTTACATTGGTAAGTAGGCAGTCTACCAATGTCCATGATAACTGTCATCAATCGAGCTTCCATTTCAGCAAAAAATTATTTTCATCATTTCAACGTCTATTTAAGAGAATTGACTTTTCATCAATCCAACTTCTATTTAAGCAAGAATTATTCTCATCAATCCAACTTCTATTTACGGAAACAAATATTTTCACCAATCCAGCTTCTATTGAAGCAAAGACTTAGTTCCATCAATCCAGCTTCTATTTACGGAAACAATTTTTTCCATCGATCCAGCTTCTATTAAAACAAAGAATTAGTTTCATCAATCCAACTTCCATTTAGGCAAACAATTATTATCATCAATCCAGCTTCCATTTTAAACTGACCATCTAAAATAATTTGGCAACATAAACTACGGTTTAATCCTTTAATACATACCCTAGACAAATTTTCCTGATTTCAACTACCAGTACAGGTGCTTACCGGTTGCAAAGTGCTGGGCTGGTAGGACCCCCAGTCGCACAACAACATACAGCGACACCAATCCGAAAAAGAAGATCAACGCACAGATGACAAGAAGTCGAGAAATGAACTGCCACTTGCTCGAACTGTGACCTTCCAATCTAAGACCCTGACCTCTCCACTGATCTCGCTGATATGAACCCGGCTGGTATGATCGAACAGGGGTCGAGTTCAATCGATCATCCCTTTTCCCGATCACACTTTCACTGAATGATTTGCTTCCAAAGATGGAACTTATAGAATTATCCATCCATGCTGAAGTGTTGATTCCAACTGAAGCCGTGTCCTTCGCATCATCCTCCGTCTTTTCGGAATCAGAAAAATCCCTCAGGCTCGACGTATTCTTGTCAGCCTTCCTTCCATCCAACAGATGCTGATTTGACCCGGGAGTCTGCACTCGCGGCTGGATTCTTGCGACTGACGGTCGTGGAGGAGTTTTCTGCGGCAGACCAACATCATTTTCAGCATCTCGAAGCTGGGACGACCTCAACACCGCCCCAGACACGGACCTCCTACCAGATCTAGACGGACTCACATCAACCGACGTCTCAGGTAAATTACTCCCCTGAACAGTTCTACGCCTCGTCTTCTGATTTCCTCTCGTCTTCCCCTCGTAACCATTCAGTTCAGCATCGCTGTCGTCGTCAAAGTCCAGACGGTAGTTGGCAACGGTCTCTTGAGGGGTAGTCAGTGTCGAGCCGCGGGTACTGCGTCGACCGGTAGCCACTCGCTTCTCATGAAGATCGGACTTTTCGGCCATCGTCTGGCGAGCCCGCAAATGATTTATCTTTTTTATGTATAACGGTCGCGTTTTGGCGGTGATTTTACCGACAGTTTCACCGAAATTCAACAATTCCTGGCGCAAAGCCTCGTCATCCATTTCGACGGACATCTTTAGCATGCCTACTTTCAAATTGGTTGGCAACAACAGCAGAGTAGAGTCGCCTAAATGAGTTGATATACAATACAATACAATACAACTTGGATTTATAACGCGCCTTATCAAAACAGAGTCTTACTCAAAGGACGCGTTAGAATGTAGTTAAGAATCATAGTTCTTAGAGAAGAGATAAGTTTTAAGTTTAGATTTAAAAATATTAATTGATATAGATATAGCCCAATAATAGCCCAAGACCATCAATATGACATCGAATAAACAAAATTTGCATTCTATACTCATGATTTCAGATACCTTAAAATCATTAACTAATTAGCCAAGAAGTTTACTGATGTTTTTAGCTTTTAATATTGCTCGATTTTACCAAATCTAAGTTACGCATTATGTAGATGTAACAACTATCATACTTACTTTATTCATTTGCGCGCTACTTTGAGCAAAGATTACAAATATTTTACATTTTATTATTTTTTTAAACAAAACCGTATAAAATGCTCTATAATTGTTGCCATAAAGAATAGCATGCTCCTCATTAATTTTTGGTCTAAATTACGCATTAGGTTACAATCAATAATTAATCAACCATTCAGGTAATTCTCGCGTACGTGAGATTTCCCAACGGGGTAATAGACTTCCGCCGCGGTTGCTAAGGACAAAGTGTAAACAGTAAATGTCGGCGCTGATGGATTTCTAAAGCGGGCACCTGTTGTAAACAAATTGAACAAATTCAGTAATAAACTAATAACTGTTGTTTGATTTTGTTGACTCTGAGATTTCCTAAGAATGGCACGCAGCTTTCCCGCCGATACGAGGCTGCAGCATTTCTTTGAGCAGCAATACGACAAGGAAAGAGAGTCCAGGCTTCGGTTCTACTTCGACACCAAGAACGGAGTTCCTCCAAGGGATCGAAGTCGGTCTGGTATAGTGGGACTTCCGAAAATCAATCCGATCGCTTTCGCGCTGAATAAGAAACGCGAAGAGGATGCGGAGATACAGCAAATCATCGAGCAAGCTCGCAAGTACCAGTCGAAGGAGGAAATGAGGAGGGTGGATGACAAGACCAAAGCGAAACTATTCGAAGGCTTCAGCAAAGAAGGTCGCGGACGCAGTCTTTACCTGCAAGAACGACACGACATCATACCCGAAGCAAAATACACGTTTCCACTGCTCAGCTCGTGGGAGTACGGCTGGAAGGTTGGCGAAGAGACTGCAGCCTATCAAAGACCAACGCATGCTAGAACAGCAAAGGTCAAGGACTCCTTCTATACGCGCAATGGTGTACCAACTCTGTCGAGTCCAACCGCAGGACCTTCCGTGAAACAAAGTTTCACTACCATTGCTTAATGATGTGTTGTGCTGATGACTTAACCGACTTCTCATAGCTTTTTAAGAACTGTATCCTGTGGGTATAGAGTTTGCTTTGTTTTTGACTTACAGTGTTTTCTCATAACATTGCATCAGTATTATGTTAGATACGTTTCATAGTTTTGGGAAACTACAGTGTAGTAGCTAATGCTTAAGCAATACCTCAAAACATTACTACTTAACCCTTACAACTCTGAGCTCCCCAGCGATTTATTTCATATACCCGAAGCTTCCTGGGAATTTTGACAATTGTCGAAACATTTTATCTTCTGTTTGAGATGATTTGCTTTTTTAAGCTTAAACTGTAAACCATGTTAGAGATTGACTTTTTATATTGTTACAAAACATATTTTTTAAATTTTGCTTGTTTTAGTAAAAGTTCTGTGCAAGATATGATAAGTTTTTGTTTAACAGTTCAGTTCTAATGGTTCAGACACTTTTGGAACTATTTGTGTTCAGCCTTTGACAAATTTTTATGCACTTCACTGAACGATCTTCAGAATTTATACTTTAGAATGATATGCATGAAAACAGTTTTCTTCACAACAACCGATGCACAATCGGTTCTTGGGAAGGTCTACTGGTGTAAATCTTTGCAACATTTACACCAGTAGAGTTTTTTGGCAGCTCCTTGTCTCTAACCTCAGGATTCACTCTCTTTGCCTGCTTGTACTTTTCTGAGCAGACACCACTGTGCATGCCTGAAAGCCACAGAATGCAACTTCTGACAACAGATATTCTGTATGTCTGAATTTCAAGAATGGTTGATGGGATTGTAATTGTTGTCTATTACACTGGAATTGTATGCACACCAAACAAGGAATTTCACCATAATCTGTCTGGGTCGCTTGTAATGGCCTCTTCATCTTTTCAATTTAGTCATTTGATCATTCTTGTCCGTGCTTCCCATATAGGTATTGTAGGCTTTCGCCAAAGTTTGGCAAGACACTTTTTCAATCGGGGACTTTCTGCAGAATCATATGTGTGTGGTGCTAGACCATCAAAACAACAATGGCGAGTATGCCGGCCTCTAGGTATAGATGGTAGATAGTCAGGTCGGTATACAGGCCTTCTGGAACTATACACCTCTACGGCAGGCCAGTTTTCCGAGGTGTTTGGTTGTTAGGGTTAACGTTTCAAGCAGTTTTTATCATGTACACTTTACCATTGCTTAAGAGTAACAAAAACCATCTTATGTTACACAGCATTGTGATTATGTTTAGACTTGGTTCAGATTTGATCTGGTTTTTCTAGTATATGAAGGTACATGTACTTTGTTGAAGAGTTGTACTTTTCATCACAAAGCTAAACTATGTCCTTCGACAGTGGTTATAATTTATAGTATTATACATGTAATAAGAAAATCCTAAATGCTTAATTCACTGAATTCTTGTTGTGGTTATCTATTAATAAATTTGCTATGGATTGATTGACTGACTTGTTGGTTGGGTGTTGACTGACTGACTTGTGGATGGGTGGTTGGATGCATGTATGGTGGATGGATGGATGCATGTATGGTGGATGGATGGATGGATGGATGGATGGATGGATGGATGGATGGATGGATGATGGATGGATGGATGGATGGATGGATGGATGGATGGATGGATGGATGGATGGATGGATGGATGGATGGATGGATGGATGGATGGATGGATGGATGGATGGATGGATGGATGGATGGATGGATGGATGGATGGATGGATGGATGGATGGATGGATGGATGGATGGATTATTATTTTGCCCTTAAGTAAAAATGATCCCTAAGGGACTTCATCATTATTATTAGTATCATCATCATCATCATCATCATCATCATCATCATCATCATCATCATCATCATCATCATCATCATCATCATCATCATCATCATCATCATCATCATCATCATCATCATCATCATCATGAAATGTAGGCAGGTAGTTAGGTAGGTAGGTAGGTAAGTAAGTAAGTATATTCTTTAATATAACCAGCTGCCAAACATCACTCTGGTGAACAAGCATCAGCAATATAAATTCACACAAACATCAAAATCTATCCAGGACCAGTGAGATTACAAAACTTCTTTTCTTTCTTATTGATTAATGATTCTTCAAGGGGACTCTAACTGTGGCGACCGCCGCCCCGCGCGCTATATCTCTCTCTCTGCTCACGGGACGGCGTCGGCTCCAGCCCACTATCCGTCTGGAGCCGCCCGAGTCACTGCCTTGTCTACTTCAATGTAAATGGCTGTTCTCCATCTCTACCCAGGGTGACCGTTCCTATCAGGGGAGGTTTAGGATGGGTCGCTTCTCCAAGAGAGGTAACACTGTACAGCTTTATCTCAGTCAGACTCTGCCTCTTCCACGGTCGCCGGATGGGCAACGTCCTGAGGATGGCCGTCTCTCAGAACAGGGTTCGTTCTCTTATCAGCAGGAGTCTTTCTCTTCGTGTTTACCTTCTTAGCTACGCGCTTCCTCTTCGCCTCTACCTGATCTGAACTTCGACTCTCCATTCTACATCTCGTGACTCTTAAACCATCGCCAATAATAAGGGACACCAAACGTTCTCTAAGTTCCGGGACCAGAAATACTTATGACAAAGTACGCCATTTCGCCCTAGCTACCCGCCACTCTCTTCGCGTCGTCCTAGACAATACTTGAAACACTTCGCTATGTCAACTCGGCCTAGACACTACCGATAGCAGCTCTCTACGTCTTCTAGCCCTAGACCATACTGGGGACAAATCTCTACGTCAACTCTTCCTAGACACTTGTCCAATGTCGCGTCCTACCGTCATGTGTCTCTCGGTCCATTTCCGTGTTTGGCATGCGGCCTCACACGTATATTGTCATGCACCACAATTAACGGAGTAAGTTCCATTACCCGTCTCTGTGTTGGCAAAGAACGACCAACACTGATAAATTCTGCTTCAAACGAAAAAGAAAGACACCGGTAGGATCTCACGGACTGTGAAGGCAAAGAACGACCAACACAGTAAGAATTCTGCTTCGTAAGATATAAGGTATCAACGGACTCTAAGAGTGAAGGCCAAGAAAGACCAACACAGTATAATTCTACTTCAAAAGAAACATACACTGGCCTCTGTGTTGGCAAAGAACGACCAACACAGTGATAAATTCTGCTTCGAAAGAAAGAAACACTGGTAAGGTATCTACGGACTCTGATAGTGAAGGTCCTCTCTCTATAACCTTCACTATCTACACACAGAACTTCGTTCCAACCTACGCACGAGGGGGCCCAGCCTCGCACTTCAGTCAGTTCTCAGAGCTGTGTGTTGCGACAAGCAAATATGTATCTACGTGGGTACCCGACTACCCGAACGTACACGTATCGATCACTTTCTTGGTCTGCGTTAATATACTTTGATCTGGGTACCCGACTACCCAGACTTTCACGTATCGGTAACTCTCTTGGTCTGCGTTGATTTCCCCACCTGGGGTTTTCGTACTCGTCACCAAGGGCGTTGACTCGCTGTGTCTCGCGAGTACACCCTTCCCCGGCTTAAGTCTTACACAACCTTTCTTCCCGCTATCCGAAACAATCTGATCCGGGACCTGCCAACGAGAGTGGGCCCTTACTCCGCCTCAGGTATCCTTGAATCAAACTTTCCGAATCAGATAGCGAGCGTTACGGTTGTGCCCGGGAGCGCACGGACTCACAGGATTCGTTTCCGAATCCTCGGACTCGATTCCGTTGCCGGAATCAGGGGTACGTGTCACTAACGTTACCCCTTTGTTTCTCACAGACCTGTGTATTTACTTCCCTGTTAGGGAATTGTACTGTCTCTCACACCTGAACGAACCACGGTCAGATCTGTCGGGTAGTTCCCCGAACAGAAAGATATGCGGTTAGTTCCGCAAGTAAAGAAACCGCGGGAAACCGCGAATAAAGATAATGCGGCTAGTCCCGCAAGTAGATATTTACAGCGGGGAAACCGCGGTAATAAGTACAACCGACGTAAAGTACGCAAAGAAAGATTATCCGCAAGAAAACCGCGAAAGTTACTATGAACGACGCTAGATACGCAAAGAAAAATAATCCGCGGGGAAATCCGCGGGGAAACCGCGGGAGTAAGTACGAAAAGAAAGATATTCCACGGGGAAACCGCGGAAGTAACTGTGAACGACGCTAAGTACGCAACGAAAGATAATCCGCGGGGAAACCGCGGGAGAAATTTTTCGGTACGTCCCGTAAGTAGAAAAGGTGCGGTAGACCCGCAAGTTGAAAAGAATATGCGGGTAGATCCGCAATTGTTTTACGAACGGTATCAACGGGGTCACCATCTTCCCCGTACTTTACCACACTGGTGTGCAGCATTTATCGAACGGTAACTCGGGGAGCTTTCCCCGTATTTATCTGTCACCAACGGGGTCACCCTCCCCGTATTTGATCGAACCGGGCCAGCGGGGAATTTTCCCCGTATTTACTCACTCGCCGTTAACTGGTTTTCCCGTAACTCACGTACTCCGAACTTTACGCGGAAACCGGACTTTGATTTTTCACTCGCCGTTAACTGATTTTCCCGTCTCTCCCCGATCTCCGCACTTTACGCGAAATCGGACTTTGATTTTTCACTCGCCGTTAACTGATTTTCCCGTCTCTCCCCGATCTCCGCACTTTACGCGAAATCGGACTTTGATTTTTCGTTACAGACCTGTCGGTATCTCCGCGTACTTTCCGATCGACACCAACGGGGTGACACCTTCCCCGTATTTGACCTGTGAGCCTTTATCTCACGATCGGTCTTTTCGCGTATTATCCGAACGGTATCCGTGGGGAAACTTTCCCCGTAGTTATCCAGACCTGTGAGCCCTTATTCTCACGATCGGTCTTTCCCCGATTAGCCTGCCACGGACCGGCTCGCGATCAACAACGTGATGGGCCCTACCCCGTCAGATCAGCGGAAGCCGGCAATGGGCAGACCGTGTGAGCGGCTGTCACTCGGGAGCGCACTGATTAGCCTTGTCTTATTTTGGACGCGGAGGCGCCCGTAACTTTCCCGAACCAACGACACTAAAGAACCGTGTCGCTATGTGTAGAGCAGTGCACAACCACTCTACGTTATAGGCAAAACACCGTGAGGCAGCCTATATTCATCTATCGACCATGTATGCTGTAGCTCTCAACGCTTATAAATGCGTCCTTACCAAAGTTCTTAACAAAAGGTAGGTGTCTAAGAGATAGCTCCTAAGGACTAATTTTAGGCGATGCCTATCTTTAGTCATCAACTATAGGACGTGGGAAGATGTACTTTTATTAAATAACTAAATTAAAACGTTAAAATTGCAGAAATTAAGCGACCGTATAATTTTAATCATTTTTATTCTAACTCGAATCGAGCGCTGATTAAACGCCATCTAGCGATTCAGAGGCGCGACGCCGTATAACAGAAAATCAATATTATTAAGCTATTTATAGATCATACAGCCTTCATTCTGTCTTGTGGCCTGTCCGCCACACTCTCCCCACCTTACTTTGATGCGAAGCATCTGCGACAAAACCGGGGATCTTAATCACTCGTGACACAGAAACATCTCCAACCCAGATCCAATTAGAAGGCAAGGAACCAATGTACCTGTAGACTGTTGGTTATAGGGCGGAATACCGGTCATCTGGACGACTTACTGGCCAAGTACTCAATCCAGAGCCAAGAACCTCTGCTACCACGCACGTACGCCAAGCCGCTGGCGACAGCCTATTTAATGGTGCAAGAGATTTCAACCTCCACCCTACTGGCAACCTGACTAGGCCTATTACACCAAGTCGCCAACCTTAACGGCCATCTATCATGAATCTGAGCTCTACCTAACCCATTTGGCCAGGAGACCTAGGAGAGAAAAGTCACCAACTATCTCCCGATCTTGTAATTTAACGTCAACTCCATCACATCACGCACACTTCCGAAATAAAGCAACCGAAAACAAAAATGATCGAATACCGGAAGGGACAGTGACAGCCGCTATTGACATTATTTTTTTTTTTTCTTTTCTTTTTATCTTTTATTTTTTTTTCTCTTTATTTTCTCATGATTTTCTTTTCAAACAAATTGCCCTATTTACAAATCATCTCTAACAAGCATTACACAATAAGTTACGAAAGTCATATACAAACTGTTCTGTGTAAGCGACGAGACATCAATACCGCAATATCCGCACATATAAGACGCGATATACAATCAATAAAATCTGTTCATCAACGACGACTTAACAGACAATCTCAGAATATAACTTCAATCAGAAACAACGACACACATCAAGATTACCGCAATGCTTTATAACTCATGCGGTATATGAAAACTAAACATTACCGTAACACATCTAGGAAAACAGTCCAAACAAAAATTCTCATCAAAAGGAAACTAAACAAATTGTCGTTTGACAGTCCACAAAACCACCGCAATTAAGCGGCCACTAGTACTGTTACCGTTATTCATTACAGCACTATTAAAACACTCCAAGTAAACTAAAATGTTTCATCAAAAGTGAACTCAAAAATTGTTCTTCAATAACAGTCTGAAAAACCCCCGCAATTAAGCGGCCACTGCATCATCCTTCTGGTAATGCAACTCTTTCTTGTCCAGTATCTTTGAAGTCTCCTTTGAAAAGCCTGCTTTCTTTCCTGGGACAACTCTCCTCTTTAGACGATTCTTCTTTATTTTACTTGGGGTTTTTAGATTCTGCAATTCCCTGGAGTTTCGAGGCGTCTTCTTCCAAGGCTTCCGTTTCCGTATTCTCTTTTATTTCAACTGTACCCGACCTCTTTGCGTAACAGGATTTCGACTTCTCTGTAGGTCTACGTCGAGATTCGTTAATCACTTCTCGTAATGATATCTCCTCACTTTGTAAGTGGACAGTGCAGGGCGATTTGCAAAGTCCATTTGGCTGTTCCGAAAGTCCCAAAATTACTTCAGGAACTTCACTAATAATTATTATTGGTAGCGGATACGCTCCGTCACCGATCTGAATTCTCATAGTGACTTTACTGCACTGCTATTCCATTATCGATAACAACTAGCAGCCGATGTTCTCCTGGACAACCACTCTTGTTCGATTGATCCAGCGTCTTGTCTAAGTTCCGCTTCTTCACCTCCTCCGGCAGTTCTCTGTGCACGCCACCGTCTTATATGCCCATTTTCTTCACACTGACAACAACGACGTCGTCAAGTGTTACTTCAATTCCCGGGCTCATACGGTTCCTCTGCACTTCCAGGGGTCCTGTTCCCCTACTAACACTGCCTCTAAACCTGGTGAACTCTTCTGCGAACTTCTCCATTAAGACGTGGATCCTGCTTCGATACCCGTTGTCCAATCTCCTTCTTCAAGTTCTTCACTTCGACCACACATCTCCAACTCAGATCCACTTAGAGGGCAAGGAACCAATGTACCTGTAGCCTGTTGGTTATAGGGCGGAATACCGGTCATCTGGACGACTTACTCAGTACTCAGTCCAGACCCAACAACCTCTGCGACCACGCACGTACGCCAAGCCACCGCCTCCGCAACTGGGGAAGGAACCTTCGGTGCGAGCAACGACGCTGCAACCGCGGACAAACCCAAACGCCCAGCGCCCTTGGAAGCTCCAATAAACCGCTCTGGCGACAGCCTAATTATGTGGTGCAAGAGATCCACACCTCCACCCTACTGGTAACTTGTCTAATCCAGCAAGTTGCCAACCTTAACCGACCCTCTGTCGTGAACCTGAGTTCTGGACATGCCAAACGACGATCTCGTTCTTCGTCTATAACGTTGACTCTCCGGTCTTCTCTTGAAGCTTTTCTCTGCCGTACTTGTGTTCTGTTTCGGAAAAATTCATTTTTCGTTCCTTAGTACATCAGCCTCCTTGCACTACATAGCTCAGATTTTCTCCACGAGCTTCCCAGTAAGTGCAACTTTTAATTCTAAATAGGCTCGTCTGGTCTTCGGAACCATAACTGTCTTTGAGCCTCTTAACATGTTTTTCCCAGGTACATTTTCTGTGCACCCATGTCCTGTAGTAATTGTCGAGGCGGCCCTTTAAAAATGCCTCTTGATTTGTCTGTTTCTATTGCTCACTTCATGCATTACAGTGAGTGCAACTTCGAACATCGCTAAAACCCGTCTTTCCATCATACTCCTCGAGTTTTATTCTTATTCTGTTGCCTGCTGGTTTTCCGCCTTTCTTCAGAGTAACAGGCGCTCCTACAACACATGACTGTGAAGAATTCTTCATTGCCCTTAGAGATCACTCATCGAATCAGTTACGTCTTCGGTTGTCAACACTGAACGATGCTGACCGTTTTTCACTTCTCTTCTATATATTCCCTTTCAGTATTCTGATAGGCCTCGTGTCACTCACATTCACGATGAACTTTCCAGCCTAATCTTCTGTAACACAAGGCCGCTTCTATGCAAAGTGCCTTCTACCTCTGTGTCCGAAGCGTCTTCTGACGAAGGTAGTCTCACCTTGACTTTGCCTCTTTAAAACAGAAATCGACTTCATGGTTTTCTAGACTTTTTCATGTTATATTCCTTCTCCATTCTCTGGATAACCTCGAGTCTGCCACTTTCCCGCACATCCAACTTGCATCTTTGCTTGCAAATCCTCCCGGTGACCTGAGTCCACGAACTCTTAAAAGTCTGAACCCGGGATAACTCTGTCTGTTGGGCAAACGGTACTGACAGATCTTCTAGTCTTTTACTCAACGTCGCAATGCTCTGTCGTAAGTAAAACATTTCCGCCTTCCAAACTATTACATGGTGCTCACATAAAGAACTCGGTAGCCGGACTTCCTCATGCGCTCTCGGCACACCATCCGTCATCTTCAAAAGTATAGCTTCTGTACCTTGTTTAACACCAGGAGCTCCAACCTGCTCAACATTTCATGCTGGGTCTTCTGCCCTTCTCCCGTGTATACTTCTCCGTACTCCAACGTCTTCGAACACTCCATGAATTCTTTCTACCACTGTCCCTCTCATAGGACAAGGCCTTGTGCCTCCTCAAAGACTCTTGGTATGCTTTCTATATCTTCTTGCACACCTACCTCAGTAGTCATTAGCACGTTTCACGAAAATTCTTCAAAACCAGCGACAGAAAAAAAACGAACCTAGTTTGTGGCCATTCCAGGCCCCAGCTTCCGTTTCAATTGTATTAGCCGCACCAAATGCAACAAATTCACAAGACAACTCCCACTCATTCTGCCGTGTCTTTAGAAGTGCACTTTTTTTTATCCAATCTTCTACGCTCAAGGTGGGAATATCGTCCGACTCATCATCTGCACTTTCTAAACCTGGCTCTCATCAACGAAAAGAAACGCTGGTACCCCACTTCTGGTACCAGTTTGTGGCGACCGCCGCCCCGCACGCTATCTCTCTCTCTGCTCACGGGACGGCGTCGGCTCCAGCCCACTATCCGTCTGGAGCCGCCCGAGTCACTGCCTTGTCTACTTCAATGTAAATGGCTGTTCTCCATCTCTACCCAGGGTGACCGTTCCTATCAGGGGAGGTTTAGGATGGGTCGCTTCTCCAAGAGAGGTAACACTGTACAGCTTTATCTCAGTCAGACTCTGCCTCTTCCACGGTCGCCGGATGGGCAACGTCCTGAGGATGGCCGTCTCTCAGAACAGGGTTCGTTCTTTTATCAGCAGGAGTCTTTCTCTTCGTGTTTACCTTCTTAGCTACGCGCTTCCTCTTCCCTCTACCTGATCTGAACTTCGACTCTCCATTCTACATCTCGTGACTCTTAAACCATCGCCAATAATAAGGGACACCAAACGTTCTCTAAGTTCCGGGACCAGAAATACTTATGACAAGTCTTCGCCATTTCGCCCTAGACAATACCCGTAACAACTCTCTACCTCGCGTAGACAATACTTGAAACACTTCGCTATGTCAACTCGGCCTAGACACTACCGATAGCAGCTCTCTACGTCTTCTAGCCCTAGACCATACTGGGGACAAATCTCTACGTCAACTCGTCCTATACATTTGTCCATGGCAACGCGTCTTCCTACCGTCATGTGTCTCTCTGTCCATTTCCGTGTTTGGCATGCGGCCTCACACGTATATTGTCATGCACCACAATTGACGGAGTAAGTTCCCTTACCCGTCTCTGTGTTGGCAAAGAACGACCAACACTGATAAATTCTGCTTCAAACGAAAAAGAAAGACACCGGTAGGATCTCACGGACTGTGAAGGCAAAGAACGACCAACACATTCTGCTTCGTAAGATATAAGGTATCAACGGACTCTGAGAGTGAAGAAAAAGACCAACACAGTATAATTCTACTTCAAAAGAAACATACACTGGCCTCTGTGTTGGCAAAGAACGACCAACACAGTGATAAATTCTGCTTCGAAAGAAAGAAACACTGGTAAGGTATCTACGGACTCTGATAGTGAAGGTCCTCTCTCTATAACCTTCACTATCTACACACAGAACTTCGTTCCAACCTACGCACGAGGGGGCCCAGCCTCGCACTTCAGTCAGTTCTCAGAGCTGTGTGTTGCGACAAGCAAATATGTATCTACGTGGGTACCCGACTACCCGAACGTACACGTATCGATCACTTTCTTGGTCTGCGTTAATATACTTTGATCTGGGTACCCGACTACCCAGACTTTCACGTATCGGTAACTCTCTTGGTCTGCGTTGATCTACCCACCTGGGGTTTTGTACTCGTCACCAAGGGCGTTGACTCGCTGTGTCTCGCGAGTACACCCTTCCCCGGCTTAAGTCTTACACAACCTTTCTTCACGCTATCCGAAACAATCTGATCCGGGACCTGCCAACGAGAGTGGGCCCTTACTCCGCCTCAGGTATCCTTGAATCAAACTTTCCGAATCAGATAGCGAGCGTTACGGTTGTGCCCGGGAGCGCACGGACTCACAGGATTCGTTTCCGAATCCTCGGACTCGATTCCGTTGCCGGAATCAGGGGTACGTGTCACTAACGTTACCCCTTTGTTTCTCACAGACCTGTGTATTTACTTCCCTGTTAGGGAATTGTACTGTCTCTCACACCTGAACGAACCACGGTCAGATCTGTCGGGTAGTTCCCCGAACAGAAAGATATGCGGTTAGTTCCGCAAGTAAAGAAACCGCGGGGAAACCGCGAATAAAGATAATGCGGCTAGTCCCGCAAGTAGATATTTACCGCGGGGAAACCGCGGTAATAAGTACAACCGACGTAAAGTACGCAAAGAAAGATTATCCGCAAGAAAACCGCGAAAGTTACTATGAACGACGCTAGATACGCAAAGAAAAATAATCCGCGGGGAAATCCGCGGGGAAACCGCGGGAGTAAGTACGAAAAGAAAGATATTCCACGGGGAAACCGCGGAAGTAACTGTGAACGACGTTAAGTACGCAACGAAAGATAATCCGCGGGGAAACCGCGAATTGAGAAATTTTTCGGTAAGTCCCGTAAGTAGAAAAGGTGCGGTAGACCCGCAAGTTGAAAAGAATATGCGGGTAGATCCGCAATTGTTTTACGAACGGTATCAACGGGGTCACCATCTTCCCCGTACTTTACCACACTGGTGTGCAGCATTTATCGAACGGTAACTCCGGGGAGCTTTCCCCGTATTTATCTGTCACCAACGGGGTCACCCTCCCCGTATTTGATCGAACCGGGCCAGCGGGGAATTTTCCCCGTATTTACTCACTCGCCGTTAACTGGTTTTCCCGTAACTCACGTACTCCGAACTTTACGCGGAAACCGGACTTTGATTTTTCACTCGCCGTTAACTGATTTTCCCGTCTCTCCCCGATCTCCGCACTTTACGCGAAATCGGACTTTGAATTTTCACTCGCCGTTAACTGATTTTCCCGTAACTCACGATCTCCGCACTTTACGCGAAATCGGACTTTGATTTTTCGTTACAGACCTGTCGGTATCTCC
The DNA here is from genome assembly GCA_020284085.1 of Aporrectodea caliginosa. Taxonomy (NCBI): domain Eukaryota; kingdom Metazoa; phylum Annelida; class Clitellata; order Crassiclitellata; family Lumbricidae; genus Aporrectodea; species Aporrectodea caliginosa. The sequence goes on from JACEVL010001024.1 coordinate 2,401,919, forward strand.
GCGTACTTTCCGATCGACACCAACGGGGTGACACCTTCCCCGTATTTGACCTGTGAGCCTTTATCTCACGATCGGTCTTTTCGCGTATTATCCGAACGGTATCCGTGGGGAAACTTTCCCCGTAGTTATCCAGACCTGTGAGCCCTTATTCTCACGATCGGTCTTTCCCCGATTAGCCTGCCACGGACCGGCTCGCGATCAACAACGTGATGGGCCCTACCCCGTCAGATCAGCGGAAGCCGGCAATGGGCAGACCATGTGAGCGGCTGTCACACGGGAGCGCACTGATTAGCCTTGTCTTATTTTGGACGCGGAGGCGCCCGTAACTTTCCCGAACCAACGACACTAAAGAACCGTGTCGCTATGTGTAGAGCAGTGCACAACCACTCTACGTTGAATAGTACAACACTTCACATTATAGGCGATACCGTGAGGCAGCCTATATTCATCTATCGACCATGTATGCTGTAGCTCTCAACGCTTATAAATGCGTCCTTACCAAAGTTCTTAACAAAAGGTAGGTGTCTAAGAGATAGCTTCTAAGGACTAATTTTAGGCGATGCCTATCTTTAGTCATCAACTATAGGACGTGGGAAGATGTACTTTTATTAAATTGATAAATTAAAACGTTAAAATTGCAGAAATTAAGCGACCGTATAATTTTAATCATTTTTATTCTAACTCGAATCGAGCGCTGATTAAACGCCACCTAGCGATTCAGAGGCGCGACACTGTGTAACAGAAAATCAATATTATTAAGCTATTTATAGATCATACAGCCTTCATTCTGTCTTGTGGCCTGTCCGCTAACTCAGACTCTATCACCACTCCAAATCGGCGTGGGAGTATCAGGAGGGATTGAGGCTGCTGTCCACGCAACCAGACGACACCTGTCCTGCAGGCTATGGCTGAAAACCATATTATAGTGAAACTGGACTTCTCGAACGCTTTCAATGCTCTGAGAAGAGAGTCAATGTTAGAGGCGGTAGCAGCAAAAGCTCCAGAAATATACAGACGACAACTATGCCTACGCCCCCAGTTACAGACCAGACAACATACCATTCCTTTCGAGGGCGGCACCCAACAAGGTGACCCTTTAGGACCAATGGAGTTTTGCCTGGTGATACATCCACTTTTAGAGCGTTTGACAATGCCATTAACTAAAGGCAATATGGACGATCTTACGCTTGCTGGACCGATTGATAAAGTTGAATCAGCTTGACATAGGAACAGGCGCCCACGTGGGGTATCAGTGGTCCGCAAGAGCGCAGGCAGACGAGATGGACCAGCTAACAATACCGCGAGTGTCTTGGTGCGTCACAGCACAACGCAGACTGGAGTCGGGTTTCCATCTGCCAACTTGCTTGCTCGGCGTCGTGCGAAAGTTATTAGCACTTTCTATAGAAGGGCGAATTTTCGGGATAAGGCCGTGCATTGGGATGGAGAAGCGAAAATCACCTTCGACCTTGTGTGAATAACTAAAAGACGTAATTAAATGTTGCGTACGGAAGAACTGGCCGGAAACCATCAGAGACGACTTGAGATGTCTGGTCGGAAGCCTGGAGATGTCGTGGGACGAGGTCAAAGAGCTGGCCATGGACAGAGACGAGCGGAGGATATGCTTTACACGTACGATGTGCAGACCTGCACGAGTGGGACTAAGTAGCCTATACTAAGTAGGTATACTAAGTAAGTACGAATTACTTGTACTGAAGCACCATTGTCCTCGATTGCTGACGTAGTTCATCATCCTACTTTGACCACATGTCAATAGAGGCAAGAGCAGAATTTATTAAAATCAAAAGCATGAATCAGGGAAGAACGATTTTCAAAGGTAACACGATTTATGCTACAAACGAATTCTCAATGTAGGCCTATAGGCCTATCGCATAGTTTAAAAAACACAGTTCAGCTATTTAAAACTACAGATAATTATTAGTATATAGCCATATGGCACGACCACTCCAAGATAGGCCCTATATCAAAACTATTTAATATATTTAAGCAAATTCTCAATGTATATCGCATAGTTTAAAAACACAGTTCAGCCATTTAAAACTGCAGATAGGTCTATTAGTAGCCATGGCACGACCATTCGCAGAAATATCGAAACTATATTTATTACATTTAAACGAATTATCAATGTATATCGAATAGGTTTTTAAAAAACACAGATCAGTTATTTAAAACTGCAGATATTAGCAGCCATGGCACGACCATTCCAAGATATATCAAAACTATTTAATACATTTAAGCAAAATCTCAATGTATATCGAATAGGTTTAAAAAACACAGTTCAGATATTTAAAACTGCAGATAGGTCTATTAGTAGCCATGGCACGACCATTCCAAGAAATAATGAAACTATTTAGGCTAACAGAAATTGTCCCCATCGTTAGCATCTTTCGAGTGGTTCATGCTTCTGTGAAACGGAAGATAGTTAAATGACTGGTATCAGTATTCCGATCATAATGAATACGCACAATCTCATTCCTCTCACAATCGTAGTGCATATCATCTATTGAAATATTCATGCCTTCTCCCTGACTAAACATACCCAGAGGATTCAATTCAGAATCTAAAAGCTCGATGCCTTTGTGCGGATCAGTAATCATAATTCTATCATAAATATCTACAAAATTCACAAATATGTCTCCGCTAAGTGAGGATTGATATTGGCGTACGACGCTCCCATTCAAATCGATCTCCAACAATTTAGTTTGACAATTGGTTCTCTCGTTGTCATAGGCAACTACTAAGTTTCCATTTGATTTCTGAATTACACTTCCATATCTGAACTCACCAAGTTCTTCTTCGCTCACCACTATTTCATGTTGCAAGGAGCCATCCTCATTATATATCCCTACTACATGGGGATCCCGTCCTTGCTGTACTGAAAGGATTACTAGGTTACCATTGGCAGAGACGGACATCGTAGAAATTGCCAGTCTGTCGTCATTTATCCATGGCGATGTTACGCTAAGCTGACGGTCTACGTCTCTCGAAATGCGTAAGACTGAAAGGTTGTGGTGACTGTAGTTTCGTAGGCCTACATACACGCAGTTTGACACGTTGCAAGCTGCCATACACACCAAGTCTGTTGCTGGGAGCGGGATGACGGCCTTTACCTCTGCCATATTACCGCGGTCGTAAACATTAATAGCGTAGTCTTGACCACGTGGCTTGTTGAGTACCATAACCTGATTCTTAGTTGCCGTCATAGCGCGGATTTCATGCTGGATCGAAGACTGGTGCAAAGTTTCCAAACGTATCGTCTTCTGGGCTGAAAATATTAATCTGCACTATTTATTGCGAAAAAAGAAATAACACGTTTTAAAACAAATATTCTTAAAATGTGAAATATATTTATAAAAAATACAGGCATTCATGAATTTACATGTCTAACGATAGGCCTAAGTCAGGAAATTGACCGTGCTATCAGGGCTGCCGACAGAAATTCCGGGCCCCTAGGCAGAGCAGTCACGGGCCCCTAACTATCCTTAGACTTTATGAGAATTTTTTTAAACAAACTGAAATAATAATAGTGCGGGTATAACCCTTCAAAATTATATTTATATATGCAACTATTGTACTTAAGTGTCCGTAATCTTATATTTTAAAAGGCATAAATCATTAACTTTGTATAACTGATTATAATATTTTTCATAAGTTGATTGCTGGGCCCAGCCCGGGCCCCTAAAAGTCGCCGGGCCCTGGGTTTTTGCCCCCCTGCCCCCCTCTCGGCGGGCCTGCGTGCTATACTTCAAACGTCGAGGAAATTAACTTGAAACTTAAAATGAACTTGAAGCGTTGATACGCCGTATCGGACGAAACTTAAACTTTGCACATAGAGTGCGCAGATCTGCAGGCGTTCATCGGGATGAGCGGTAACTAGTCTAGACTAATCCATGTATGTTTTTATTATGGGGACGTGATACAACAGCCTTGTGGCCATAGTTTTAATATTATCCGTACCGTGCTGGATTGTCAACCGGGAGGCGGAGTTCAAATTCTCTCCATAGCAGAAATTTAGTCTGAGATTTCTGCTCCTTTTTGCATATCCAGTCAATTCAGTCACAGAGAGAACGCTGACCGTACACCGTCAGTTGGAAGCAGTGGCGTAACGAAGGGTTTCAGCACCCAGAGGCAAGGGTTGATGACTGCGCCCCCTTTTAATCTTCTTGTTGACTTTTAATCGTTCTTGTCTAGTACTGTGTAGCACTGCCATGGAAGCTAATTTTGCGCCCTCTGGTGCTGCGCCCGGGGGTTGCCTCTCTGCCCCCCCTTCGGTACACCACTGGTTGGAAGAGCAGCCAACGAGGCAGTGGGCTGGCCACACACGCAAATCGTAAAATATTATATGAAAAATTGCTAAAGAGCAACTTGAAAGCTAAGCGCATGTAACCAGCTTATTCGTGACTGCCTCAAACTTACCTTAATCAAGAGTCCTGAAGTATTTAGCTTAATTCCATTTCAGGTCGTCTAATAGGCCTATCGTAAGCAAGAATAAAGCTTATTTAATAATAGGAATAAAGCTTCTGTATTTCATGAACTGACCAGTGTCGTCTAGAGTTCTGTGAAGTTTAGTTCGGAAGGAGATGGTCGTAAGGATGCTGCTCCATTGCGAACATACAGTCTTGAGTCGGCTTATCACCAGATCTGCTTTTTCTTTCCACACACTTTTGGCCAGCTTCATGCCCTTCACTTCCATAGCTACGACTTTAACGAGGATACATTCAAGTAGCTCGACCGGTAGATCTTGTAGCTACACGTAAACGTTTAAAGATATCACGTAATTATATAACACACTTCTGAAGAACTCCAGCATAAATTCAACTAAGTGGAACTTTTTAAGCAGAGTCGTAAACATTAGCCTACAGCAAACATCCATGCCATCTTCAGCTGTCGACGGGCATCCGTTGGTTGGTTCCTCGTGTGTGCGTGGGCCGCCACTGGTGACTCTTTCAGCTTATAATCCTGTGCATTGTTTTGCTAACTGGTGTAATATATTTGTTCGTAATGACATTTAACATCATATAGGCTAACGCAGAGAGCGCCTCTGAGTAGATATCATGAAGGGGCACTATTTAAAATGCTCAATTACATTACACATTACACTCTATGTGTATTGCTGTAATGATTACAGCAATACATACATGTATAGAGCACACTTTCAATGTCAAGTTATACTAGTAGGTTAAGCTGAATTAAAAACACCTGGACAAACTGAACTAAGCCGAGAACTTACTTCTTTCTTCACAGATGATACTTGTTAGGTGACTTGTACACAAGTTTAAACGGGAGGAGAGCAAGCCTAAGCAAGATCGAGCACATCTTGGGCGGTTTAGCTATGCTGGTGTCATCAAGCAGCATACAATTTCTCATTTTTACCGCCTTCTAAGACGTCTGTAGAGTTATAAATTCGTCTTCATCTTCTATTAAAATCCTGTGAGGGATGTTTTTAGATAGGAGTATAATTATACATGTTGCTGCCTCGCATCAAATCTGACCCTTTCGTTCTGTAGGTCCTTATAAAATAAATGTAGCTACTTTGACAGAGAAAAGGCAGCGAAAATGAGACTACAAACCCACACTGCAAGCCATTCACAAAGTTTAGATCTAAACAAGATTTGTGAATTGTATTTGAATGTCACGCAGCTTACCGTTGTGTCGCTCGGTGGGATGAGTTTTGCACGTTTAGCATTGTCCTCTTGTTGGACCACCGCTGCAAACAGAAATAAATGCAATTATATCCAAACAAAATAAACTGCCCCAATTTATTAATACATAGAATTTAATATTATTAGGCTATTATACGGCCGCGTAAAGATATGGTCGTCTCGTGTGGTTTCCCATTGCGACGGATATTTTCATCTAAATACAGAATTTGCTCAGTGACTTTGAATAATGTTGGAGTTTTCTAGTGCTTGGTTTGCGTACTGGACATTCGTCAAATTTGCCAAGGAGTTTCTTCGTTTAAAGGGTATTTTGCTCCCAAGTGACTGCATCAACCCCATCCTCCTGATGTACGGTCGAGTCCGAGCCATACGGACCGTGTACGCCGTGTTTTCGTCTCGGTGGAGGACGACCGACGCGGGCCTCTGGAATAACCTCGACCGTTAGTCGCTGGTGGCTCTAAAATCTACCGACCGACAAGCGACGAATGCCTTTTCTTCGTACTCCTTGTGCTTCGACGAATAGCCGGACGTGCGTCATCTTCCACCAGCGAGGGACTGGCACTGCTCGTTGGCAGCGTCATCGTGTAAGCTTATGCGAACGCTGTCACCTGTCGTCGCTCTACTCTGTCAACGACCCTTGGTCTAGAGACTCTGAACATCCATGCCATCTTCAGCTGTCGACGGGATCCCGTCGGTTGGTTCCACGTGTGTGCGTGGGCCCGCCAATGGTGACTCTTTCGGCTTATAATCCTGCGTATTGCTTTGCTAACTGATGTAATATATTCGTTCGTAATGACATTTCATATCACTGAGGCTAGCGTAGAGAGCGCCTCTGAGTAGATATCTTGCCGGGACACTATAGGCTATATATATAGCCTAAATGTTCATTTACATTACATTACTTAGCTCTGTTTAGCGTCTCCAAGTGTTCGTTACTACAAAAACCTGGATGTAGCCTATATCATTGGCAAAAAACAATCTCTTTAAAAAGCGTAAGTTTACCGGTTTACTGTTGCAAACTTCTTTGTATAAACTTACGATCTGAGCCTTCATTCGTTTGCTCATTACTACCGGATTCAGCTGTTCCTCGTTTCTTGGACATGGTGTAAGGACAGCACCAGGATCCGCAGATGAATCAATAACGTCAAATAAACTCAAGAGGACTGCCAGAGTAAACCGCACACGACATATTTTATCAGATAATTACAGAAAATAAGTTAAAATTATATTCAAAACCGAAGTATAGCAGTCCAAGATAAGGAAAGAATTATAATGGCGTCTTGGAACTGTGTATTGTGACGTCAAACAATTAGGCCTACGCTTCGAATTCGATAGTTTCGATAGTTTCGTGCATTGTTCAGACTGTGGATACAGCATGAAACGTTTGTGACTTAAAACATATTTCAGCCAGAGATTTCACATAATTCTAGCGGGAATAGAGCTAACAAATTATTGAAAATGCGGTAAGAACTTACTTTTTGTATTAGTTCAACCATTAATTTTATGCGGATAATTATGTTGGACTATAAACACACACGTATGACGATTGCCATAAATTCTTGTCAATAATTTCATTATTGTGACTTTTCTTCCACCTTTCGCGATGTTTTTAATTGCTTTAAAATGCCTTTAAACGACGAATTTAAGCGTATACGCCTACGACATACAAATGTGACCAGTTGATAAGCCTGTGTAGATGTAGATCTACACTTGGACAAGACTTAAATCAGTGTGTTCGTACACATATCGACTCGCTAATTACCTTACTATCAGACTGTGGGTACAGAGTTAAAACGTTATGTTTAAGATAGTCGCTTCTGATTGGTAGGTCCATAGAAGAAGGAACGCAATTGCGATTCTTTGCTCTTTCCCCGTGGTGGTCTTGGAGATCGTATAGCCCTTTCCCTGTCCCTGTAGTTAAGAATGCCGATTGGTCTTTTTTGTCGTAGCAGTCGTGTAGGTCATACACCCTTTTCCAAGTTGAAGCCTCTGTAGCCTGTAGGTCCTTTAAGTGCAGAATGGTTGTATATTGCGGAGTCGTTGCTGGGTCTTGTGTTAGGTTTAAGTAACGGACCCGATAGCGCATTGGATAACATCTGGCGTAGAGAGCGAGAGGTACCGAGTTCGAGACCCGTAGGGCGGATATGCTTTGTAGGCTGCTATTAGCGCCGTGTATTGCAGGCTGTCTGTTCTGTTAGTAGTTAAGATTGTTTCAATCGCATAACATGTAAATGTACAGCGCAGTGCGTTTGTCAGGCGCTTGATTAAAGAAAAGATATTATTATTATTATTATTATTATTATTATTATTATTATTATTATTTTTTTTACCCGAGGTATCAAGGATCCCTCAGGTGGCCTAAAAAGTCCGGAGACTGCTGGAGAAGATTATTATTCTGGAATGGTGTTGTCAGTTGTTTTGTCCGAAAAGGTTCCCCGGAACGCGACGGCATTGAAGCGTTGGACGTTTATAGAGAGTCGTTGAAAAGAAAAGACAACTCCCTAGGGTCTCCGGTTGCTATTATTATTATTATTATTATTATTATTATTATTATTATTATTATTATTATTATTATTATTATTATTATTATTATTATTATTATTATTATTATTATTATTATTATTATTATTAATTATTATTATTATTATTGTAGGCTTATGGTAGCTGTGGATTTAAGCGAATTCGTTCCTTGAAATGTTGGAATATGCGCTGAAGAAGTTTTGATCTGTTTTCTCTCGTATAGTTTATATTCTCAGATCCGGCTGGATCCGGCTGAATTTAACAGCTGAATGTCTGTAATATGTGGATGCAATTAGCGACGCGATTTTTTAAAATCATCGTACAACAGACTGCAGAAGCTAACTGTCGATTCACCAGCACAATAATTCGAATTATACACTTCATAAGAAACTAAGTAGATTGACAAAACCTAACGAACTCTGACGATGGAGTGAATTTCAGACGGATTAAATGGGATCACTTGGATCACCTCTCTCCGTTTATCCGAGTCACGCGGACATGAGAAATGTACCAAGCGACCCTGCATGATCGAACCTACTGTGCGGATCAATGAGTACGCCAGTAGAAGCCTCTTATGTGCACACAAAGTTGATTAAGGGCAACTCGGTTAGATTTCCAAGGTTGAACACAACGAAACTGAGAACAAATGTCTCAGAGCGTCTGACCTCTAGGTTATATTTCGTCCGCGATCACAGGCCGCGTTTCTACTGGTGCGAAGTTGTTCGTGGTTCAAAGAGGGCATCATGCATGACGTAATCAGCTGGCTTCATAAGTATTGCATTCTGATAGCCAGGGGCATTAGGGGGGACAGGGGGGACCCCCCCGAAACTTGAGGTGGGGGGATCGCAGAATTCAAGAAACCTGTTAATAATAGCTACAAGTGACAGCCTGGTTCTTTCAGCACTCAAATAATAAACAATTTTGTACAGATAGCTTAATTGCTACCATTACAGTGTTGCCATTCAAACATTTCCAGATGAGGAGTCACATCTCCTCCCCACCCCTCCCCAAACTCAAACACGACTCAAACTAGGACAGCTACATGACAGAGTGGCTATCAGCACTCAAATTATAGAGCAATTTTGTTCAGATGACAGCTAAAATGCTCATTACAGTGTGGAAATTCCCTACACGGGGGACACCCCTCTCGAACCCGTACTCTCTGTGTAACAGATCGTCTTCGGAGCTCACCGGTCCCCCCCAAACCCTAGACCAATCGGCTGATAGCCGAATTCAAGACACCTCTGTTCAAGCACAACAGGCTTTGGTACAATACAATACCACTGGTTGCCCTCCTTCCAAAGTTCATCGTCACACAAGCATCGATGGTTACCGTGATCTTTGGTAACAAGGCTATTGTTACGATGGTCTTTATTATCATTTGAACACTTGTGCCCCTACCAGATTGCCTGATCAGAGGCGCTAGGTCTTCGTTACTATGGATACTTTCATTGTCATGGTAACCAATTGGCTAACATGGTCATTGTTACGATGATCTTTTATTACCATGGTTAATGTTACTATGGTCTGATTGCCGTGGTCTCTACTACCATGAACTCATCGCAAATCTTTATTACCATGATTTTGGTTACCATGGTCTTTATCACCACGGTGCCCGTTGCCGTGGTCACTGCTACCATCATGGACGTATTTAGGGCGTGGTTTTACGGGTTCAACAACAACCCACCCCACCCACCAATAAATGCATTGCTGTTATTAACAACTAAAAATGTAGAAAAATACGACCATTTTCAATGGAAACCCCCGAAAACTTAAAACCCCATCCGAAATTTTGTCCTGGCTACGCTCCTGATTACTATGGTCGCACAGCCGCAGAGCCATAGTAGATGTACCGCATGACTTCACCGAATGTCGTTTGCAACGTCCGAATATCTCGAGGTTCGAATGAGTTCTTCGATAGGACGTGAGCCATGATATGAATGACGTAAAGACGGTGCCAATCGATGATGGCATCGAACAACAGGTGGCGATCCATGTAGTCAGGGGTCGTCAGCTTGTAGAGTTCGACGTGCAGCAGGTGAGGGTGTTTGACGTAGAGCTTGTAGGGTCTGCGGGCGCAGTTGTAGTCCCAGTCATCGGGACGATAGTCGCCGCGGTAGGACTCATAGACGAGGCGGAAGAACTCGGCTCCTGGGGCGGCGAGCATGATCCCAGCGATGAGCTTCGGTGGCCTCTCTTTGCCGAGGGTGGCGTTGTAGAGACGGAGAGGATCGAGGCTGTTGACGACGATGACGTCCAGGTCGAGGTAGATTCCTCCGTATGTTTGCATCAGCTGGAGTTTAACCACGTCCGCTGCATGGAAGAAGTGCTTGATCGTCTGGTTGAAGATGGTCTTCGGCGGTTCTCTGTAGACGATCCTCAGGGGCACGCGGCGCCATAGCTTCCGCCACCATTTCCCCGAAGGCAGGTGGTTGCAGTGGAGCAGGAGAAGCTGCGGCTTCTGGATGCGGTGTGCGCTGAGGATGCTGACGTAGTGGAGGAAGCGGAAAGGATGGCTGTCGTTGGAAACGAACCAGATGAAGTGAATTATGTTTGGAACGACGTACGGAGGAGCGGTCACGATGTGGGTCACCTCTTTGAATAGAGGTTCCCGCAGCAGGGCAAGGACCTCTGGGTAAGTGCTGACGGGGTTGATGGTAGATCTTGGAAGTGTTCTGGATGTCGGCTGCTTGGCTAGAAGTTTAAAACCACGACAATCGTTTACATTTCTTATTAAGTTATTAACCAGAACCATTGCATCAAGTACCGAAGTACTGTAACTGGTTTTGTTTGGTTGATTGGTTTAAGCGCTCGGACTGTAAAGCGGAGATTACGGATTCGAGCCTCGTTCGAAGCAGTTACTGTGTAGGGACTTTGGGCAAGTCCTTCATGCACAGTTGCTCAGCGCCATCGATGTTCTGTCGTATGGTCGTGGGCACTTCTGAGCCTTGGAAGGAGGGCAATATCAAATACAGTTGTATTGTATTGTATTGTAAGAAGGAGTCTCTACAGCCAAGTGAAGAATAACACAATGCGATTCTAGGCCTTGTATATTTTGGTGCATACTCTCAATAGGTAGTTTAATACAAAAGCATATAAGAAAAGCCTCAGTCGAGTTCCTTAAAATTGTTTCATGTAGATCGCCAGCTGGAAATCGGCGCCCGATATGATTGCTGTGTTGTTTGCTATCGGATAAAATACGAACTGTCTGACTCGTGATTGGCTGATTATAATAGATCAAGTGCAGAGCTGCTGTAGTCTATTGTGGGTTGCTTCAAGTTAGTCGCTGCATATTTAGAAACAACTGTAGACTTGTCCTCTTAGAGCAAAGCGGGCCGGAAAGAGAGAACAGAGGTCGGCTTATGGGGGTAATCACATAAGTACGTTGCCACCAAACACGTATTGCAAAAGATATATACTACCTAGGGGCACCATTTATTAAAGAGCGAAACTACCCGAAATCCAACAACACAAGGTGTGGCACGGTGGCGGAATGGTTAGAGCGCTCGAACTGTAACGCGGAGAGTACGGGTTCGAGCCTCGCCCGAGGCAGTTACTGTGTAGGGACCTTGAGCAAGTCCTTCGCTCACAATTGCTCTGCAATATAATTAGGCCTATTGTATACGCGATTTCGTCGTTTGTTCACTTCTGAACTTTATAAGAAGGGCAATATCAAAGTACAGTTGTATTGTATTGCATTGTAATGCATTCGGTCTATGGGCATTGAATGTTGTACAAAACGTCTACTTGCTTCGTGAGGTAAACTGAAAAATGATCGTTACGACGGTCGATCCAGCGACAAGTAGACTGAAGCAGAGACAGAATCTTCTGGATCTCATTTCTGAAAGAAATTTTCATCGAATAATTCCACTCGTTTACAGGTCGATGGAACAATGCATCATTCACTCCCCATCACCAAACAGGAATTCAGAATCTCCAATCCTGAAAAAGATAATCCATTTGTGATCGATTGTCTGACTAACCTACTATCCGATTGTCGAATGACTCACTGAGCGAGCAAGTGATTAAATAACTTGATTAAAAACTTGATAAATAAATGACTAAATGACCAAATGACCGAATAACTATATGACTGTCTAAGTGACTGGCTGAATAAATGACCAAATGACCGAGTGACCATATGACAGCATAAATGAGTGACTGACTGAATAAATGACCAAAACACCGAGTGACTATATGATTGTATGACTGATTTACTGAAATGACCGAGTGACAATATGACTAAATGAGTGATTGAATGACCGACTGATAAAGAGAGTGAACGATTAGTGCCTTGTATACCCAAATACTAGACACATTTATCCAATTGCCACAAGAATTGTTCGATTTACTTTAACATACGGCTAATACTACTTGCAGTAGTGATCGTTCCAGCCAGACTGTAACGAGCCTTAAAAATATTCGTTGGAATCGTTTATAACTTAGGTACGTAATGCTTACCAGAGTTGGTTGTAGTGTACGTACAGAGGACGAAGCCAGACTACCTTTCAGACTTCCATGATTTCCGTCCGTTATGTCACGCAATGCAAAACCGTGCAATCGATCAACATGTTTTGTGAGACAAAACTAGAGTCCCTTGCATGGTCTCGTTTGACTCGCATGACGCCACCTCTCACATGAATACACATGTGTGTATATATACATATATATATATACATATACATGTAGTCTATTATATTTATATCTATTATATATATATAATGCAGAGAGGACTGCTCGTTTACAGCGTCATCGTGCGTGCGAACGCTGTCACCTGTCGCCGCTCTACCTTATCAACGTAACTTGGCCCATGCCATCTGTCAGCTGTAGATGGGAATCCGTTGGCTATTTCCTCGAGTGTACGTGGGCCCGCCACTGGTCACTCTTTCAGCATACTGCGCATTGTTTTGCTAACTGACGAAATATATTCGTTCGTAATGACATTCTCAACATCATTATAGGCTAGCGCAGAGTAGATATCTTAAAGGAGGCTATATATAAATGTTCAGTTACAATACATTACATATATTGTTATGTTAGCCTGCCTACAGATGAGGACAAAGTCAATGTCATATGATAAAAATGTATTCTCATCGATAAAAGCAACTAAACATAATACCTGCGTACCGCAGTCTTCATCACAGAAACAAAACCGTCTTCAACTTGAGACGAACACTAAATGGCAACAGGTCAACGAACGAATGCCACACTCCCTGGAACCGCCTATTGTTCTCTCTTATATAGTACGGTCCATTCTGCCACACGTATATTATGTACCAGTCAAGCATGACTGTGCTCATTCTAAATACACAAGTCTCTATTAGCGACACTAGTCTTGTAATGTCAACCATTCCACATAGTTCGAGAATCCTTTATATATTCACTAAAGTCTCTTGTTATACATCAGTATTAGGAAAGGTACAGGTATCATCCTACAACAATATATACACACATACACACATATACATAGGCTATATATACATGAATATATATATACATGAAGGTACTAATGCACATATTCTACATATAATGAGGCCGGTATTTACGCTATTTACTACTTCTCCTGCCCTTTGTGATAGCTCTGCAGTGAGCCTGGAGACTTACCGACTTGCTATCGACTCTTCTGTAATCTGGCATGTCTATTGTCTAGTTGGCCTAGTTACCTAATAATGTAATGTATTTGACTGCATAGCCTAATGTTCTTACAGACCGATTACTACAAAATGTTAATGTGAATATATGAAAGAAGGTGACAGAAACATGCGAGTGTTTATAAAGGGAATTAAACACACGGATATGTCCGAGGTTGGAATGCAATGCTCGTTCAGCCTGCAATCCATTCCGTAATTAATCCAGCAGTTTTAAATCTTTATTAGAGCAAGGCACTCTTACTAAAGTCATTCAGTCCACGGCAGCTGGACTTAATTTCATTGATTTTCTTCCAGTTAGTTCTTTATCTTAATTACGAGCAATGTTTCTTCCATTCAGCGGCAATGTTGCGACTGTTTCTACACTATTCAGTAGTTTCACGTTTTTAGCCATGCTGTCATTCGGCCACAATAGCAGGTTCACGACACCCTTGGGTGTCACAGTACTCAAGGTGGGAAACCCTGGAGTTAGCAATCAGCAGCAGTTGAGCAGTTTATCACTACAAATAACTGGATAAACGTATACCAACTAACAGTGGCAAAACCAGTTTCAGTTTCAATAGACTTCGAGACTTTAACACACTGCAATGACTTGCTGCTGGTGATATTAAAGTACAATTTATAATAGCCACGATTGTGTGATGTCATGCAACGTGACAGACAACACTCAGGCAGGTAGTAAGTAAGACCAGAGACCGCAACTGGTAAGCTGACATCGACTGAATCTTAGACTGTTAGTCTGTTGTCGGTTTATAACGTTTATTTAACGACGCCGTCATATCGACGATCATTGGCGTCAGTAGGCCTAAGTTAGTCTGTTGCGCTGTGACACGCACTTTATACGCAAGTGTTGCTTCTGTCCTGCTGATGTTTTCTTTAAAAAATCGAGACTCGGCGACCGCAAGTAAAGCAACAAGCAAAATATTAAGAGAACGAAGTCATTAGACAACATGTATTATGTAAGATCGCGGGTCCACTGCGTTTATGCTTCGAGAGGAGCAATAGTTTGAGTTGTCTCCCAGTCTGTTTGGGAAGAAGTTTTTGTATCTTTGAATTTCTGTTCTAGTCTTTCCTAAGTTTGCTTAGTTTCTCTATTCTGCTTTGTGCGAAATAAAGTATATATTAGAAGTCGACAGCTTAGCGACTGGTTTCGACTTGCAGGCTTAGCGATAGCGGATGGCGAAGACTATACGGGGACCACTAGCCATTCTCATCCAATGTCTCTTTCTCGTAGCTTACTGTAATAAATTTGTCAGCAATACATGCTAGAGAATTATTTACACTCCGTATGATTCTTGTTGTAATCTGTCTTCAACTGACCTAGTTGGTCTTTTAACTCTTTTTAACTCTTCAGTTGAATACTTGAATCTCAATGGGATTGTAGTTTATACAGAGATAGACAGACAGACAGACAGACAGATATGAGGGCCGATAGTGGACAGGAGAAGTGAGACAACAGAAGGACAGAGAAATAGGCCTGCAATAGACCAATAGACACGAGCTACATAATAAAAAGACGTCGTATCAAATCGGTTTCATCCGGTGTCATCCGTACAAAGAAGAAGCGAACAACCAAACATGGATGTATGGCTATTGGCCGTGTCTGTTCAGCGGGATCCCTGCTCAGTTGGTCGGAATGGATGTATACTACGTCGTCTGTTGCTAAAAGATGGGATCTTTACTAAGACGGACTATAGGATTAGACACTTATTTACAACCTTCAACTTAATACGCATGCTGAAAATACGGCATGCCATCTAGGCTAATCTTCTTCAGCGCTCGTGAATAAGCTTGTGCCCTGCGCTTAGCTTTCAAGTGGAGCTTTAGAAATTGGGAATTTACGATTAAAATTACGATTCTTCAAGTTCTTTGCCTTTGTGCAGGTTCAAACGTCCACTGGTAATACTCATGTCGATGCTGGTCTTCCTCCTTCAGTTTACCATTCACATACATCCTGTCCATGGAGCAGCATCCGTCTATAGGTCTTCCTTTCATCCTCTTTCCCTCCACTCATCCCTCCACGATAGTTCTCAGTAGGGAATCCCTTCTCAGTGTGTGACCATGACAATTGATCTAGCTTAATAGCTTCTGTAACGCCGTTATCATAAACTTTCCACAATAACCGAGGAATTAATCGATGATTGATCAAATCAAGTGAAATCGTAGGCCTAATAAATCAAAATGTATGTATGTATGATGTATGTATGTATGTATGTATGTATGTATGTATGCATGTATGTATGTATGTATGTATGTATGTATGTATAGCTTGTTATAGCCCCTTCAAGATTTCTACTCAGAGGCGCTCCCGACTACAGCGCGAACACTGAATCGGAGTTTCACGCCGAAGCGCATGAACAATTGCGAGTGAAGGACTTGCCCAGGGTCCCTACGCGGCGGCTTGAGGTGGATTCGAACCCGTAACCCTCCGGCTGCAAGGCACCGAACATACCGATACAACACCGCGCCCCACCAATACATTGGGGGAAAACCACTTTGAATCCCGATAGCAATGTCTGAGTTGTAACAAGGTTGATATAGGACATGCCGCAGCCCTCTTGGTCTTGGTAGGAATGAGCTTATCCCGGATTACAGATAAGCTGAATTTAGTTGGCAGCGAGTTCGGTAGACGCATGTGCTCAGCACAACCACAGAGGGAGGCTGGTAGGCTTAAGTGATAGCCCACATGTTCACAGTTAAGCTGTAGGGCCTTTGTATCTAACAATCGGCGCATTTAAGTAGCGCATTAAATATGTAAGTATTTACGAACCTGCAGGCATGTATGTAAGTAGGTTTGAAGTGCACACAATTTTGCAATTGTAATTTTAATTAAAACCTTATATAGCGCCACTTAAAGAAGCCACTAAGCAGATAGCTATAGGCCTGTGACGCAAATGTCATGTGAACATAAATTTTATCAGTAAGCAAAACAATTCACAGAAAACGAGAGGAGTGATCACCAGTGAACGGTTTCCACCACACTATGTTTGACAACCTGACTCAGGAGAGCAACCAACAGATTCCCATTCACAATTAACAGATGGCATCATGTATACAGAAAAGAGAATTACCCAGCATAATCGAAATATCGGCATTATTGCTATTAAGACCTTATAATCAAGCAACGCCAATTGTCTTCCTTATGACACAGAGTAGTAACAAAGAAGCTGTATGCCTATTTTAGAATATCTCAATTTTTACAAGATATAGGCTTTCCAGAAGTCAGAAGAATATGGAAGAAAATGACAGGTCCTCCATTACCATGGGCAGTATTAAAGACACCGAGAACCTTCGAAAAAGAGCTCAAGCTCTGTATATATCTGGTTGTAATTGATAATGGAATAAAATTGCTCTGACTACACAAGACCGCGTTCGATCAGAATATTTAAAAAATCGAACCCTACCAAAGCGTGCCTATAATATTTTAGTATATACAGTCGTCCTATAGCCAAATAAATAGAAATTGAAAATTAATGTAGAAATTGTTCTGTCGGATGATGCTTAAATCCCGGCCCCGTGGACATCCAAGTGGCCTCTGTTCCTAAGCTGAATGAATCGGTTGGTGGCCATGAGAATGATGGGCCATGGTTTTTGTTGTATTAATCCCTTGGCTTTTGAGATCATCGCCCGCCATGTCATTCATCACAGCGAAATGCTTTCTCCAGGAAATCTGCTGACGATGAAGAACACATCGAAGAAAATGGAGAGGTCATATACTCGGTCGTCGCTCCACTATCCATTATAGCCCCTACAGAGGACGTTGCAGATAAATGAGCAACACACATACACACACATAGAGAAAGAGAGAGACATACAGAGACAGAGAGAGAGAGAGAGACAGAGACAGAGACAGACAGAGAAAGAGAGAGACAGAGAGAGACAGAGAGAGAGACAGAGAGACAGAGAGAGACAGAGACAGAGACAGAGGGAGACAGAGAGAGAGACAGACAGACAGACAGACAGACAGAGACAGAGAGACACGCACACCTACACACACACACACACACACACACACACACACACACACACACACACACACACACACACACACACACACACACACACACACACCTACACATACACACACACACACACACACACACACATAAACACATACACACCGATGCATACAGTCCTCGGTAGGGGCTATAACATACGTGTGTGTATGCTATAGCTGCACCATATGCCCGATAGTTATGACTTTAATTCATGCATATGTATATACATGTATATGCTGCGTGAGCGTAACATGGGATCTAGTGGCGCTTCATTAATTGAAGTGGACGCTTATCGTTGGCGCCAGAGATGACAAAGAGCCTCAGGCAGCAGCTGCCACGTGTAAGATGCGATCAGGTTTATACTCAAATGACCTTTGACATCCATGTCCAATATGGCCGTCAGGTTGCAATCGATACATGTGTGTGTGTGTGTGTTTGTATGTGTATGTGTGTATGTTGTGTATGTGTGTGTGTGTGTGTGTGTGTGTGTGTGTGTGTGTGTGTGTGTGTGTGTGTGTGTGTGTGTGTGTGTGTGTGTGTGTGTGTGTGTGTGTGTGTGTGTGTGTGTGTGTGTGTGTGTGTGTGTGTGTGTGTGTGTGTGTGTGTGTGTGTGTGTGTGTGTGTGTGTGTGTGGGTGTGTGTGTGTGTGCGTGTGCGTGAGCGTGTGTGTTTGATAATGTTTTCTTCCACGATCCTGGCTGCTAAGTACTAATTTCTGTTATCCGCTCTTCGTATCTATCTCTGTCTCTCGGTCTCTGTCTGGCTGTCTCTCTCTGTGTCTCTCTGTCTCTCTGTCTGTCTCTGTCTCCGTCTCTTCCTTTCGTGCTTTCCTATATACATAAAACTACAGTAAATAATCTATAATATTGTCATTTGATTTACTGTATTTTATACATACTATCCTTATGTTAGAAATGACACAAAGTCCGAAGCGGGTCACAAAAGCTGCTACACAGTGCTACAGTCTGCGAACGAATGCCAGTGATTTCAGATCAAGCAGAATATATTCTAGGAACTATTATTATGCCTAGCAATAAAATGTCACTTGAAGACCTATTCGTTTTTCTTTGTCTCCTCAAATTCTACCGTGGTCCATATTTTTCTTTTCCATTATTGCATTTTTTATTTTCCGCAACTGTCATTAAACACAAGTCATTAAACAACGGTCTCTCTCCCTTCCTTTCGTCCGTCCTTCCTTCCGTCCCTTCGATTGTCCCTCTATCCATGCCTGCGTCCCTCCTTTTGTGTCTCCATCCTTCAGTCTGTCCCACGTTTCCATCCTCCAGCTGTCCTCTGTATTTCGTTCTGTCACTCTATTGTCTGTCCCTTTTTCGTCCCTCCACTTCATTCCTATGTCCTTTCATTCGTCATTCCTTCCCTCCTTCCGTGCATCCCTCCATCCGTCTAACCGTCCCTCCATTCGTCGCTATAGGAACAAGCAACGCTACAGTCTGGAGCAACACATTTCAGAGGGCGGCATAATTTTAAAATTTAAAATTTAAATTGAAATTACATTTAATTTAAAACTCCGATATGGACGACCATAAAAAAGCATGATTATAATGATATGATATTACTGACAATATATAACGCTTAAACATTTCAAAGTTATGTTGTTCTAATTAGCGTCTGTTGAATAATTAATTGTCTAGGGTGTTTTCTGAAACATAACTTAATTATAGAAAAAGTTGAAACGTTGCAACATAAATATTAGAGGCAGCAAACACTTGTCCCGTGGCGGCAGAATATTAAATCCGCTCCAGCCTTCCATTCGCCCCTCCTCTCGCTTCTCCATCCATCCATCTGTCCTACCTGCCCCTCCGTTCGTTCCCTTGTTTTTGTATTCCTCCCTCCTTTCACCCCTCTGTCCTTTCTTTCATCCCGCCATCCGTCCTTCTTACTTTTTATCTTTGTCCTCCCTTCGCCTATCCGTCCCACCTTTCCTTCCTCATAGAGTTTATCAGTCCCTTCTTTCGTTCCGTTCTCCTGTGCCTCCTTCCCTTCATCCGCCTGTCCTTCCCTTGAATCCCTTCCTTCCTATCCATCCACCATCCAGCTGTCTTTCGAGTTAGCAAATATCTTACTCTGCTCTCGTGCACTCTGCGATGCAATCCTTTCATAATTCATGCATTATTTCAGTACATTGCAAACCTTGCAACTACGCGCAGTGAACCTTCCTTCCTTCCTTCCTTCCTTCCTTCCTTCCTTCCTTCCTTCCTTCCTTCCTTCCATCCTCCCTTCCTTCCTTCCTTCCTTTCTTTCTCTCTTCCTTCCAGCCTTCCTTCCTTCCCTTCCTTCCTTCCTTCCTTCCTTCCTTCCTTCCTTCCTTCCTTCCTTCCTTCCTTCCTTCCTTCCTTCCTTCCTTCCTTCCTTCCTTCCATCCAAAGAAATCAATAGCCACAGCTGTAACAACAATAACAACACGAGAGTGACATCAGTAATTGCAACATTAGTAACAAGAAAAGAATAACAACCTCCGCAACAACAACATTATGATCAGCAGCATAGATCTCTTCACGCTTCGTATGATTCGAGCAGCGAAGTGCGCGAATTAGAGGAGTTCGCCTGAAGCGTTGTTTCTGTCATCGTCTGCTGAAAGAGTTCTCTCAAAGGGATGCTCGGCTTTCGCTCCTGGAGCGTGTAGCTGCCGTGTCTACTCATCGCTGCACCTGGGAGGCGTCCGAGTGAGCTCTCCTTCTCCAGTAGGAAGCCACGCGGTTCCCTGTACGACCGCCTCCTCCGTCTGAACCTAGCAACGACCACCAGAACGAGGGTAACCGTCAGAACCAAAGCAACTACGCTGAGAACCTCAGCGGCCACGCTGTCGTCAAGCAGAGACGAGATTCCAACCCTGGACGCTGGGTAGTCCTTGGTCCATACTGATATGCAACTGATTTTCTCCGTCACGCCGTCGCTCTCGGCCTTTTCGCACGCGATACAGAACTCGTATGACGTCCGCGGGTCAAGGTTCGTTACCGTAAACGCTCGCATGTACGGCCTCAACGGGATCCTACCATAATCGCCGTAAGTGTCGCCTCTGGCGGTCGGCCTGTGGAGAATGACGTAATTGGCTGTGGAGATTGTGGAATCCGTTCCGTTCCACGTCACGGAAACGAAATTCCAGGAGGCGCTTTTCAGAAGGATCTGTACTCCGGTGGCGTAGATGGCGAGACGAACGGACGCGGCGTCGTAGCCTTTAGGGTTCGATGCGAGACATGTGTAGGTTCCATAGTCGGTGGGTTTCAGGTGGTTGACGGTAAGTGTTCCGCTGGAATCGAACCGTATCCTGCTGTCGTTCGGAGTGCCGTTTACCACTCGACCGTTCGGAAGGATCCAGTGGATCTTCGGGAACGGAAGTCCAATGGAACGACAGCTGAAGGTGGCACTGGAACCGATTTCGTGAAGAGCGGAACCGATGAAGAGTGGAACGACCACTGGACGACAGTGTTCCGGTATGGAACGGAAGTCGAGGCTACGCAGCGATATGGAATGCTTATCAGCCGGACTGTCGCACACCGGGACATCCTCCTCGCCGCTGACGTTTCCGAAAGTCCAGTTCCTGTGCGGACTCGTCGTTGATCCACTTCCTGTTTCGACGTCCATGAACCGACTGATCCAGCGCGCATTGCAGTCGCAGTGCAGCGGATTTTCGGAGATGCGGATCAGCTCCAGATTGGGACTTGCAAGGACGAGGTCCTCCGAAATGGCCGAGAGCCCGTTTCCGCGTAGGTCCAACACCCGCAAGTGGCCGACCCTCGTCAGAGCCAGCGGATGTATGTAGATGAGCCGCGGATTCTCGCACAGCCTGAGAACCTCGAGGTCTTCAAGGTCGAAGAAAGCCCCCTCGTCGACGACGCAGAGGCGTGGCATCCGGCAGAGACTGAGCTCGCGAACTGATGACGACGAATAGAAGTCACGCCGTGACAACCGATCGATCGGATTCCCGTCAAAGGTGACGTCGGTCACAGACCGCAGCGACGCCAGCCCCAACGGTCCGACGGATCTAATAAAATTAAACGAGATATCGATCTTTCGCAATCGATCTAGGTTCGATAGGGAATTCGATCGAACGTACTTGATTTCATTAGCGGATGTCGTGACGTTGTCCGCCGAGTTCGACGGCACAGCTGCAGCGATCACGTTTTCCGAGCCGTCGCCGATTTGACTATTATCCAATCTGGCGGAGGTTAAACCGTGAAGGGTCTCGAATGTAGCGCTAGATAATAGAACGATTTGATTATTGCGCAGGGAGAGGTAGGCCAGGCCGTCGAGTCCTCCGAAGCAGCCGTCCTCCAAGAGGCGAATCAGATTGTGTGACAGGTCGAGGTAGGACAACTTGGGGGCTCTCTCGAAGACCCCGCGTTCTAGATACTCGATTGAGTTGTGGGCCAGGTCGAGGTACCTCAGCGACATCCAGGCTGGGACCTCCATCAGAGAACGAAGACTTGAGATGTTGTTCAGCGACAGGTCAAGGCGCTGGAGGGATTCCGACTGAGGCAGGAACCAGAATCCGGAAGCAACTGAAATGGCGTTACCACGCAGGCTGAGGGAATGCGTTCCCGGCGGAATGTTCGCTGGAAGAGTGGAAAGGTTGCGATAGGAACAGTCGACCAGGGTCATTCGACGGGACTCCGCCTCGTTGGTCCGATCTTCCAGGTGACCCTTTCCACAGGAACACACAGTCGTTCCACAGAGGGATATCCTCAGGGAAACCGACGGGAAAACTGTTGAGGAGGAGGAGGAAGAGGAGTAGGAGAAAGAAGAGGAGTAGGATGCGGAGAAGGAGGAGGAGGAGGAGGAGGAAGACAGATGAGGTAGAAGCGGCTGAACGGATGAAGAGATGGCTGTCCGAAGAAGGAACGTCAACAGATAAAGAAGCATCTCTCACACAGCAGCCATCAGTCGCTTCAGGTAGAAAATACTCCTGAAAGAATATTTGCCATAACGACTGAGTTCATCGTTGTGATGATCATTATCATCACACCTTATCATCACCACTGCCATCATTTCACGCATTCAAGGCGTCATCATCGTCAAGCCCCATCACCTTCACTCTAATCACCGCCACCACCACCATCATTACCATTATTATTGGGTTTTTATGCCCCAAGGTAAAAAGGATTTCTCAAGGACATAGATGTTACTAGACATTATCGTTGTTATCATCGTCAGCAGCAGCGTGATCATCATCATTATTATTATTATTATTACTACTACTACTATTTTATTATATTTATTATTATTATCATCATCATCATTATTATTATTATTATTATTACTACTACTACTATTTTATTATATTTATTATTATTATCATCATCATCATCATTATTAGGCCTATTATTATTATTACTACAACTACTACTATTTTATTATATTTATTATTATTATCATTATCATCATCATCATCATTATTATTATTATTATTATTATTATTATCATCATAATTATTATTATTATTATCATTACCATTATTATTATTATTATTATTATTATCATCATCATCATCATCATCATCATCATCATCATCATCATCATCATCATCATCATCATCATCATCATCATCATCATCATCGCCATCTTTATTACTATTTTATTATCATTGTTGCTGTTGTTATCATCATCATCATCATCATCATCATCATCAATTAGCAACTACCATCGCGCCGGTGTCACATGCGCAAGGCATCATTCGATGGCGCACCAAAACCCTGACTTCGATATCCAGAAGATCAGTCACCATCATTGCCACTACCACCACCACCACCACCATAATCATAATCATCATCATCATCATCATCATCATCATCATCACCATCATCATCATCATCATCACCATCATCATCGTCGTCATTTCATCAGCATCACGCTCACTACCGCCACCACCGTCCCAAAATAATGCCACAAATAATGCCATCATCATCGTCATCCTACGCCACAATAGCAACCACCACCACCACTCACACAGTGACCGCTCTGCACCAACGCTAAAGCCGATTAACGAAGGAAGCAAGCCTGAACACGCAGCCATCCTTCTTATACAAAGTCAAAATCCGCAGACCCTTCTAGACGGGAGGTTCAGTGAAGGCGACTAGCAGATCGTAAGTTCCAATTAGAGACGCCAGCCAGGATTGCCGCGCTGTGTTAGCTATGTAATATTGCCAGGTCCCAATGGGGTTTTCTTGAATTTAGCTACCTACAACATTTTCCAATGTCCTGGCCTATTGTATTCATCTATTTTCGTGTAGTGCTGAAGATGAGAAATGTAGTTTAAGGAAGGGTCAGCATATGCGGAAACGTTCGCACCTCGTGTACCATCCATCAAATTATTTTACACCAGGCTTTCCATTGCTTATTAATATGCATATGATATTATGTTACGCTGTACGTACACGCTTATGCAAATATATGCATACATGCGATGCTGTGCATAGGGCCTACAAGGTCCTACATATTAAATACATGGGTAAACGTGTTTGCTGAGAACCGTTACATTGATTTGAATGGCATCATTCTATGTCTATGTTGATTAACTTAATTAAGTTGCTGATACGAGAGGTTTTTGAATTTCAGTTATAGGTAGACGACAGAGAGAGTTGATTTGTGTTGAGCTAGCGTGAAGGGACAGTTTATTCGTATAAGTGGTTTTCTTGTGTGCTGTATTGAAATAAAAAAATGTTTGAACAGTTTTCGGACTGTGCTAATGTGTATTGACAGGCACGCACTACCATGGTTAGGCCACATAAAGGTAGAGATAGAATAGGGAGAGTACGGTTAAAGAAGGTGCTTAAAAGGGAATATCACTACATACATGCAATGCATGAATGATGATGATGATGATGATGATGATGATGATGATGATGATGATGATGATGATGATGATGATGATGATGATGATGATGATGATGATGATGATGATGATGATGATGATGATGATGATGATGATGATGATGATGATGATGATGATGATGATGATGATGATGATGATGATGATGATGATGAATGATGATGATGATGATGATGATGATGATGATGATGATGATGATGATGATGATGAGGCAGATGATCCATGATGATGATGATGATGATGATATGATGATGATGATGGATGATGATGAGATGATGATGTGACGTGGTTTCCCGGAATCCCGTTGCCTTCATCACAGACAATAATTGTGGGTGAGCAACTTGTCCATGATCGATACACAATGGCTTGAGGTAGATTCGAACCTGCGACCATCCGGCTATAAGGCACAGAACTTACCGCTACACCACCGCGTCCCATCATACATCATGCATCTACATATTAATCAGTCAATCATTTATTTCTGTAACCATCAGAAGAGAAAAAGAACAAATGAAACTGTTAGGCAACAGTTTGACATGTACTGAAACGGAGGCCCAGAAAGGATCATGGATCCCGCTAAATAGCCTTGGGCTCAAAATCAAACAAACTAAAAATAAATATAAGACGTGTCCATAAAATCACATTAACAAAAGAGAACACAATCTTAACTAAAAATATCAATACAGACGAAATCATCTAATTTAAGCCAATTAATTCCATTAACGACGAGTAGCTTTTTTGAAAATCAAAAGATTAGGTGAAGAACGAATGGCTAGAGGGATATTATTCCAGGGTACCAATAGATTTAATAGAGAATAATCGAGTATTAGTGTGAAGCATAGTCACGACGATAGGAATTCGAACCTCATATACATTTCTTATATAGACCTGTCTATATTTCAGTAAGTTTTAGTTTCGCTATGAACCTCTGAAGTATCCGTGTTGGCTTTAATCGTCCAACAGGTTGCAAATACTTACCTCCTGTTTAACTCTGGACTTGCCTAGACTCCAACAACCTTTTCCGACTACAAAAACCTATTACGCGATCATTTCATCCGGTCGTTGGCTGTTCAATGCGCTCTCCGCGTCGACGCTTAAAAACTGCGTTCAATGTTCCCGACTGCGATCGAAGCGCCCCCTATCGCACATCAGTCGACTGTCGCCTGGTTTATCGGTCGGCGAGCCCTCTCTACTTCGGCATCCATCGAATGTCTTCAGAGACAATCACTGCTTTGCAGTCATCGATGACCGTCGATGGCCTATCGATGCCGTCCGCAAAGCGAACGGAAGGCAGGCGGCCGAGCGCTGCAGAGGCCTCGGCGGTCGGCTATACTTTGACCGTAGACTTGGAACGTATGTGGATCTTCAGTTGGTTGCTGTCTGCTGGAGTCAGATATCAAGGCAACCTCTCTTAAATTCTCCTCTGCCTCCTCTCTCCCGGATCTCCACTGGAATCTCTGGACAACCCTTCTGACGTGACGTAGCGATCGTGAAGAAACCGGTGCCATGCGCTAAGCTTTTGAGTAGCGCTTTGGAAATGTAACCTTGGGGTTTACGATTACGATGTCTTAATCTCATGCTAGCATTCTCTGTCGAAATCTCTGTTTGTCTCAGTCACTCTATCTGTATAGGCTTCTGCCCATGTTTTTGTCTTCCTCTCTAGTCTCTACCTATAATATTATAGCATACTGCTCTTTATGAATACGTTTATTTAGCGTAAAAGAACAGGAATAGGTACAGGGCACAATTCAACGCCAAGCACCTCTGATTGGTGGTGCACTTCGAGAGGCGCTATATAAATTGATAGCTATAATACAACACAAAAGGACCAGCATCACTGATCAGACGTCCATTGAAGTTCCACCCTCTGTCCACAGTTTACTGAACTTGCCACACAACTGGATATAATGAGACCTCGAGTTTCTCTATGTCACTCTTCCTATACCTTTCTCAGTCTGTCTCTGTCTCTGTCACTCTGTGTTTGTGTGTATCTGTATCTGAATATACCTTCCTGTCCTTCCTCATGGCTGCCTTGACCTCTAGCATTACTGTCACAAGCTGTCGAACGGAGCTCTGTATACAAATAAATCTATACTCACCGTATACTGACACCCTGAGTTTCTACATTATATCTATTCGCTCGCAGGATTATACATCCACTGTTGACCTTTTTCCTCTGCCTATTTTCACTGCCATGCCTGCCGATAATCTGCAGCCTCTGACGCCATTTTCGTTCCCCCGCCGTCTCCGTCCGATTTCTGCCCTTTTCATGTAGCCCCCGTGTGTGCAGAATTCGACTCGTTCGTAACAAACGACAAGGAGTGAATTACGCCCATCGCTCAACAAACATATCGATCTCTGCCTCATGCATACAGGCAAATGAACTGCCTCAGTGTCCAACACCGCAATTCTCTGACACTCAGCCAAATTTTATTTTCCCTCACACCTACAGTGACACACTCAATCACACACACAAAATATATATATTTACATGCATATATAATAAGCACCTAAGCACTGAATGTATCGGATATATATATATGTACATATATTTAATATAAATATATATATAACCTCTTTCTAAAAGTCCCAAGTATATGTATTCACAGTGGCAAATAGTATATTTTACTGATGAAGGCATGCAATAGATCTAATATATGACGCTTCACCACATAGTATCAGAGGCATATACAGGCATATAAATATATATTTATTTTTGTATTATATATATAGTATCAGAGGCATATATATATATATACATTAGTGTGGTCCAAAAATATAAAAGGTAGAAAATTAATTTGGGTCACATTTGTTCTTGTTCTATTCAGTTTAGGGAATATTTGGACCAATTTTTGTGGCTTTAGAAGAATATCTAAAGGTGGCTCAATTTTGAATGATAAATATTGTTACTACGAAATTTCCTCAGATATAGTGCAGGCCCCCAATTCATATCTTTGACCAAGAAAATTTTAAAATTGAAACAAAAAGAAAATCACTGTTTAGTGTTTACTGCTTAGTAAGCTTCTAGTCAATATGAACAACAACAAAATAAGTCTATTTTGAGATATTCTTTTAAGAGAAGCTTTGATGGCTCTGGATTGGGTTTTCCGATGAGCGCTGACAACTTGAAGATGGTATTGTTTTTGATTCTCGTTTTTTATAGAAGAGTTGAATATCTGGATTTATAAAGCAATACCTCTCTCTGCACAGTCATTTACTACTTTCATCTGCCTGACTTTTCCTGTCAATTGGAGATAAATTGGATCCAAATGACAAAAGTCTGGTGGTGTCGAGAGGAGAGCCTGAGCCTTTTCTGCCCCACTGTCAATGAATAGGTCAAAGAGCCGAGATATTCGGCTAGTTACATATGATTCCAGTAGATTTCCCAAGTTGAATGTTCTGCTTTCAATCCTTTTTATGGTATAATTAGTTTTTTCAGCACGGTTGAGATTCTTAATCATGGCAGCCTTTGTAGGCCTATTACCATCAACGCGTGGGTCAAAAAAGCCAGGCCTATCAAATGCTCAGAAAAATACCTGATGTGTCTCTTGAAAGCTGTTTTGGCTGCATTTTTCACAGCAATGTTGCAACAAGTTCAATAGTTTCAAGTCATTGTATGGAGCTCTCTCTGCCAAGCAAGCTTCATGCCAAAATAATTCATAGACAAGAGAGACAAAAGGCCGACACCTGTTAAAGCTTTTCTCTCCCAGGTGTTGAGAGTCATTTGATTCTTGAAAAGAAGAATTTGGTCAGCCACCTCGCATTGTGCATTGACGCAGGAGCTCGAAATCACACTTCTTCTCTCGAGCACCCATCAAGGAAGATGAGACACAATTGCAGAAGCTCGCCATAATCTTCACGTTGGTGCTGGTTTTCACAGCGTATTAGTAGTATCTAACCATCTCATTACGGATATCCATCATGGACCCGACCCGCTGAAGAGTGTTTGGTCAAAAGTGTCGTACTTGGTTTTATCAAACTTTAACCATTTTTAAAATGTAAATCGCTTGAATACGCCTATATCTGGTCCACTGGTAGTTCCGAGGTGTGGAACCAAACACGCTGGATGGCATAACTTCGAACACATGGTGGCAACTTGCAATCCACACAAATTCTCTGTTGAGAGTCTGTTCGATAATTGTACATGCGCCAGTCTTCAAAACAGTCTTTGAGGCGTTTCATCTCCATTAACAAAGATTGCAATTCTCCCCACTTTCAGGCTGGTATAACAAAGATCTGGTAAAAGTTTGCCATCCCACTGCAAAAGGAGAGAGACCTCGATCGAATACGATTCCTGGTCTGCTGCTGCCTTTGCCATGCGAGTGGCCATTTAGAACAACGAATAGCTTCGAGAAATATTCTTTAAATCTTCAATTATTAAAATTGAATTGTAATATTTTAAAAGATTAAAACATCTAGAAGGAAGTTAAAACATAACAGGAAGTGAAAACAGCAAAAAATCAACCTAGATTAAATGTTTAAATTAAATAATTAAGCAGACTCACATTTTCTTCAAAAATCTAGAATTTTTCATAATGTC
The DNA here is from genome assembly GCA_020284085.1 of Aporrectodea caliginosa. NCBI lineage: Eukaryota > Metazoa > Annelida > Clitellata > Crassiclitellata > Lumbricidae > Aporrectodea > Aporrectodea caliginosa. Next base: position 2,431,150 of record JACEVL010001024.1, read on the forward strand.
AGTAAAAGTGTCAGCTTTGAGCCACCTCTAAATATTATTCAATCCGTTTCATTTTTGGCCTGTAAGCTCCTCTGGGATATAGAAACAAGGGCAGCTATGACCCAATTTGATATTTTGAAATTTATTTTTTACATGGTAAATTGGACCACACTAATATATATATATATATATATATATATATATATATATATATATATATATATATATATATCTGATACAATGTGGTGTAGCGTCATATATTAAATCCATTCCATGCCTTCATCAGTAAAATATACTATTTGCACAGCGTGAATCCATATACTGAGGACTTCTGTTTAGAAAGAGTAGTTCTATAATATTACGCTGTACCGATGATATAGAAACATTTCTGTTATATGCATTATATATGATGTGCGACGTGGTCTCCTCGTCCATATATATCTCTTCCGTCGCTGTCCTCGTCCGTGTTCCTCTTCTCCATAAGCCGGCGGATTTTGCTGTCATGTTCATCATCCCTACACGACTCGAAATATTTCTACGCAATCTGTCAAATCAGAGACGATTCTTCTATACGGACAATTGGCTTCGTTCTCTCGGCACCAGATGACAGGCTCTGTCTCTCGTCTCATCTCCTTCACTTCTCTCTTCTTCTTCTTCCTGATAATCTATCTTTCTCCTCCTTCTATGTCTGTCCGTCCTTTTTCTCTTTCTTGTTGTCGTTCTGCGACTGTCTCGTTTCCGTTCTATTTTCTCTTTTCCGTCTATAAATCTCTTATTTGTCTCTCTCCTCTTTTCTCCCTTCTTCGTTTATTCTCTTCTCAGTCTTCTCTTCTTCTGTCTTCTCTTCATCTCTCTTCTTCTCTTCTTCTCTCTTCTGTTCTTCTCATTTCTGTTCTTCTCTTCTCCTCTCTTCTATCCTATTCTTCCCTTCGCTTCTGTCTTCTCTTTCCGTTCTCCCCTTTTCTCTCCCCTACTCCTCTTCTTCCCTGTCCCTTCACTTTTCCTCCGTTCTCACCCCTTCTCTCCACTCTCTGTTCTCTCTCCTCTCTTTGTCTTCGCTCTCTGCACTCATCAGTCTGCCAGACACCAATGCATTTATCACTGTTGTGTATTCTATTTACAAGGGGCGAAACGGAGACAGACGATACATCAGAGACGAGCATAGGAACATACTTTAACGAAAACATGAGCCATATATAGAACAGACAGACAAGACACACCGAGTATACATGTAGCATCTCCGATCTCTAACCACAGAGTATTCGTGCGCATCTGTCACACAATACAATCACAACAACATAAATAATACAAATGTTACAGCAAAACAATGAAATGCAAACCAATACGATAAGAATCAGTGCAATATACTATAAAAAGTATGCAATTTAAATAGAATACAGTAGGACTAAATTACAATGTAGTATGTCATCTATCGCTGCATGCAAATCGAACAGCATATAGCAATGAATTAAATTTGACAGCCGAGATAGGGTAGAGTGGGGCAAAACGCCCCCGCGGTGTAAGACTTCCCGGTTCCTGTGCCAAGTACTCGCAAATGTGGGGCTACACAAGCCAACAAATACACGCACAAAAACATGTTTTCTTATAAAGTCAGCCAAACATCTGTATCATTATAGGTGCCAAAATGCTGACATAGGCAATAATACAAATACCGCTGTAAATGCACATATCAGTTTTTATTAATATACTTAAATAAAGTGGCAATTATTATACGCATCTTAGCACCAAGCGGGGCAAAACGCCCCCTATGTTAAATGCTGACATGGGGCAAAAGTGTCACCTGGAGCAAAGCGTATTTTCTTTATTTAATTATATTTTATGACCGTAAAAAATTCTAGAGATCTTTACTACGTTATTGTTGCATCAATGCAGTGATTGCAGTTGATTATGTGCATCGACTTTTCAGGTAGCGGGGGTCAAATCACGGGGGGCGTTTTGCCCAGGTGAGGGGCAAAACGCCCCCTTTTGAAGCACTCTGTATTTTATTATTTTTAATGTAATCTTTTGGGGCATTTTATCGGACATAATTTTACGTACTTGGGACATTCAGTACAAGGTCTTACAATAATTTCATGCTGAAAATGTTGTTACTCACGTTGTAATTTAGCAAAACCCGTTAAAGGGGGCGTTTTGCCCCACTCTACCCTATAGGCCATCATACTACGGTCCGTGTAAGACTTGTAGGTTCCTTCACTCGCAAATGTAGGCTACACAAGCCAACAAATACACGCACAAAAACATGAAAACACAAACATAGACTCATTATAGCTGCCACATGTGTTATGTATCACCGCTGTAAATGTACTTAACTCAGTGGCATGTATTTGCATTTACATGTATAAGTGTATGTATGTACGTACGTATGTATGTATGTATGTATGTATGTATGTATGTATGTATGTATGTATGTATGTATGTATGTATGTATGTATGTATGCATATTTTTTTTATCTATCTACGTAGGTATGGATTGATGTAGGTATGTTATTCATGCTGTTTGGAGGCAGTCTAATACTAGAACAGCTTTAGGTGAAAGAACTGTTTCCTAGGCTAAATTTACACGCATAGCGTGACTCACATACGTGAACAAGCAGAAGTCGTTCTTAAATTGCAGCAAAACCAGCGAAAAGCACACGACCAGATTGGATTGATTTGATTTGATTTATTTGGTAACCAAAAACATACAAAAGAAGGCAAACGACAACAGAAATACAAAACAAGTTAAGGAAAACAAGTTAAGGTTACCTAGGAGACCCATAAGGGGCCAAAGGGCCCCGCCAACCACGGCCACCTGGGGTAATAGTAGTACATAAGGAGTATGGCCAATGAAAACCAAATTTGACGATAAACTGTTACCTTAATTAGACTTAATTAGAATTTAATTAGACAACGTGTACATCAACAACCGGTGACGATCATCGTTTTAAAAGTTACGGCATTCCAGTCATAAAGGGAGACAAAACGAATAGTCTAAAGACTTGCGACAAGACTCTCTGGCAACCAAGTTGAACCAACGTCCAGCATGAACACAGGTTTAATACAACAACTTTTGTGACGTTCACTTTTCCCGCCAAATGAATGAATGAATGAATGAATGACTACGACAATTTCTACAGCGCCGTAACACGGCACATGCCGTTACAAGGGCGCTTTAACAAATTCAACACCGAATCAGAGATACGCTTTTCCAAAGTAATATGTCTTGAGCCTGGACTTGAATGACTCCATAGTAGGTGCAGCTCCTATTGAAGGCGGAATGCTATTCCAGCACCTGGGTCCAGCCACGGAAAAGGCACGATCACCAAAGCCTGTTCTTGATTTCCGCACCTGCAATCGCCCTTCGCCTCAGATCTCAAAGAAGGTCCCGCTCTGGTCGACGACACACTCACACAATATTCTGCAAGGTACCCCGGCGCCGCACCATGCAGGGACTTGTACACAAGTAGTGCAAGTTTATGTTCTATCCGGTACCGCACCGGTATGTGCAGAAGAGATACAACTCAGCATATTCAATATGCTCTCCGATCAGCTGATCAAGCCGAACTCTTAGTCCCTCGCTCGCGGACTATATATACCATAAAGCAGCGGCGCTCTTTTTCGGTCGCTGCCCTATAGGACTTGGAATGGGCTCCCTGTTGCACTCCGCCTAGTGCCTAGGGGTCACACCACTACGTTCTTTGTAAACCTCAAGACTGTCTGGTTTAGCCGTGATTGGACTGGGATCGCTTCTGAGTAGATTACCTTGAAGGGGCGCTATAATTATAAAAACTCCTTAATAATAATCCTAAAGGTAAAGTCAGTATGTACAATGTGTATACGTAGACTATGTATGCATTGTATATATGTATGTATGACATTGTATGTTTTTCGACAAGTATATGGCGTCTTTTAATAACTGTAAACTTAAAGGGACGTTTCACGTAGTTCAAAACTATGTATATTATGTCCTAGATCTCCCGTTTTCAAAGATTTTACCCTTCTCAGAGTCCCATGCTGAGATGGATTGTAGAATCATCTATAGCTAAAGGATTCTCTAAGCCCCTTGGCGAATGCAAACGAAAACTTAGCACTAACCTGAATTTGTATCAAGATCAAGGCCATCCCAAAATAACACCATGCATACGCCAAACATGTAGAGTTATGGCAGACCCAATATTTTTGGTGGGTGTAACTGTAACAACATTTTGTATAGTACAGGCCTATATATATGCCAGGACAACGATAAATGTGGGCGTATATGCATTGTACTTTATTATAAATTAAACCTTACACAACATATTGTATGACATATATAACTATATAGGCCTATGTTTATATATGTATGTATGTATAGCGGGAGCGACTATATATATATATGTGGGGTATATATTTTTATATATGTTGGTCTGTATCTGGCGATCGATGGTCGACATTTTCAAAGACGGGCGTTAACAAAGAGATTACTCCCCTGGGGGACATGCAAATCGATTTGCCTCTGCGTCCGTCGGCCATGGTCTAAGCTGCGTAGCTGCACTGCCCGTTCGGAACGGTCGTCGACATTACTGACCAATGGCAGCAGACCGCAACCATGCAAAGCGCCAGCAGCAGGACCATGAGGAGGAGGATGGTTGGGAGGGGGCGTTGGTGCCAATGATTTAAACGCCCGAATGTCGTAAACTATTACTTGAAACGACAGAAATACATTACTTTAGCTATGATTTAGTCTATACGTGTCAGGCATATATATAACATCAGATATATACTTATACGTCCATAGTACGTACTAAAAATAAAATGTTGGCCTTCGAGTAGAGCTTTAGAAATGTATTAATATCTGTCAAATAAGTATATAATGTATGCATATATGTATGTTATGCATGTATGCAATCATGGATGTATTCATATTTATGTATCATATGTATTTTGTCCTCGTTCGTTCTCATAGAAAATCAGTTCCTCTTCAAAATCTTATAGTGTCTATCGATAATGCAGCCATCTCGCAAGTAAAATCTTCTAAATTTCTTGGTGTTTATGTCGATGAGCACCTGACATGGAAGGAGCACATTAAAAACATATCTACTAAAATTGCTAAGAATAGAATAATATTGTCTCGCATTTCTTATTTATTACCACGCAACATTCTCATTTTAATTTGTATTACGCTCTTATTTATCCATATCTGGCCTACTGTGATATTGTTTGGGCTTCCACATAATTATCATTCCCGGCCTAAGAGATTAATTGTACTTCAGAAGCGGGCTGTACGCATCATCGCAGGTAGCTCCCTTAATTCTCATACTAATCCACTTTTTCATGACTTTGATATTTTGCCTCTTGAGCAGATTAATAAATTACAGAATAGTGACTTTATGTTTCGCTTTACTCATAATTTACTCCCCTGTGCATTTGCAGGCTATTTTTCTAGTACTTTTGACTTTCACGATCACAATACTACATGTAGATCGCGGGGTGATTACATAGGAAATTTTGCTCGCACTAACTCTCGACTGTTTTCAATTAAATGTGTCGGACCGGACTTTAAATTTCATTGGCTAACTCTAATTCTACCTCTTAGGCAACCGAATTTTGGATAACCCCTCTGACTAGACGCAGCGCGCGTGGACATTCTTGTGCTTTGCACACTTGAAATTTTGAGCTTACGATTGCGACTACGTTAGTAGTACTATGATCGTATAGTATAACTATAGCCTACATCGATATTGAGCATTATGAAGACGTTAATCGTATAGGTGTGGCGTGAATGGTGTGATGGCGGTGGTGGCTATAGGGCGATTCAATAATGCTGTGGCGAAGGTAGGAAGTAAAATAAAAGAATGGTTGTAACAATGATGTTGAATGTGGTGGAGTTCTACTGATCAGGAACATGGACCATCAGAGAAGAAGATATAAGAGGGTTGGAGACTTTTGTTATGGAAAACATTAACTGGAATGAGTATAAAACAAACGAAGAGTTGGGTGGGTGTGTCACCGTGTGTGGTATGAGGTGGAAGCGGAGTAATCTGTTATGGGTATACTACTGTATATTAGTATTAGAGAGACATCGGTAGCGGATGGGTCGCATAGGCAACTCAGAAATTAATTCCCTTTTTAAAACTACCAAGGGCAGAAGCAATGGAGGAAAATCGAACAATATAGGGAGTCCTCGATTGATGAATGGGGAAGAGGAAAGATCTCTTATGGCTACTACCAGAAAGAGAAGGGGAGGGAGAAGAGAGGGGTAGAGAGGAGAGAAAAGGGATAGAAATGGGAGTGAGCGAGAGAGAGAAAGAGAAAGAGAGAGAGAGAGAGAGAGAGACGCAGAGGCGGAGGCGGAGGCGGAGGAAGAGGAAGAGGAAGAGGTAGAGGTAGAGGTAGAGGAAGAGGAAGAGGCATAGGCAGAGGCAGAGGAAGAGGAAAAGGCAGAGGCAGAGGAAGGGGAAGAGGCGGAGGAAGAGGAAGAGGCAGAGGAAGAGGAAGAGGAAGAGGCGGAGGAAGAGGAAGAGGCAGAGGCAGAGGAAGTGAAAGAGGCGGAGGAAGAGGAAGAGGCAGAGGAAGAGGAAGGGGAAGAGACGGAGGAAGAGGAAGAGGAAGAGGCAGAGGAAGAGGAAGAGAGGCAGAGGCAGAGGAAGAGGAAGAGGAAGAGGCGGAGGCAGAAGCGGAGGGAAGAGGCAGAGGCAGAGGCAGAGGCAGAGGCAGAGGCAGAGGCAGGCAGAGGAGGGAGGCGGAGGCGGAGGAGGCGGAGGCGGAGGCAGAGGCAGAGGCAGAGGCAGAGGCAGAGGCAGAGGCAGAGGCAGAGGCAGAGGCAGAGGCAGAGGCAGAGGCAGAGGCAGAGGCAGAGGCAGAGGCAGAGGCAGAGGCAGAGGCAGAGGCAGAGGCAGAGGCAGAGGCAGAGGCAGAGGCAGAGGCAGAGGCAGAGGCAGAGGCAGAGGCAGAGGCAGAGGCAGAGGCAGAGAGACAGATACAGATAAAGATACAGAGACAGAGACTGAGACTGATACAGAAAGACAAAGAGATAGAGGCAGAGATACAGAGACATAGACAGACAGAGAGACAGACAGAGACAGACAGACAGACAGAAAGACAGAGACAGAGAGACAGAGACAGACATTGGAAGTGGATGGGATGGGCCCCATCTATCGCCATCGGTTGATGCCTTCTGCAATGTGCATTAGACACCGGCGCAATAGAAGTTACCAGTTTGAATTATAGGCTACTACTAACTAAAGGGCGGACGCCCTACTGACAACTACGATGGGAAAAACAGTGGAGAGCTCTACCATCTATGCCTCTGTTCGATCGGGAGAACCTCCGACGAGTTTCCTTGCACAGGCGCTATATAAATAAGCACTTACGATTACAAGTACAATTATAATTACAACAGGCTCCTCTCTTTTAGTGAACTGACCTACAACTACATTATCCGTCTCCCATTGGCGTTCTACGGCTCACGTTCCCATAAGCTATCGTTCCCATAAGCTATCATTTCCCATAAGCTATCATTTCCCATAAGCTATCATTTCCCATAAGCTATCATTTCCCATAAGCTATCATTTCCCATAAGCTATCATTTCCCATAAGCTATCATTTCCCATAAGCTATCATTTCCCATAAGCTATCATTCCCATAAGCTATCAGCCCTGTTGATGTTAGACAGTTTGAGACAAAACAAGAACTGAAGACAGAACAGTGAGGCATAGACGCCTCTGGGGTGACGGGAGAAATAAGCTCGTTTTAGGTTATCGCGAGGAGTTACAATTGAAGTCCTCGTTCTACCCACACCGTGTCCCTATGTCCTCACAGACTGGCAGCCTCCGTGCGTTTAATTTCAAGCACTTACATTGACACCTTGGGTTGTCTCTGCGCTAGCCGCAACATGACATTGTGGAGAAATTGCATGCCACATTTCTGCTCCACACGGGTGGGTAGAACTACCGGACTGATCCCTCGACCCTTTGCGTTTGAAAAAGACAAGACAGACTTTCGAATGTGTTCATCGCAGAATTGGGGGGTAAGGACCTATCGGTGAGCCCTTGTCCGTCATTGATGGTACCCCCAAGTCTGCGAATACATTCGATAGTTCAGATGTAGAGCGCATTGTTATAGGTTCAAGGCTCTACATCTGAACATCGAATATACGTATTCGCAGACTTGGGGATGATCCATCGACAGCTTGTCTCCTTTGATATAAGGCCTACACCCCAATCTGCTCTACATTCGGACTATGTTATTGTTGGAATTATTCTGTAGTATTATCCTATTCTAGTACAGTTCCTATTCTATTCCTATTCTAGTAGTACAACCCGTTCGAAGCTTGAAGATCCGCGTTCTGACGTCCCTGGAAACTGAGCTAACCCGTCCTACGACCCGCTTGAAATAACCTCCGAGGGGTCATTTACCCTTCTAATTGGACAGCACAGTCAGAATCGTTGTCCACGTATGCAGATCACGTGATATATATTGTCCAATCAACGTAGGATTCTAAAAAAAGAACAATCGGAACCATAGGAACGAATGACGTCATAGGTATAGATGACGTCATAGCTACATATGACGTCATGTTTGTTTATAAGAATGATTAGGACTGAAGGAAAACGTCATCGTCCTCCAAGGTAACGCAGATGACGTCATGTTAAGTTTCTTCTCCATTGTTTTGCAGGAAACAATAGTCAGGTTAACAATTATTGTTTTGCCTTGTTTTGCAGGAAACAGAATAGTCTAATTAACAATTATTAGGCCTATCAGTGATTCCATTAACGCCTGAATTCATGGAGTCAAGGACGCATCACATCACAAAATTTGGGAGTCCTAGCAAAATAGATGATTCATGGACTCCACTCCCATCCACTTTTTTGGAGTCCCATAGGGCCATAGTAACTGTCAAAAAATTCCGAACTTCTAATATAGGCGACTTTAACTGTACTCATAGGCTACCTTCTCTTTATATATACTCTACCTAATGACCATTGACCCCAATACCTTGCCAATGGTCTGTGAAGCTGTCTCTTCTTGAATTTAAGTCTAGGTATACGTGGACTGTCAAGTCACATTAACACAGTCCGAACAAATATTTCTTCTTTAAATTCAGCACACAAGAACCCATTTATAGCCCAGTTAGCTACATCGGTAAGAACGTAGGTAGGCTGCGTCTAATGGGCCTCTGTTAAAGAGAGCATGCGGGTCGCGGTTCGCTTCCCGATGCTGGCTTATATCAGAGATTTAAATCTCTGGCTAGCACGATCCTTGCACGGGGACCTTAAATGGCGTGGCGTCCATTCAAACGGGCGCGGATATCTCACCCGATCAATTATTGAAAAATGTGTACATTTTACATTGATACATTACAAAATTAAAGCTCAAAACAAATCAGCTCTGCTCGGTAAAAAGTTCAACTCGCTTACATCAGCAACTTCGTTGGTGCGCCACACGACACGAGCGACTGTAGATACTTGTACAATGTACTAGTCACTTGCAACGCTTAATGTTCAACACCCTTCAGCCAAGTACATACACTGACGCATTATACACTCCCATTACATGTATGTATATAGATATATCCATACCCGGTGTATATATGTATATAATGGTGTCATGGAATATATGGAATAATACTGTTATATATATTCATTCATTCATTCATTCATTCCGAGAATTTATATAGCGCCTCTTTATTAACCAATTGCTAATCGAACTTTTGTTGTACAGACATCTTATAAACACAGTTAAACAGTATGTAGCACCCTGACAATAAACGCTTTTCACATCAAGTAAGTTAGTAAGTAAGTGAGACTATCCCTTGGTAAACCAATTGCCAACCGCACCTTGGTGTACAATCAATATAGTCCCGCATATATCTAAGAAAGATAGTCAATATTGATCAGACCTTATTGTATTGTCAGGTATTGTATTTGGCCAACATTTATGGCCTACGGGCTCAGCATATTTTTGGTAAGCACTCGGCGGTTTATCCTCACAGTCTCGAAAGAAATACTAGAACTTACAACACTAAATCTTTAGTGTTTTAGACATTCACTGTTATGCAGTATTGCAAAGTAGTCTGGACAAGTAAGTAGGTGCAAAATGAGACGAAAAAATTATTTAGTCAGACGACCTGAGAGGACGCAATGAGGTAGCAGCCCGACAAAGGGCCGCATATGGAGCAAGCCCGCCGGCCGCGGGTTTGGCCATCCCTGTAATATACATATACGTCATCCTAGTGATGAAAGTTTTACTAATATCTCAGCCCCAAATTGTATGGAAGGTTGTCCACGAGGACGGATCCACAGACGACCGGTGCTAGGTATAGGCCTTGCCACTTACAACGCTTATAGGGACCCTGGGCAAGTCCTTCACTCGCAATTGCTCATGCATGCGCTTCGGCCGATCGACGCCAATACCAAATGATATTGCTTGTTCGGATAAAGGCTCGCGTGCACAATGCTTGTCAATAAAATATTGTTGGTAGCTAAACAGGAAGTCTTTTGGAACAGATTCTAGTGTTCCAACAATCGCCGCATATGGAACAAGTGCCACGAATTATTATTATTCATCATCATCATCATCATCATCATCATCATCATCATCATCATCATCATGTATGTATCATCATCGTCATCGTCGTCATCGTCATCGTATCGTCATCGTCATCATCATCATCATCGTCATCATCATCGTCATCATCATCGTCATCATCATCACCATCATCACCATCATCATCATCATCATCATCATCATCATCATCATCATCATCATCATCATCATCATCATCATCATCAGGGTCCCACTCCGCCACCATTCACCACCACCACACCACCACCGGCTGCAAGGCCGAACCACCACCACCACCACCACCACCACCACCACCACCATCGTCACCATCGTCATCGTCATCATCATCATCATCATCGTCATCATCATCATCATCATCATCATCATCATCATCATCATCATCATCATTGTTACACATTTATTAGGAGCCACTATACCAAGGCTACAATAAGGCCTAACTTCAGTCGATGACGTTGAACAATTGTGAGTGAAGGACTTGCTCAAGGTCCCTTCACAGTGACCGTCTCAGGAACCCCGTACTCTCCCCGTTACAAGCCGAGCTCTAACCGATTGGTGACTGTGTCCCGAATAGTCGACTTCATCCGCTTGTTGCTCATTTGCATTCGCATATATACCTGGCTGAGTGTATTCGCTTCATCAACTGCGTTTTAACACCTTATTTAGTATGTCACATGTACTGAAAGACGACGGCCATTGTTCGCTATAGTTAAGTGGCGCCTCCGGTGTTGGAGTGCGGACGATTGGCAGTGTGGCAAGAGAGGAAATAGTCAGGAACCTAATGAAAAGGCAAGTAGAGATACATGGAGAGACAGACGCACAGAGAAACTGGCATAGAGGGTCAGAGAGATAGACACAGAAGCACACTGACAATATGGATTGAAACGCTGGTAGAAGAGGAGGAGGAAGAAGAGGAGGAGGAGGAGGGAGGAGGAGGAAACAATAGCAGGGACATGAAAACAGGAAAACAGGAAGAGGGGGTCGCGAGAATAGACTGGAATGGAAGGGAGTTATGGAGCAATGGTCGTGTATGGAGAGAGAGTAAATTGGTTGCACGGATTGTCATAAAACGCACTGCGATCTGGAAAGCCGGGCCGAGCAACGACGCACAGGATAATGTTATGGGGCCTAATAAATGGGACTATACATCGGCGGCGGCGGCCACGGCAATAGCGGGAAAGAGTCGAGAGAGAGACTCCACAGTCAAACGGACGGACGGACGGACAGACGGATGGAGGGACGGACGGACGGATGGATGGATGGACGGACGGACGGATGGAGGATGGAGGGACGGACGGACGGATGGACTGGACGGATGGAGGGACGGACGGATGGAGGGACGGACGGATGGAGGGACTGACGGATGGAGGGGACGGATGGATGGAGGACTGACGGACTGACGGACTGGACTGACGGACGGATGGACGGACGGATGGAGGACTGGACGGACTGGATGGAGGGACTGGACCGGATGAGAGGACGGACGGACTGGATGGAGGACCTGACTGAACGGACGGATGGAGGGGAGGGACGGACCTGGACTGACGGATGGAGGACGGACGGACGGAGTGGGACGGACGGACGGACTGGACGGACGGGACGGATTGGATCTGGGACGGACGGAGGACGGACGGATGGAGGGACGGACGGATGGACGGACGGACCTGGAACGGACGGAGGGACTGGGGGGACGGACAGATGGACTGGACGGACTGGACGGACCTGACCTGACGGACTGGACGGATGACAGACTGGACGGAAGGACTGGACTGACGGATGGAGGGGAGGGAGGGAAAGACGGACGGACCTGGGAGGATGGACGGAGGACTGGACCTGGACGGACGGATCTGATGGACTGGACGGATGGACTGACGGACTGGATGGAGGGACGGACGGAGTGGACGGACGGGAGGGAGGGACGGACGGACGGACGGAGGGACGGATGGAGGGACGGACGGACGGATGGATGGAGGGACGGATGGACGGACGGACGGATGGAGGAGGGAGGACGGATGGAGGGACGGACGGACGGATGGAGGGACGGATGGAGGGACGGACGGATGGAGGGACGGACGGACGGATGGAGGATGGAGGGACGGACGTACTTGTAGGAGGGGCGCTATTTGGCTGAGTTATGTCGAAAACGTGCCCCGCTATTACACCCGGGGTCAGTCTATATATTGTCTGCGCTATATACAGACTAACACTTCAGAATGCACTACACATATAATTCCATATATCTGTATACATATAATATATATTTTGGAGTACGGCTACTGTATGGAGTGCTTGCATGTACATGTTGGAATGCTATAATTTTATATATATATATATATATATAAATGTATCTATTATTACAGTAGTTTTATATAGCGCCCCTTCAAGACAGTCTACTCAGGAGCTGTGTTATATATATATTTGTATATAATATTATATATATGTGTAATATATATATACATTGTATATATTGGTGTATGAAAATGTGGCGTAGTAGAACTGGTATACTATACTGTGAGCTTCTATGTCTGTGTGTTCCTGTGTTTGGATGTGCGTTTGTGTACGGTTGTGCGCGCTTAATCCGCGTTCCTTGTCGAATTAGCCGATTAATGTGTCACTGGTCAGCGTATGGTCATTTTATGGTTGACCATTGTCCATGGCGCAGACAATGCAGTGGCAGCAGCAGCAGCAGCATCTGTGGCCCAGCTGTAAATTCAACTGGGTCTGTTGTGTCGAGATCAAGTGCATCAGGCGCCTGCTTAAAGGAGCGTGTCTACACGAACGAAGGACGGCAATGGACGGTATACAAGCAGACATACACACAGACAAATACACGTACGATGCATATGCTTGCAGTGGCTTACACATCCGTATACACGCAGACATGCAGATTAACCGCCTTGGATAAGGACCACAGGCGCTATATAAATGTTCTGATATTTGCAGTGTTATGCAGTACCACGTGTATGCTTGTTTGTCTGTGTATATATGTGCTGCGGTCTGTGTAGTGTTCATGCCTCTTTCTTTGCGTGCACGTGTGACGTGTGTGTATGCAATACTATGTATCCAAGTATGTCTATACCTGCATGGCTTTCTTCCTGTCCCGATATATATGTACGTGTGCTATTTTGTGTGTGTGTTTGTACATGTGCATTATGTGTTTATCTATCCTTGTTTTGGCGTGTCTGTCTGTCTGTCTGTTTGTCTCTGTTGATGATTAATCCTGAGAGACCTCGGCGAGTTCTTACAACATAAATTGCAGGCATTAATAAATGATCAAATATTGCTTCTATTGTAATTAATAATTAATTACCCAATTCAGCTGTAAGCCTAATTAGTTCTGTACAAGTTCACCTTCGACACACAAACGCGCTGTTTTCACGTGGCCGTGCTTTTTCAGATGTTAGAACAATTGCACATGATGTTATAACTATATCTGTATAATTATATGCTCATAAAACATTTATCACACGGATGCTTTATGCATAAATTTATTTGTTTATCTATTTGATGAACTATGTTCACCAAAATGCGGCTAGCAGTTGGTTTTTCAAAAAAGGATATACTTAGTTACTTTACTTATTTCATCATTAAATATATAATCTCAGAAGTAGACGCAGGTGTGTTTGTATAATTGTGGTATACACACTACTGTAGGACTTCCACATTGTCGTTGATAGAATATAATTATAAGCCTAATAGCCTATGCTCGAATATATATATTATTTAAGGGGAGTAAACGAGCCACTTGGGAATGAAATGACGCGCTGTTTATGATTCTCATTGGTAGCATATTACAAGCGTCACACATGCATATTTATTCATAGGTTCGTAAGCAAATACATGCCAAAACATATAGCCAGCAGTATAGATGGATGGAAGGATGGATGGATGGGTGGATGGATGGATGGAAAGATGAATGGATGAATAGATGGATAGATGAATGGACGGATGGATGTATGGATGGGTGGGTGGGTGGATGGATGGGTGGCTGGGTGGATGGATGGGTGGCTGGGTGGGTGGATGGGTGGGTGCATGGGTAGGTGGTGGATGGATGAATGGATGGATGGAGGGATGGATGGGTGGATGGATGGATGGATGGATGGATGGATGGATGGATGGATGGATGGATGGATGGATGGATGGATGGATGGATGGAGAGACGGGAGGATGGATGGATGGATGAATGGGTAGATGAATGGATGGATGAATGGGTAGATGAATGGATGGATGGATGGATGGATGGATGGATGGATGGATTGATGGATGGATGGATAGATGGATGGATGTGATGGGTGGATGGATGGATGGATGGATGGATGGATGGATGGATGGATGGATGGATGGATGGATGGATGGATGGATGGATGGATGGATGGGTGGGTGGGTGGGTGGGTGGGTGGGTGGGTGGGTTGATGATCGGGCTAGTGGCTGAATGGCTGGATTGATGGATGTATGAATGGACGGATATGTGAAGTGGCATTGTTCGTATTGAATGAGTCAGCAGCAGTGGCAGTGGCAGTAGCAGCCGTCGGCTAAAACACTGAAGCGGAAAATGAAATTATCGTCAATGAGTGATCTAAGACTGCGCGTTCGTCCATCTTTCACGATGTCTTTGTGGCGCATAGAGCGGAGAATGGAAGAGACGTTCTCCATCTGATCGGACTGCAGACAGACGGACCATAGATAAACACTGATGCATGGACTACTGCGGAAAGAAATATCCAGGATCTCGGAATGGTTCGGACAGAACAAGAAGAAAGGATGCAATGAAGCAGGAACGATTCAAGGAAAGATTCATAGAATGAAAGAAAAAGATTTATAGAATGAAAGTAGGAAGAAAGTAAGGGGAAGAAATACAATAAATCAATAAAGAAGGACGAATTCAAAGAGTAAGCCAGAAAGAAAGGAGTTCTACTATAGAATTAAAGAAAGGTGGTAGAAATGACAGAAAGACGAAAAGAATGAATAAGTAGAGAAAGTACGAGGGACGGATTTATGAAAATAAGGAAGAAAGGAAATCAGTAAACGAATAAAGACGAAAGAAAGAATTCAAGGAAAGAAGCAAGAAAGTATTTGTAGAAATAATGAAAGAAAGAATGAATGGAAGATAAGAGGAAGGAATAAAAGTTGAAGACTGTTTGAAGAACAGGAAAGAAAGAAACAAGAAAGAAGGAATTAGAGTTAGATCAGAGGAAGGAAGGAAGCTATAGAAGGAAAGAGATGATGCAAGAAAGGTGAGGCTTCTTACTTACCCACAGGCCTATACGTAGTCCCGAAATTCGCATTCACTAAAGGGTTGAGTAAATTCCAGCGACACAACATCTGTTGCCAAGAATATCGCGGATATTCATCGATTATTATACTTCGAATATGTGGACTTTGTATCATTGGACTTTGTATCATTGGCTACCAATGAACTCGCTATTTTTCGAACAGTTTACCATATTGAAACGAGCGTCAGTAGCGCTCAGAGTAGCTGCTAGTAGCTTTTGGTTTTCCCTGATCCAACGGCAGTCACATCTTACATCAACTGTCTATTTAGTAAAATGTAAGCGTTTGACTTGCATTATTAAAAGGCTACTTACTACGTAAGTTAGGCATCAACCGATGGCACACCAAAACCAAGCTGTAATCAGGTCGATACCCAGAAGATCAGTCCTTAAGACAGAGGGGGAGCCAATGGTGACAAGCAATTTGAAAAACAAATGTCGGAATGGTGTCAAGGAGACCGGTTTTGTTAGCCGAGGAAACGATAAGTGTTCGAGCTGATTACAAGTAGTAACGTAGCCTAGTAAGTAGTAAGCTTTGGCAGTTCCTTTGCACTTGACAAATTCCTCCATTCAAACTGTGCATTAGACACCGACGCAATAGATGTCGCTGATTACAAGTAAGCTTGGTTTTGGTTGATGCCCTGTGCATTAGACACCGACGCAATAGATGTTACTGATTACAATTGCAATTTTATATAGATCTAGATGTAAAAGGCAAGCTAAGTGTCTGTTACTCTTTATCTTTACAAGCGAAGATTCGCATTGGATACAGGGTTGAGTAAATTGGTTCAGTTATATAGAATTTTAGGAAGATGGGAAGCTTTTAGAACTGCCTGTACTACCCTTATTGGACATGGCATGCCGTCATACTGGAGATAGATGCGGCGAACACAAAAACACTGGATTTCGGAAACAAAAGTCTGTAATGAAACACGAAGGTATAGGACGTAAGCTAAAAGAAAACGAAAAGGTATTTCTGTAGGCTTACCTGGAAAGCTGCATGAGTCGTGACATAAGAAAATGACCACAAGGGCCGATGTAAAACGAGTTGTGACAGGTTCCAGTTACGAATGGAAAAGGAAGTCGGCCAGCTAAAATGATCCTATAGGCTACTTTTAAATAAAAATAAATGAAAGATTGCATATTCTATATACGTATAGACTATATATATATATATATTGCTTTTCTATAGGGATACGGACAATTTGCCCCCGGAATATTCGCCCCCGGAACTATAGCCTAGATGCTTAGATAAACTATAAATGTTTATATACAATACAATTATACAATACAATACAATATAGAAATGAAAGAAATTAGGGTACTTGTCTGTTTAACGACCACCAAAATTCTTCATATATTACCTCATTTAAAATTCTTCATATTCTGCGTTATTTTAATTCTATGTTACGTCAGAACTTATCTATTACGTCATAAACCTGAACGTTTCGTCATTAGAAACATGGACGACATTAACCCTAACCCTGACCCTCACCGACCCTCACGGCGCGTAACAACGAGGCTTAACCTCAACGTAACCGATATGGACTATAAAACTTGAAGTCGTGAGGGTCGGTTAGGGTCAGGGTTAGGGTTCATTAGAAGACAGATATTAATTGTCGTGAACACATTCCTGTAGGCCTACAGGGTCTCATCTAGTTATAATTAAAAGATGTTTTTTGGTGGTCGTTAAACAGACAAGTACCGAAATTAGTTTCATATATGCCCAACTTCTATTTGCGCAAAGAATTATTTTCATCAATTCAACTTCCATTTTAAATCGAGAGATAAAAATAATTTACCAACCTAAACTACGGTTTATATCTTTTCTTAAAGTGAGATAAGTGGGGCGTATCTTTCGGGGACGAAACTTCCGGGGGCGAAATGTGGGGAGCGAATCTTCCGGGGCGAATTGTCCGCAAACCCCTTTCTAGCACTAGTCGGCAAGAATGTGTAGAGTTGAAGGGTTAAAACCAAAACATTGTAGTGCACAGCACTCAGAACCAATGAAAGAGCAAAATGTTATAAGGGAAAAGCACGGGAAAAGAAAAACGATACAAACAAGCAAAAGGGTCCCAAGAAGCAGAAGTAGGTCAAATAGGCTTAACAACCATCAGAGAACTGGTGCAACTAAAGACCATTTGGTTTCATAGTGATTTGTGCTGTCAGGTCGGAAGTGCCTCTGATACGTTTTACAATGGCGCTATATAAATTAACGTTTACAATTGCAATATGTATTAGGTCTACATTTGTAAGTTCATCTACTATTTCGTGGTTATTAAACAAAGCAAGATTTGTATTTAAAAACGCCATCCGAATTCTTTCTGCGTACGGCGCAGACTATAGAAGTAAAGTCCGTTGTGAATGGACACCGGAAATTATCAGCTTCAAAATAAGAAGGAGGTTAAACAAAGAAGTAAGCGTTCATCAGAACGAAGCTTGTTGACTCTCTTCGGACATAGGCCTTAATGCGGTAAAACTACAGTGAGAAGTTTGCTGAAGACTCGTGCGTGTCGGAATCCAGAGTTGTCCATGTGTCGGATAGAACCCAAGGTCGAGTCGAGTTGGGTCTAGTCGGGTTTGGTTGGGCGTGATCGTGCCGGGTTAGGCTAGGTCAGACTTTGGGAAAATTTAGTAGATAGGGTCGGGTTGGGGTCAAAAGGATTGTATGATGAATTAGTAACGAATGTTTATTATATCAATTATATACAGTGCTTTTTTTCTAGAAAAAAGGTTCCGGAACTCAACAAATTCAGAACAATCATAGGGGCATATTATATGCTAATATTTCTGTTTCATAAATATCTGTATCAATAAATACTGAAAGAACTTACATTAAATTAAAGTATCTAAATAATTTTATATAATTTTTTATTAAAAATTTAAATTAACTAAATTATTTTTTAATGGCTGAAAAAAGGTACCGGAACGCCGTTCCGGACCGCTCCGGCTGAAAAAAGCACTGGTTATATAAAACAACTTAACAGTGTTTCTTCTTATTTTGCTTTTGAAACCAGTTTTCATTGTAGTAGTACGATGTAATACAATTAGCACACATATGATTTTTATATTTACCTAAAAGCAGCCCGTTGTAAACGAATTAATCGGATGGTTCGGGGCAGAATTAATATGCAGTAACGCTGGGTCTGGTCGGGCTGGATCCAGTGATCACTGTGATGGATTAGGTTGGGTCTTAAAAACTGACCGACGATAACTCTGTTGCAGCCAATCATACTCTGAAATATGGCGGTCGCAACACAGTAATAAGCAGGGAAGCTATTCAGTGTGAATTGGACACCTACCGGCAAAGGACACTGATGATCCAATCTAAATATATCCGTGGATTTTTGTAGCGCTGTTATTATAGTACTGTAACCACACCAGATGAAGCACTTAAGACATGGTTCACATGGCTTTTGAGAACTTCTTGATATGAGCTCTACTAAAGCCCAGATACATACGTATTTAATTATATACATGCATACACGCATTCATGCATAAATAAATGCATACGTAGTTACGTACGTAGGTACATGTACATACATGCATGCATAAATGCATACATTGATGCACGCATACATTGGTGGCGCCAGGATTTCAGGTTTGGGGGGCTAAAGCTCAAAAAACCTTCCCTTTTGCCCCTCCTCGCTGTGATTTGCAGTGATTTCCCACTTTTGGGGGCTGAGTCGCAGTTAGGGGGGCTAAGCACCCCTAGCCCCCTGGCGCCGCCACTGCACGCATACATGCATGATGCATACATGATATATACATGCATATATACAAACATGCAAACTTGTATGCATAAAAACATACGTACATACATGCATGCATGCATACATGCATGCATTTACATACATACATGCATACATACATGTAAACATGCATACATACATACATACATACATACATACATACATACATACATACATACATACATACATACATACATGCATGCATATGCGCAATGTTCAAGGCTACAATTGATCGATGCTTAAAGGGAAAAGCACAGATCACAGCCATTAATCTATTGGACATATCGAGTCGAAGTCGAATACGTCTCTCACGAGAGACCAGAAGTCGGGCAACCAACGGTGGATGGGCGAAGTTTAAATTGATGAGTTTTGAGCTGAGACCGGAACAGAATCAAAGAACTGACGGTTACTGACCGAACGACCAGAACTGAGCAGAACTGAGCAATGCAGCCACCGTGAAAGCCTCAGAATCACAAGCCGTTCTGACGTGATTCCAACAGCTGCAGTCATCGAGTGCAATATTTCTTATCTTGAGAGGAGAACAGAGAACATTCCCATGTCGGCTAAATATTATTATTATATTTGTTTATTGATTAAAATCCCGATAGACACACCGCTGTCAAGTACATAGTGAAATAGCCAAAAATATGAGAAAAATACTAGTGAGATGTTCTTATTACAGCGACAAAATGAGATTGATCTAATCAGAGTCTATGTCTGAGAATATCTATGTCCATGCATAATAAATATACCTCAGGGAGAGTGTAGGCAATTGTATAAAGAATGTTTGATGAGACGATCTATTTATTAATTTTATGCTTCTATACAAGACCCATGGGATGCGATAATTTATCATCCTTAGTGGACATGGAATGGCTTTCTATATAAGACGCGTGAGATGTAGTGTTTATTATCTTTGGTTGGCAACACAAAGTTGTGAGGGCGCGGTCGGTCTCAATTGGCAGTGACAATCGACAACTGGGGGGAAAAGCGGCCGGAGAACGTGGAAGTCGTTTCTAGAGACTGCAGCCAGGAGGCAAGTATCAGCACGATCCACCATTTCGGCCGCGGTAGGCGAGTCATCACGCAAGTACCCTGAAATTTAACTTCGATCAATATAAGTGGCGGATTCCGAAATATTCAAAAGGACAACTTGAAATCTTAATAAAAGCTTAATAGAATAAATGTTGATTTCTAATAGGGCTGGTCATGATTTAAAAAAAATTAATCGATGAATATCTGAAATTTAACTTCGATTAATCGATTAAATTAGAATAACTTTGTATCTGTAAGCCTAAGTAAAGCGTGACAACTGTTAACAATGTTGTCACTGAGCAGCTACTATTATCTTTCTACAAAAAACTTCAATCACTCCACATGCTGAAGGTCAGCGATGTGTTTGAACCAAGGTAAGCGAACTGTTTATTGCAATGAAGACAGATTATTTTTGTCACCATATTCCACTTTTCCATCATCATTTACCTTAGGCCTAAATGTAAAATGATCGCTTAGTTTTCCACACAAAATCTTCTCATTATCATTGATCGCCATATTGTTTACTCCGGAAATTGGTCGCTTGACATCATGATAATTATGAGTAAAAAATTAATTGAGCAAGCCGAGATTAATCGCTTAAAATTTTTAACGATTAATCGATTAGTTCATCTTTAAAATCCGCAGCCATAATTTTTAAATGAATTTTTTAATTATCTGAATGGAAATGAAGACTGCATCATTGCATAATTTCTAAATTGATTGCATAGCCTCGGTTCTACTCATTGTTGAAGAAATCGGTTCTACTCATTGTTGAAGAATAGCCTATCGTCGAATGAGATCCGTTACCGCTAGGCGCTAACAGCCTAGTTCTCGCCATCACTTAATCACTACTATAGGCAAGAAAATATAAGAGGATCCCTAAGATAATTATTTAATCGCATACATAGTCTATAATGCAGTGGTCAGCATTGTTCCCTTGTCAAAGCTTCTACAGTCGACTGTACCGACTTATAACAGTAGACACCGGTGCTGACAAATGGCAATAATAATTATCCTCAATATTCGTCGTGACTTAAGTTGAATTTCAACTGATCTTAAAAATTGTATGTAATAACTGTTTAATATATTTCTATACATAAGCACCATTGCGTCTACATAGCACACGTTCACGCTTAAGTTTCTCCGCGGTTGTTTCAGCTTTTTGGATTAAGTTGCCTGGCAACCTAAGACATGAGATCCTTAGCCTTTCTCGATCAATTTTGTAAACGCTTGAAAACCATTTGCTTCAATTGTATTTCTCTGCTGTCAAGTAGTAGAGGTGACTATCGACGCAGTTTAAGTATACATGGCCTCTGGACTGCCTTGAACCTATGCATTTAGCCGACTTATGCACATAAGAGAAGGTCACCTGTACTTTGTAAAATTGGCTAAATGTATTGGTATTATGCTGTGTACCTATGCCCGGAGTTGTCTTCCATTGAAATGCCCTATCGTGAAACGGGACCAGACAGCTTCTATACACACAAGCGAATTATGCACTTATCCGTTATGCACTTAAGTGGCGTCAACTTTATTTCAGAAGAGAAGTTGCATGAATCGCTAATTACAATTACAAAACTCATAGTTAAGTGTTGGTTGGTGGCCACACCAAAAAGACATATCTCGATCACATGGAGCAGTGGTCGGATTGACTCACCTTGATGCACCAGTGACTAACCTGAATGTAGGATCTTGTAAACTATGAGATAGTTTCTGGTGATCGTTACGATTATGATGAGATAATTATACTGCTGATGCTGATTGTGGTGTCTCACAGACGTACACGTAAGCCGTTAATTGGAATCAGTTTAAAAATTCCTTAATCTATTTCAGTTGATTATCTCCTTCTCATCATCATCATCAGCAGCAGCAGCAGTATCATCATAATCATATCATAATCACTCCTTGCAGTGCTGGACTTGTATAGATGATAGTCATAGCTCTATAGTCTATAAGAATGATGTATAATAGGCCTATTATCCACAAGGACGTGGACGATCTCCCATTTAGAGACAATCCGCTACGGTTGGCACTTACAGCGCTCTAACTAATTAATTAGCCTACAAACTACTAACCCAGCGGGAAAACTTCATAATCACAACTTTGTGCGTGTTCTAGCTGAATTAGCTGAACTTTTTTCCGGCGGCTAGCCGTAAAAAAGTTTCGGAGGTTTTTCGGCTAAGCCGTAAAATTTCCGGTGGCTAATTGGCTTGGACAAAATTGCGGCGGCTCGGCGGCTATGGCGGCGGCTTGGGGGTATACAGCGATTGTCATTTGAGCGACTTCTTTGTGATGACCATTAGCAACGGCATCTGGCGAATGGACGGAAAATGACGCTTTACGTCTGCGTTCAGAAGATGGGCAGACAGGGCAGTCCTTAACCAGGCATCAGAGAAAGACACATGGATAACAAGTGTTTGTTGCTTCATCTTTCTTATCCTTGGTGGTAGGGTGGCGGGTGGCCAGTCCTTTCCGTAGCCGTCTAATCTTCCCACTGACAATTTGCGGTAAGTGTACCTATAATATAGCTGAGTTGGATAGGGAACGCAAGTGAAGGGGAATCTCAGGCGGGAATTTGAATCCCAACCTCTTATTGAACAGTCCAGCACGCTAATCAGTAACCACTAGTCTATCGTGGACCCCTGTGCACAATTCTTCCAAATTTGAATGATATGGCCTTCAGCTGTTGGCTTATTTGGCTTCTGATATGCAGCTCCTCTCATAAGCAGGCTTGAATTTCTCATATGCAGGCCAGTTTTTCTTATATCATGACCTCAAATTCCAATAAATATGAAGGCGTCGTTTCTTCGCAAGAAGGCCTTGTCCATTCTAAGAAGTAAGAACTGTAGGATCGTGTCTCCAAAGACATACTGCGTTAAGTGCATAATATCACGGCTTGAGCTATACCAGACTATGTTTGGCATCAAGCTCTCCAAACGAAATAGATATTTTATTTATTAAACATGTTTTGTCACACAATCCATTTAACTGTTTGACTTCGTATTGTAATTGAAACCGCAATTTAAAATTTATATAGCGCCGCTTCAATAAAAAACTGATTTGCAGAATTTTAGTTTTTAAGCGCTAAAAAGCGAGCAGTGCGTGCACGCTGATGTTCTGGCTAAATATCCCCATGAAAAATTGACCTCAGTGAACCTAGAGAAGTCCATAATTATACCTGTTGCTTTGTACATCTGAAGTTGCAGTTAGACCTACTGTCGAGGTGTAACTTTGTTCATATCCCCATGAAAAATTGACCTCAGTGAACCTAGAGAAGTCCATAATTATACCTGTTGCTTTGTACATCTGAAGTTGCAGTTAGACCTACTGTCGAGGTGTAACTTTGTTCATATCCCCATGAGAAATTGACCTCAGTGAACCTAGAGAAGTCCATAATTATGCCTGTTGCTTTGTACATCTGAAGTTGCAGTTAGACCTACTGTCGAGGTGTAACTTTGTTCATATCCCCATGAGAAATTGACCTCAGTGAACCTAGAGAAGTCCATAATTATGCCTGTTGCTTTGTACATCTGAAGTTGCAGTTAGACCTACTGTCGAGGTGTAACTTTTGCTGTACATCTGAACAGAAATATCCCAGTTGGTTTCTGCAATGAATTTTCACAACATCTTCTATATTATTTGAGCCATTTGACTATTTTTTCTTTAATCAATATCTAAACTGCAGCTTGTGTACCTTGTTGCGTTTGTGTCAACGAGTTTTGCAATAAAGGAATAAAGGAAGGAATATATAACTTAATGTACTTAAGGTGCATCATGATTCATGGCATTCAAGACATTAGACCATAGGTATGTCGCCATGCAAAATTGTAAGACTTGTGCGTGGAGGCAAGATAGAGAAAGACCTCTAGACAGTGGCGGCGCCAGGATTTCAGGTTTGGGGGCTAAAGCTCAAAAAACCATGGTAAGTTATTCCCATTGGGATGCGACGACCTTTTTGCTTAAAACCTTTCCTTTTGGGGGCTGAACCGCAGTTAGGGGGGGCTAAGTACCCCTAGCCCCCTGGCGCCGCCACTGCCTCTAGATGAAGCCTACTGGTTGGATAAACAAGTCCCATCAGTGTGGTAGACGAGTTTTGCATGTATTGCGCAGATGCCCCCTTCTTGCACAAATCACCCTGTGACTATATGTTATGGTACTATCAAGACACTAGACATAGTGCCTGTCAATGAACTCTCAATCCTCTTATTTGTCTTGCTCTTTGAGCGGCGCTATATAATAATCGTTCATTTACAATTACAATTACAGTTACGACGCTTTCATCTTTTGTACCGACCAACCACTACCTGAAGAAGACAATCGACTCAAAGCAGAACAAATAATTATTAATCCCAATCATTCAAATCACACGAGAAATAAACGTATCGGGCAAAACAGAATATTTTGCAGCGAAACAGAGTCATGTTGTTTTAAGAGCCTCTTCATTATTCAGCAAATTGTCTGTGGAGACTTTGACGGTGGAGTCGCCACGAGGACACAATTGCGATCATCGAGGCCATTGATCTGTCTCTTAAAGCCCATTCGGAGACCTCTTGCCACCGAGGAATTCGGAGAATCGCTTTCGTTTACCTCCCAGAAACTCGGAGAACCTTTTTCGTTTGCCTCCAAGAAATTCGGAGAACCTCTTCTTTCCGCCGAGGAACTCCGAAAATCGTTTTCGTTTTCCGCCGAGAAATTCCGAAAATCGCTTCTCATCCTCGCCTGATTCAGCGTACTCTTCTGGCTGCGTTCCTTGATCTATGCTGTCTTCGTGGTACTCTGGAAGAGAATGAACAACTTGGTTAGTTAGGAAAGCAGGAAGAACTGAAGAAGATAATGAAGGATAAAGAAGAAAGGAGAAATAGAAAGGAGACAGTGAAAGAATGAAACAAGAGTCTTCAGTAATTTGATTCATTAACAACCACCATAATGAAATATAAGCTTATATGAAATCAGAAAAACCAATGTGACAACGAATAAATATTAAAAAAAAACAGAAATAGCAAAAAGTTAAGGACTAAAAGAAGAGTCTTCATAATGAAATTGAGATGACAGCAACAACAGTAATAATAATAATAAATAATAATAAATAATAATAAATAATAATAAATAATAATAAATAATAATAAATAATAATAAATAATAATAAATAATAATAAATAATAATAAATAATAATAAATAATAATAACTAATAATAAATAATAAATAATAATAAAAAATAATAATAAAATTCTGGAATTATCCCTTCGAGCAAGATGGAAGCTTGTTATTCCTTTATGCCTGACTTGATTTTGCTTCCTCACTTTCTTTGCGCCATGTTTCTGTTTTTAGCCGCTAAATTATATTTCTCTGAAACTCAAATCCAACTTGAATAAGGTTTTCTTCGCTTTTGACTCGCATTTCACCGCAGTTCGTGATTCGAATCGTGACGTTCCGATATAACTTTTTGGCACGAACAAAGCCTTTTCTGGCTCTCAGCCATGACACCCCTCTCAGACCGTTAAAAATACCAAGGCAATATGCAGCGTATGTCATGCCATCGGGCAGCTACATCTGGCCGATGGCATGGTTCACGGACATAGCCTTCGGGATGACCAGTGACCAGTGGGGCGCGGTGGTGTAGGGGTATGTTCGGTACCTTGCAGCCGGAGGGTTGCGGGTTCGAATCCACCTCAAGCCGCCGCATAGGGAGTCTAGGGACCCTCGGCAAGTCCTTCACTCGCAATTGCTCATGCGCTTCTGTGTGAAACTCCGATTCAGTGTCCGCGCTGTAGTCGGGAGCGCCTCTGAGTAGAAATCTTGAAGGGGCGCTATAACAAGTGCTCATACATACATACATACATACCCTGCTCGAAAAAGCAACCCCTCTCTGCAATCACAACGCAAGCTCACCTGACTTAGCCCCTCCCCAGTTTCTTCACAAATAACAATTTCATGTGTTATGCACTTTGTTTCCACCTAAAATTATTCGACATTATGACCTGCGATTCCGTCCTCATGATTTCACCCTACCGGTTAGGGGTGATCAAAATTTCATACCAAGTTGCTTTATAGTGTTTTTAGCTGAGCAGTCAATTTCTTTAGCAATAGGCCTTATTCTTTAATAGGCCTACATTCCTTAGCCACTTTGCCATTTGACCATTATTTTTCTTTAATCCATATCTAATCTACAGAGTTTGTACCTTGTTGCGTTGGTGTCAACGATTTCGTACAATAAAGGAATAGTAGTAGGAGTACAAGTCACATCACCTACTGCTTCAAGGCTCAAGCCATGTTCTAAAGTAGACTGTTTTGTTTCTCCTCTTGAGATTGTCTACCTTTGCTTCCATGAAGGCTTAATCAAACAATACCAAGATGTCTGGACTGGCAATTTCCATATTGTTAACTGCCATAATTGCTCGTATCGCCCTGAACCTCACAATGAGGGGTCGCACTTTACGTTTTGGGGCACATACCATGCTACCACCAAGCAGAGGAAGCAGACGACACAACATATCCTGTAATTATTATAAAGAAAAAAGATGGAGACTTCTGAGATATGAGATAGCGACAGGTGCTCTTCGATGGGTCGTCAGTATAGAACTAAGTTCTTAGGCAGAACATCTGCTGTCACAAAGGTAAACGCAATTATAGTCCAGGGCTCAGGAATGGGACCACTTCACTTCATAATAGTGAAATCGAAATTGCAGCCGAGACATGAAATATGCAGATGACAGCTACATCCTCGTTCCGACGGAAAATAGTGTGACAGTGCAATCAAAGATGGTTCAGGTTTCGCTACGAGTTTAAAAATGCAATTTGAAACTGAACCGCAACAAGACTAGTAGGAATATCTAGAAAAATGACACATCGCAGAAAACATCCAAACTCAAGTTTTCCCCATCATTCTATTCATATGTTGTCTGTAAGAACTTAAATATTTTTTTAGATAATTTTTAATGTTATCCTGAGGTCCCTCAAAACCCCGAACATAGACTACTTAAATTTCCAGGACTGAAGGCGCCCATGCTCGAGTCTTGGAACTTGGTTTCATTGTCGACTTACTCTTTTTATCAAAAAAATTAACAAAGAGTCCGAAAAAATTTCTATAGACTACATATGAATAGAATAATGGGAAAAACTTGAGTATGGGTGTTTTCTGCGATGTATCATTTTTCTGGACACCTTTAAGATCAGTGAATGATAGTCAGACGGTACAGAAAGAAGTTGAGAGCAGACGAACCACCTAAAACACCAGGACTAACCAGACTGGAACAAATGAAAATCCTGGGAGTCACCATGACCGAGCACCTGAATTTCGATCAGCATGTTGACAACACGAAAGCTAAGGCCAGACAATGCACGCGCCAGGGTCCTGGGCGCCCATGGGCCGAAGAGAGCGACGATGCACGATATTACCACAGCAACAGCGGTAGCGAAGATGCCATGTGCGGCCCCAACCTGGTGGG
Organism: Aporrectodea caliginosa; assembly: GCA_020284085.1. Classification (NCBI taxonomy): domain Eukaryota; kingdom Metazoa; phylum Annelida; class Clitellata; order Crassiclitellata; family Lumbricidae; genus Aporrectodea; species Aporrectodea caliginosa. The sequence continues at coordinate 2,459,195 of JACEVL010001024.1, forward strand.
TTTTATTGGGCGCGGGGAACGAACTCGACTCCAAACTACGATGCGGCGGCTGACTAGACTACGTGGCAGGCCAGGCAGGCCCAGATCAGGAAGTTGAACAGTTATAATTATGCGACCACAGAAGTGACCTTATTAACGCTATAATCCATCGCATGTACTCCACCACATGGACTGCTGCCCCCAATTAAGCAGACCTCATACTCACTATTTTTTGTCAGGTCCGATGGGATAGTCGTAATGACATTACTCTCATAACATGGGAGAGTGAGAAATGTTTGGCCTGGGACGCCACTATCATCGCTACCCTGGCTGTGTCTTATCGCAGAACTGCGCAGTCCGCAGTTTCCGCTGGTGAAAGAGCAGAAATGCATAAAAAACGCTGCTGTACTATCCGCATGCTGCTCTGTGCCATTGTCCTTTGAAACTATCAGTTCCAACATGAGGAAGTCCTAGCTTTCTTCAAAGGCCCCGGCCGTCGCCTTGCCCAAATGCTCGACGGGTAAACTACCTTTCACAACAAACGCTTTTCTGCTTCCAGCGCTTCAACGCAGCACTTTTGCCGCCAAACACGACATCAACGAAAAATAAATCCTATTCATAATTATGTTAATCTTGAGGAATCATAATTATGTTCCTCGGGGAAAATAATATTAGAAATAATGATAATGATGGATGATGGATGATGATGATGATGATGATAATAGTAATAATAATGATGATGATGATAATAGTAATAATAATGATGATGATGATGATAATAATAATAATAATAATAATAATAATAATAATAATAATAATAATAATAATAATAATAATAATAATAATAATAATAATAATAATAATAATACAATAATAGTAATAATAATAACACAGTAATAATAAACTACAATACAGGTATAATAATATAAGCAATAGTAATAATAAAATAGTAATTGATAATGCAGAATGTGTTACCTAGCATGGGCGAATTATCTTCGTGTCTACGTCTCAGTTCTTCTAGGTAGAGTTCCGCCAGGAACTGTTTCATTCGAGGCTTCAGTGAGGCATCGTCGTGGTCCCTGGCCATTTCCGGTCGATCGCCATCTTCTTCGAAGCCTCTCTGGTCGTCGAACGACCCATCGCAGAGGTTCAGGGTGAACCTGGCCGCGATGAGAACCGCCAGAACCAACAGCTTCAGTAGGTCGGGCATTGAGTCACGAGAGCGGGACGACTGATTCTTCGATTGATGATTGGAATGGCAGATGATCTCTAAGAAGTAGAAACAACGACGTCAAACGTTAGGTTTTAGCAAGCAGTTATAGCATGTGCGATACGGGCAGATTGTGGGTTAGGCCTAAGCGATTGGATGATGTAAAAGCGCCACGCGCTTTTAGCTATTAATCCGTTAATTCGACCGACATGACCTGTTGGTGTCTCGGACTCGGACTACTACTGCTCAATACTACGATGCGTCTGTGTTGGCCCTCTGCTCTGGAATGATCTTCCCTCTACGACTCGCTCTATGATCTTAACTTTGGGGTACTTCTGTCTCTGCCCGTACTCTTAGGACCTTTCTTTTCTCGCGGGGTTTTTCTTAGCCTACTGGGAGCGCCTCTGAGTAGGTCGTACTGCGAGAGGCGCTTTAGAAATCCGTAAACGCAATACAATACAATACAACTGCCAACCGTGAGCAGCTGGAGTCTTTCTTGTCTTTAACCCCTTAACGACGACCTGCATTGGTTCTCAGTCACTTTTAGTACACTCTTGTCCATAAAGTGTTAACCGCCCTCGGTTATTCAACCAGTTAATCTGTCAAGTTAATCACTGTTGATACTTCAGAAGGCACATAACAGAAACAAAAGATGCTTTAATATTATAGAAATTTCAATTTGCATTGCAATTATTGCCTCTGAGAAAAAGGCGAGTTTTGAGTTTTCTGTTTCATTGGCTCGTTCGTTTCAACTCAAGAAACCATCACGACGCAGATTATGAGTTCGACATAACAGAGACTGTTTTAAATTCAGATCTCATTTGTTTTTGACTCAGCGAAGAAAAAAATGATTTAACAGTTCAGTAGTTAAAACCATCGAAAGGACTTAATACGCTGTAATATTTGGTGTGTCAGGATACGTAGTGGTGGCGTTAGCTATGCAATTTCAGCAGGTCTCCTCGGGGTCATGGGGTTATTCAGCAGGTCGAAGAAATTAATGGTTGAGTTTGAAGCATCATGCAACGGCGGCAAAGAATACTTAAGCATTTCAATTTCAGAGTTTACAACTTATATTTCTAGTGACATACTAGATAAAACGTAAAAAGTCGTTTAGATATAGACTAATTGCAGTAGTGGTCTTTATGGGACAGATGTTGATGTTTAACTGTAAAGAAGACAATGAAAATTCCAAAACCTTTTACACAGCAGCATGTAGTAAGTATATATGTAGGCAGGTCACAAGGCAGGTCTAGAGTAAAATAGGCAGGTCAAATGACCTACCGCGAACCATGGCAGCGGCGTATACGATACTATGTTATACATGTATAGGTGGTGTCTTTAAGGGGCGATTCCACTGTTGCTGCGTACATGACTACGGCTTGGCACCGAGTATGTCGGGTCGACGTGGAACAAGGGAGAGCAGAATAAGCAGAGAACAGGTTTGTTAATTACTTAATTAAGGAAGCATAAATGGCGGCTGGACGTAGTTCGATTTGGTGAAAGCTATTGTGTTTCTATGAAAGCGCAATGGCATACAATTTATTGCAATTGGACAATCAACGCCTAAAGAGAAGTAAAGCTACACGAAAATCACGGTCAAAATGTGAAAATGTCACGACATACTTTTTAAAATATGCCACATTCACGGCGAATTCACGGCACCAATTCAAGGTCATATTGTGTTCAAAAAACATCGCACTGACAAACACTTTTCACTCCGTTTACGACGTTACGTCAATGCAGACGCTGTGACTTAGTCAGTGAGGAAAAATAAACGATTTCACGGCTCAAAGTCAGCATACAATGGTTTAATTTAATTTTGGCGCCAGCTGACAGTTGACTAAAAATATCTTCGTTCTTCATTCATGATCAAGGCGGCCGTTTTAGGTCCAATTTGTTATGTTCAACATTAGAAATTTATGGATTTCGACACAAAAGTTCAGCATATGTAAAAAATCACGGCCGATCACGGCAATGCTAAAATTAACGGCAAACGCCAAAATTCACGGTTTCCGTGAATTTAATGAATTCGTGATTTTCGTTTGGCCCTAAAAAGAAGCAAACGGACTACTCAGACAAAATCTTGGGTCTCAGTCAATTTTTTTATTAGGTAATTTAACACCTAACTTGGCAGTGACGTCGATTTAGAAGTAAACGGCCGTCTCAGGTGAATATTTGGCTGTGAGATTCAATTTTCATACTAATTTAACCTCTAAAAGCGCTAGATAAATGTCTGATTACTACAGTAGAATTGTACTTGAAGTTACTAAATTTTCGGCTCACATCTGACGAATATACGGCTGTTGCAATGTGTGCCGAATGCGTCCGTAAACTATTTGATATTCATCGGGTGGAGCGAGTCCAATCTGTCCGCCCCCTTCGTCGTGGTCTTCCTTCTCCCCACCCCACCCCACATGCACTTGGCTTTCATTAACGCCAACTGGCGTCCATCATGATCTGGAGGGTGTACGCTTTTAAGGGGTGGCAGCCATCATTCGAAGACCGTTTTCCCTTTCGTCTGCATTCGTCGCTCGTATTGGGGGCTGGCTTCAATTGCGGATTCGCCAAAGTGGCGTCACCAACGTGGACGAGTTCGACCGAAATATAACGGCTCTGTTCGTTTCTTCTGTCTTGACCTCGGTACATGCTGCTGTTAATCTGCTCTTGTGTCTCTTTATACTCCGGTGAAAGTTAACTCGGTGTAGATTCCGTGCCTCTCTATAAATATGCATTTTAGCTGCACTTGAGAACTGCTATGGCTAAAAGGCGATCCTTTGCCTTCATTGGCCCTGCACTACGGAACCTGCTTCCTCCTTTGACACGTTTCTGTTTATTAACTGGTGGGCCACGTGCCTCTTTTCGTTGTCTGAAGACTTCTTTCTTTTCTCTCGGTCTTTTGCACTGGGAGCGCCTCTGATTGGTGTGCACTGCGAGAGGCGCTATATAAATAATAGATAGATACAATACAATACAATACTTGTGTAAAAATGTGGCAGCGTGTGCTCGTTGAAGGTTGGATGAGTTGCTGGTGTCCATCACGTTAACGATATCTTTATATAGGTTCGCGTAAGCGTTAGGTACACGCCTGTGGTATGGTATCATTGGTAGATCATTAGGCACACGTATAGGGGCCTACTGTGCCTACATGCTATATTGCTATAATATTAGTGGTAGATCATTAGGTAGGCCTACACGCTGATGGTATGGTATCATTGGTAGATCATTAGGTAAACGTCTATGGTATGGTATTAGTGGTAGATCATTGGGTACACGTCTATGGCATGGTACTAGAGTGGTAGATCATTAGGTGGTTCATCAATTCGATCCGTAAGACTAGATCACAAATATGTTACAAAGTTTTACACACTTTAATATTTCACAAATATAGATGGTGGTTTCATCATCATCATTATTATCTTGTCCAGTGAATAATTGACCTAGCTCTACATTGAAAGAGCAGAGACTAAGGTGCGGGAAATCAATTGCGGTTGTTAAATAGTAATAATAGTAATAGTAATAGTAACATATTTGCTGTTTTGCAGTTTTAAATCTAATCTAACTATTTATAACATAGCGCCGATTAAAAATATTACGCCGTTGTTATAAAGAACAAGGCATCAACTGACGCTCATTTCAAATGAAATTGTAATCGGAAATTGTAATTAGTTGGAGAAACACGGTCGAGATCCAACTGGTAAGGAAATCAGTATAAAAAAGTCTACGGTGGATAAGCGAGTCGAAATAGGAGGGTCTTATGTTTAGACCTGAACGACAACAAAACCCACAGAACGTATTTCCGTTAAAAATATATACTCTGCGACCGCGATCGCACGACCATTGTGTAGCGGCTGTAGCCTACCTCTTGCAGATAATTTACAGCGAAAGACGTTTATTGTTAGAATGTTGTACTCGTATTGACATTAACTGTTGATTGTTGTTAAGATGTATGTATTATGTATACCAGAGTGCGGATATGCAATTGGTTTTAATAAACAATATACTTACTTACTTACTTAACTCATTCTTATATTCTGAAGTGTTTTTGTACAGTAAGCTTAATCTTAATATACAATGTATAACTCCGATAATAAAGTAACGAAACTTTTGTTCGTTCTTCATGAACTAGCAAAATGCTTTCCGCATATCCTCAGACAACCGTTGTCATGAGAAGTCTAAATAAAGAGCACTTAACGTGAATGAGGTTGGATATGCGGACAGGCATAGCAGAATAATGCAGACAAGTGTCGAAAAGCCAGAAGTCCATGTCCGTGCACTCTACCTTATTGACGATATGTTGATATGAAATGGAAAAGCACGAACCGATCACGACAGAAACATCGAAGAGGTCATCAGTAATCAGTTCAATAAGGTCTTACTTTGAATGTTGGGTCAGGAAGAGATCAACTGAACTTCCGTTGGAATATTATATCCCACAGATCAACATGGAGTTGTTACTTCTAAGTATTAACCGAGCTAGTTGAAGTGCGCCGTCATTTCCTCTGAGGCGCAAAGAACCCTTATATTTAAGCAACTCACTCACTGCTCAGAGTTTTCATGTGGTTATTATAGTATTATAGTATCCTCTAAAATGGCTACTGTAGATGCATACATACGTACATAGCCTACACTCAAAATGCGCATAAACATGCATTTATTATTTTCTCATACTAGAATAGCTATGGCTCAGTCCCGGTCCTTTGCCTCAATTGGTCCTTCTCTTTGGAATACGCTGTCTCCATCTACTCTCTCTCGAAGTCTAGCAAAAAAAACCTATTTCTTCTCTCGTGGCCTTGCGCACTGCAAGCCCTCTGAACGGTTCACCCTACCAGAGGCGCTTTATAAATGTTTTGAACGCAATACCATATTTTCGTTGTTTTTATTTTGCGCCTTTTGTTAACGTTCACCCATTTAATTTCGTCTGTTTGAATGCGTCCGTTTGACTAACGCCCTTTCAACAGTGAGCCAATGAATGCAAGTGAACGAGGTCTGACAATAGGTGTCATGATTCGCTCTCTCCTCACTTATTCATTTTGTAATCGGTCTCAAATGTCCCTTATAATATATAAAAATTCACCTTGCCACAATCGGGCAGTAAAAAAGCAGCCTATAATTCTTACGGTCCTCATTTGCAAAATGAGGAACAACCGGATTTGTCTTCGACATGCACCTAATTCAAAAACCAACGATGCCCCAATAATATTGCATCCAGCGTTGCGTCTACACAGTTTTTGATTTGACACGTCAAAATGCCCTCGAAGCGGCGACCTCTGAAGCGTCTGTCCTCGCCACAGGGCAGTACTGCCTGACCTGTCCTCCATGCCCTTACACAAGACGGTATCGATCCAGAGCTCGGTTTCAGACGATAGACCCCTATAGCAGAAATTGAAAACGGAGGGGGTGACACGCGTCTTACAGGGATGACAAATTTCCAGGTGGTGACACAATGCGGGTGCATATGACTGCGTGCGCATGGACGCTGCTGCTTGAGCCGACATATTATAGGATCTTTTCTATGAGACCAGGCACAGCAGCGGGACAATGAAACGAATGTAATATGACGTTTTTCTATGACACTCTTTCTCAGCCTACGGACGATAAGTAATAAGCAATAAGCAGTACGATAAATTCTGTCTGCGGCTTACTCAAATCTATTAGTGATTAAATAGGATGGGGTGATGACAAACAGATAAAGTAAAATGAACGAAGGCTCGCTAACCCCTAATGGAAAGAAGCTCTTTAGGCTGAGAACAAAGATGGCAGAAGAGGAGGGAGTGTAATTTGAATAAATGAGACATTGGTAAGTACAACAATCAAACTCCACAGACAACGGTATTACTGCAATCCCGTCCGTAAAGATGATGAGCAGATAAAGTGCATAGGCGATATTTAGGTCAAACTCTACGAAAAGAAATCAAGCTGACTAATTACCGACAGCCATCTGAAATATTTCCCATGTATAGGCTATGCATACAAACTATATAGAATATATGTCTATTGCGTCTATTACACTGGCCTTACTGTATACATAGCCAAAATTAAAAAGCAAACCTAAGCCTGTGTGCTAAGTTTAGACTATACTGGACAAGTGTGGCTGTGCAGAGAGCCGAGACAATATTTGCTATCTAAACCCATTTAACTAACTGTCAGAGCTGAGACAATTTTTGCTATCTGTTACCTGTTACAAGTTGCGATCTGTCAGCTTTATGTTGAGAATAAACGAAATTGATTGATTGATTGATTGATTGATTGAGGTTGCAAGGAAAGTTATTATACTAAGGTTAATATTGATCTAAGAATAGATGCGGATGTTCGACCGGTTGCCTAGGCGCCGAGTAGGCGGTCCATTCCGGAAATCTTCAATAGGAAGACACACCCACACGCTCACTTACAGAATCTATAAATATATGTCCACCCCCGGTTCTCGTCTGTCCATCCTACTTCTCTTCCGGATAAACTACTTTCCTTCCCTTAGCCTCCCTCTCCTCTGACAGGCCTACAATTACATGTACATTTTTATCGTCTTTGCAAGGCAGTTCAAATCCGTGAGCTGGCGGACGAAGGGCACAATGGCGTTGGATTAGGGTCGGGAACAGGTGGCACAACACATGGTCTCGACTCCCCTCGATGGCCTTGAGGATCCGGTCCCTGCTGCACAACCATCATCTCCATTGTGGCACTTGCACGTATACGTTTTAGGGTTGGGCAACGATTAAAATTTTTAATCGAAATTAATTGCACGATTAAAAATTTTAATAACGCGATTAATTTTGTGACGCATGTCACAATAGATAACAAGTACATCTACACTTCTACAGTAACTCTACCGACTCTGAGTTGCTACGTTGAATATGCGCTATATAAATAGGCCTACTTGCAGTCAAATAAAAAAGCAAACGTGCTTTTACTACTTGTTTTTACTTTTTTGTTTTTACTTTACAGTTTAAAGTTTAAACTGAGCGGTTTTATCAAGAATTATATTAGCGCATTTCTATAAATAATTGGGCGCAGTGACAATTGCGTTAACTGCGTTAAAAAATTTAATCGCGTTAATTAATTAACGCATTAATCGCATTAATAACGCGTTAAATGCCTCCCTAATACGTATACATTACACGCACCTATAATACATATATCCATCCCATTCCCATACACATAGGCGTAGGAGGCAGAGTCAGAGGGGCACTAGGTCTCAAAATTTCGGGTGTTCCTGTTTTTCAGGCAAGTATGCGTGCGGGGAAAATGCTGAACAAACTGTTAGAAGTTCAACATTTACGTCGCACACCGCGCGATCTCCTTGCTCCAACTTTCCGGAATCGTTATAGTAGCTACTAGCTCCTGAATTCCGCACTTTTCGGTTCCTCCACCATCATCGCCAATCATCCACCATCATCTGCCTCAGACTCCTCTATCCATCACCCCCAAGGCTTTCCACTCGAAACTAAATTCTCTCCTTTTCAAGAACTCTTATCCTGACTCATCTGATCCTGTACCTTCCAATCCTCGACCTAATAGACACACACCTTAACATCTGCTGTGCCCTCTCTGATACTCTGGAAACCAGACTCGGACCTCCCTCTGACTACTCTTTTGGACAACCCCTCTGAATAGACGCAGCGCTCGTGAATAAGCTGGTGCCCTGCGCTTGGCGCTTTAGAAGTTTGGAGATTACGATTACGATACGATTACCTACGCCTACGCCCATACACATAAATACATTTATATAATTATATGTGCATGTGCTTACATGTATGCGCATACATGTGGGCTAAACGCACACGTAGCCTACATAAAGAATAAATGATTTGATAAGAGCTTAGAGGTCGTAGGTTTGCTTTTGGCCAATGTAACGCAATCTTTTACGAGTGGCTTTGTATTTTTACACATAGACCCTCTATACGATTATTTATTTCTGTTAAGCCTGTTTCTATTAATTTACTCTTTGATTATTATCCTGCGTTCAATAAACGCCTGTCTAAGTGCCACGCCACCGCAATGAGCTTCATAGAGCGCCAAGGAGACATCATCGAGCCCTTTGTCTCTCTATGTATGTTTCCTGCAATCGTTGCGCCTGTGAAATGCATGCACAAGATGGCTCCAGTGTTAATCCGCCGAAGCAAATAACTCCCACGGAAGGACCACTTTGCGCAACTTGAAACGAACGCCGCTCCAGAGGAGAGAAGAACAGAAACAGAGAAGAAGAAAAGAAGAAGAAAGAGAAATAGAAGAAAGGAAGAAGTGAATCTGCCATTAAGACACTCTGGACGTGGATCAAAGGCAAAAGACGGTTTATCTGCGCTCGCAAACAAAATAAAATTCACCTAAATCGCTCGCAAGTCGGACCAACTGTATAGTTTCTCAACGGCAGTTAATCACCCGGTCTATGTAGTGCCTCCCATGTTAAATGTCACATGTTGGGTGCCACATGTTGAATGTTACATGCCGCATGTCGTTTTCAACAACCCTAGAAATATAAATTCGCCTAATTTTCAGGCTGTCTTCACCTAAAAAGCAAACTCTTAAGCCGATATTAAGAACAACTGAATGGCCAATGGGTAGATTGATACACTAGAATTTGCAGGATTAGGTCTATACTTCGTTGATATTCTGGGACTTCATATGCAGAGTCTGCATCTGAACTGAAGTAACATTGCCAGGCCGAGCGACGAATTAGAACAGTATTTAGCAATTCAGATGACCGCAACTCGATGGACGGAGTCGCATTTTTAAGCGTTTTATCTGCTACTGTTTCTTTGTGAACAAATTTCCACTAACAGTCTGAAATGTTCCGGCTGATGTCCATGAACCATTTATTGTATGACTATTATAATCCAGCAACTTTAAAAGGCATAGAAAGACGCTAGATAGATGTTCAGATACATGCATGCATATTAGGGTGGCTCACAGATACATGGTAAAAAACCAAGTGCATGCTAGAAACCAAGGCACCCTCTCAGTTTGTTAGACCTATCAATAGTATTATTTAGACAAAATTTCAGCTTCCAATTCCAACGGGAAGACGGTGCTCACGGACTGTCTCACTTTGCCTGATACCGATAAAAAGACACTAATTGTGGAAATGAATGCGTCGATCATACATTCCCGTACGAATGCATTTTATTTAACAACAAATCAAATATTACTGTAATTTGACAACACATGTGATAGTAGAACAGTTAGTCATATTGTACTGTAAAATTTGAATAGGTTTTAAGAATTGGAAATGCCTAAAAATTTTGAAAAACACGTCGTTCTGACCATGAACGTCGATTGTTCCGGTATTATGACTTCAATACCAGCTACAGTCTCAGAGTCTAGAAACTGCCAGCACTGCGTCAACAACAGACTTCTTTGTTGTTGTGAGGCAAATTCATTCATTCATTCATTCATTCATTCATTCATTCAGAGGACTTATATAGCACCCCTCCAAGATAACCTACTCAGAGGCGCTCAAAACAGCCCAACTACGCTTGATAGAGAACAGTTTTTCAAATTCTTGTGGAAAGGTGTATTGCAGAGTCTCCAGCTAGAAGAACACGCCGATCTGAAGGAAGATTATTCCAGATGGTCGGCCCAACCACTGAGAAGGCACGAAGTTGCATCTTTGAAGTGCGCGCAAAGGGAACAGCAAGTTCGCCACGAGATGCAGAACGAAGACTACAAGGGTAGCTAAACATGGTAGGGCGACAGAACTCACGCAGAGTAGTCTGGGGCGCTTCCTAATTGGCACCGCCAGACCCAGACTGAAATCTTAAATTGAATGCGCTGAGAAACAGGAAGCCAGTGGAGTACGTCACGCATATAAAGCGAGATATGGTCAAATGTAGAAAAACCACCAACAAGCCTAGCAGCTGCACGAAGCACACGCTCAACCTGAGCAATGCGCCCCCAATGGGAGGCCAGCATAGATGGTACTGCCGTAGTCAATCCTACTACAAACAAAAGCATGAACAACAGAAAGTGCAGCATTTGGTGAAAGTGAACGGGAAATTACCCGCAATTGCCGCAACTGAAAAAAGCAAGCACGGCATAAAAGATTTAGGGGTTCAGAGATAGCATAAATAAAGATAGATAGCAGAAATAGCATTCGTATTTGCCACGACCACTTGGAGAAGACACTGATTTTCTTCTTCATTATTGATGATGAGTCGGTTGAATTCCTCGAACAACTTCACACACCTCTGAGCCGGGTCGTTCACTACTCTCAACTGCTGAATTCTCTCTCTGCCTTGTTTGTAATCCTCATTCTCAATCCACTTCTCTTGTGGAAGTGTAAGAAAGAAATCACTAATCTTCAGGTGTGACAGCAGTGTCAGTTTTCACTGGGTTGCAAAATCACCCAGGCAAGCCCCTCCTTCAGTACCGCAGCATCACCTCTCACCTTCCTTTCACCAGGCTTTGCAGTTACTCTGTGAACAATATTCACCTTATCTGTTACTGGAAGTTGGTTTGAGAACAGTGCCAGACCTACAACCTCATCTGAAAGGTACCACAAGTGGTTTCTAGGGGCTTCCTGGCAGCAACGCTGATCTCGGGGTCAACTGACTCGTGTTTTCTTAGATTAATACAAAGTGACAGATCTTGTCCTGGAGCTTCAGCAGCAAGTGAGGCCTTTGTCCATACTTTTGTGTAAAGAAGGGCAACAAAGCTGCACAAATCGATGAATCTGGGTTTCTTTCTTCTACGTTAGTTTGAATATACCACGTTGATCACGAAAAAGGTAGATTTTGATGGTATACAGTAACTTGGCATCCAACTTGCATGGTGAATTGGCCCAGGGCTCTCTAGTGAATTATTGAAGGTTAACTTCCAAGACCACCATTTTCAGCTCAATGAGTTCTTGGTAGTCATCTCTGATCCCTGAATCTGACTTTCTTTCAGTAAACTTCTTGAGAAAACTGAGTGCTGTTTCATGATAGGGCTCAGTGCTGGATATGATATTCAGTCCTGCATCACACTTTCCCATGCAGCTTTATATGTCTGGAAGATTGGAATATGTGGTGAATTAGATGGATCAGCACAAAGTGAATACTGTGGCTAAAATCATCACATGGTGACGGCTGGCCAACCACAGGAGCTTTCGGCCTATCTTGTCTTCCGGCAGAACGCACACTCCATTGAAGAGCTCAGTGTTGACATATATCAAAGCTCAAGGTTTGAACCTTGTCCGTGAGTTTCCACAACTCCAGAAGATTATGAATGGCCATGGATTCATTGTATCCTGCCCACAGGCTAATTTGGGCACACCGAAGAGTTAAAGTGTTAAATATGAGCGCTCAAATTTCATTGGCAAATAGTAAATTTGAAAATTCACTTATGAAAAAATGTCTGCCAAAACACAGAAAGTAGACACCATGACCTTCAACAAGAACTTTACACTTTGTTCAAAATACCAGTAAGTAAGTAAGTAAGTAAGTAAGTATAACACAACAGAAACTATTTGAAGCTCATCTCCATGACAAATGTTGAGTTGTCGATCAAGTTATACGACATCAAGATTTACCGCTAATGCTACTAGGATATATATATGTGGTAATATTTCTATGTCATTGAGCACCATCTTCCAGCTGGAATAAGATGCTGAAATTTTATCTGAATAATACTATTGACAGGTCTAACAAACTGAGAGGGTGCCCTGGTTTCCAGCTTGAACTTGGTTTTGTGAACCACCCTAATGCATATATCATCATTGTCATTACATATACATACATACATACATACATACATACATACATACATACATACATACATACATACATACATACATACATACATACATACATACATACATACATACATACATACATACATACATACATACATACATACATACGTACACACATACATACATACGTACATACATACATACATACACACACACAAAGGCATCTAGACACCCAACGTAGTGTCTTTCAATTACCTTAACACGCGTTGCCTATTCTAAAGTAAGTGGTGGTAAATTCATCTGAGAACGAACAGTTCGTTAGGAAGCGAATAATGCTCAAATACCTGGAAAAGTCGCCACTGGTGGGCTGCCGCATACACACAGAACTTCCGCTTGAATCCGAAGCACCTGATGAACTGAAGTGGAAATGTGCATTACTACCGACCAGGAAATTGCCAGCGACTCTCTGACACCCCCACAGTCGACCAACCCCCACTTAGCTTAAATACACTAGACTTAGACCTTGGACGCGGAAAACGTTTTCTTATTTTTTTCTCATTAAACTTCATGCTGTGTAACGTTTTCTTTTTTCAGAGAACGTTTTTTTACTATTTGTATTTTTTTAATATCGAAGTCTTTTAAGAGGAAAATGTAGGATATTAGTAAATACTGAGCGGGCAAATCTGGGCAAATTTAGTATAGGCCTTGACTTATTTTATTTTTTATTAGTTCTATTTATTTTTGTAAAACGCACAGGCAGGATCCACGAAGGAACAACGAACTTCATCGCATTTTTGAAAATGTCGTCTGCCAGACGTAAAAGATATATAATTAAACAAGTTTGGCAACTTTTTAAATGTGATGTAGTAGCCGCAGCACTTTGATACCAGGTATTCTTGTCTTCAACAACTTCTGCCAAAATTCGCTTAAATTTTGTAGAGAAATTCTTACTAATTTCCGAGTTTAACTTTTGTTTGAAACAGATTAATGCTCAAATGCAGGAATAAGCTTCGCGCACTTGTATTATGGCAAATTCCAATGCGCCACGGGCGGTATGGCTTCAGTTTTCTTTACCTTGTACTTATGTCTTAATTTCAATGGAATTCCACGTTAATCAGCGTTATACACTGTTAGGCTAACAGAATATGATATCGATCTAAGCGTTACATATGCATTATAATATTCTTGTTTACTATTAATTCAAACTGAGACACCACAGTATGATTACAAGTCATAGTATGAATGGATGATTACAAATTATTACATGAGTCGAATTTAACTGTATGGCAGCCATGCAAGGAGCCCACCACGTCCTATTGCTCATTTTCTAGCGCCATCTGGCAACTAAAAGGCTGAATCGATATTTGTGAGAGTAGCTGGAATCGATCCCGCATCCATGCTGATCTTCAGCTCTTCGTGCCGGGGTGTAACCGTTCACCTAAACCCCCTCCCCATAGCCTTATCACAATGCTACCTTTACTATGGCCCTAGTACATAACGCGCGCTATAGAAATGTCGAGATGTGCATAACGCGATGCTCACAGTCACTCAAAAGAACCGACACACAGTCTCTTATGAAAAATATACCATCGTAGACAATGCAGCTTAATGTTGTACATGACACGATAAGGACGACAGCGAGAGAGAGCGAGAGTCGTGTTCATACAGTAACTCTACATGACAGTGCTTCATGTACTGCCACACACTGCATCTGACAGAGAACGCTGCCTAAGTGGATGACCTTGTCGTCCACGCAGCAGCAGCATCAGCAGCTCTTTGTCGGTGTTTGCCACCCACACGGTTCTTTCTCATGATGCTTTCTTTCTCTTTGTTTTACAATCAAACCGCATCCCCTTTGTCATCGTCGTCTACCAAGTGCCATCCTCAATTTCAGGAAATGCAAACGAGTTATGCACAGGCCAACGACGATGGAACTACATCTCCAGCAAAGTAGTATGCTTCAGCGCAAATGCGAACGTAGTACTATGCCTTGGTCGGATGCGTCTCCCTCCAAGTACCATATACTTCCCCGTTAAGACCGTCTTTACATTGGTAAACGGCAGAGCTGCGTTTCCATCTAAGTATCATCATGCTCCGCGGAGACCATCACCTTGAAAGGGTCAAAGGTATCTCTGGAGACTGGAAGAGAGGCTACTTAGAGGGTCGTTGATAACGCACGTCCGATGCGGGCGCTATATGATTTAGGTAGAGGACATGTCCAGCGAAGGACTGGGATAAGGACTTTGGGAGGCTCTTGAAGGGAAAATATCAACCACTTGTCGCGGGTTCGGCGCGATGATTAAGTGCACGCAGGGAAAGAGAGAACTGGGATCAGATGGAAGAGAGGCAGGAAATGACAGGAGAAGAAGGAGGAGGTGGAGAAGGAAGAGGAGGAGAAGGGAGGAGGAGGATAAGGAAGAGGAGGAGAAGGAGGAGGAGGATAAGGAAGAGGAGGAGAAGGAGGAGGAGGGTAAGGAAGAGGAGGAGAAGGAGGAGGAGGATAAGGAAGAGGGAGGAGAATGAGAGGAGGAGGATAAGGAAGAGGAGGAGAAGGAGGAGGAGGATAAGGAAGAGGAGGAGAATGAGGAGGAGGATAAGGAAGAGGAGGAGAAGGAGGAGGATAAGGAAGAGGAGGAGAAGGAGGAGGAGGATAAGGAAGAGAAGGAGGAGGAGGAGGATAAGGAAGAGGAGGAGAAGGAGGATAAGGAAGAGGAGGAGAAGGAGTAGGAACGGGGTTGTGGAGGAGAGAGGGTGACAAATTAACACAGATGCAATTAGAAAGTGTGATAACTAGGGAAAGTGGTAGGTCAGATGGGAATGCAGAGAGAAAAGACAGAATAAGAGAGTATAAGACAGAAGGCAGGTTGCTTAATTGACATTGGATTGCGAAGGTTTTCGTTCAAGAATCGAATGCCCTGCTTATCAGTTGAAATTTACAATCCATTGTCAATTCATGTGATCTGTAAGGATGCATAGATATTGTTGGATTGGTCTTATCGTGTTTGCACTTCCGTCGAAACCCCTTCAACTCCCGGTCCGCCCTTTGAGAGAGAGAGGTCGCTACTAGGCACGGGGGTAATAAATGAAAGGTCGCCTTAGTCATACCTGAGGCTGAGATACAGGTTGAGACGCTCGCAGTAGGAAAGAGGAATGAAGTGAGGCAGGTGAGAGCGGTAAATAGGCGTGGTGAGAAGGACTGGAAATGACGTGAGGTGAAGAAGGGAAGAAAAGGAGACAGTCGGGCATGCGCACATACCAGACAGACATACAGACGGACATACAGACGGACATACAGACGGACATACAGACGGACATACAGACGGACATAACCACCAACCTACAGACATATTCAGACGGAAACAGAAGTGAATGTATAGATGATCAGTCAGATTCATACAGAGCCATTCAACTAGCCATTCAGTAAGTAAGCAATTCAGTAAGTAAGCAATTTTAGTCAGAAAACAATCAAATAAGTAAGCAAGTAAGAGATTCAATCGGTAGTCAGCAATAAGTCATTCACTAAGTAAAAAACACAGACGTTCTGTCAGTCAATCAGTCAGTCAGTCAGTCAGTCAGTCAGTCAGTCAGTCAGTCAGTCAGTCAGTCAGTCAGTCAGTCAGTCAGTCAGTCAGTCAGCCAGTCAGTCAGTCAGTCAGTCAGTCAGTCAGTCAGTCAGTCAGTCAGTCAGTCAGTCAGTCAGTCAGTCAGTCAGTCAGTCAGTCAGTCAGTCAGTCAGTCAGTCTGCTAACCATTCAGTCGGTCCATCATTCATTACTTCAGTTAATACGTGAGCAAAGGTGTAAGCAACTAACTACCAATTGCAGCCTAAAATGAGAGCGGACTACTTGGTCGCAGAAACAAAAGAGACGGAAAGTTAAAGGTGCATCTATAAAAGTCCACGATTCTTTCACCCAGGTTTTCTTTGGTTGGTGGACAGGGATTTTAAGTTAACGACTCGTCGTCTATTGTATCAGGGATCTTTCGAATGTCACGACACTAGTCGACTTCTTCTTGTATCCGGATTTCCATTGCGTCCGATTAAATCTCATGTTACGAATTCGCGAATAGAAAGGCAGGACTTTTCGTGGATTCTCCCCCTATCCGTCATTTCTTTGCCTTTGCCATACCACTGTTTATAGTAACGTCACACTCGTCACGAAAATTTCTCTGTGCTGATTATGATTCGTTTTACCAATCACGATCTCCCTCTCCTCCCTCCCTCCCTCTCCTCCCTCCCTCCTCTCCCTGCCTCTCTCTCTCTCTCTCTCTCTCTCTCTCTCTCTCTCTCTCTCTCTCTCTCTCCTCTGTCTGCTCTCTCTCTATGCCCTCTGTCTCTCTATCTATTCATGTATTGTCTCTCTTCTTTCAGAGAGGCATACAGGGTTGTTGTCGCTTTTTTACATTCTCACTGTCGTTAATTAATTAGTCTATTGCTGTTTTCTAGTTTGCCTTCTATCTGTATATCTGTTTCTGTTTCTGTGTTTATATACCGGTATGTCGCTGTTTGTGCGTACGTATGTATGCATGCAGGCAGGCATGTATGTAGGCTACGTATGTAGCATATAAATATGCAACTAACTAGCAAGTATGTATGAGTGCAATCATGTAAATGAACATTTTGTAACGTTTTATAAGAACCTCTCAACAGCGTTTCTTGTTATGCCACTAATTGTAGAGTTCATGGAACAGCAGGTTCATCTATACAAGAAACAGTTCTAGTGATCATCGAATAACTGAAAACGTAGAACTAACCGACAAACAGGAGCTTCTTTTGATTTGAAAACTGAAACCATGCTCTCATTGTACCTGGTTCCGCGTGTGGCATTGAGGACGAAGAATGCCTGTTGCCGAATACAGCGTTCGCAGAAAACGGCTACTCAATCGGTTATTATAATCGACAGGAACTGGTCACCGTGATGTGGACATATTGCTTTTCGACAGCGTGAGTTTTATCAACGATGCGTCTAAATCCGCTGACACAATGGCTGCAATTTCGATGCGTAATGTGAGCTGCGTCTAATGATGACTTTCTTGTTGATTCCCCTCTTCTTGCTGAGAGATTCCCGTCTTTCACCTTCCACTCCAGTGTTCGTGACCTTGGCGTAGTCCTCGACAGCACTCTTACCTTTTCCGAACAGATTGCCAATCTTACGCGTGCTTCCTACTTTCACCTGAGGCGGCTTGGAGCAATCAGATGCTCTGTCTGCTCCTTTGTCTTTACCTCTATTTTCCATGCCTTCATTTGCTCCCGAATTCATTACTGCAACTCTCTCCTGTTAGGCCTTCCAAAAGTTCCTCTCTCCTCTCTCCAGTCTGTTCTAAATGCAGCGGCCAGACTAATAGCCCGACTCCCTCGCTCGTCCCACGTCTCTTCTTTCATGTTTGATCACCTTCACTGGCTTCCCTTACCGCTCGAATTCATATTGAGGTTCTTACTTTTAATTTACTGGTCTGACTCTGGCCTTGCGCCCAAGTATCTCCGTGACCTCACCTGCCTGCCGACTTCAGCCTCCTCTCTTTAACAACTACGCTCACTTGAACGGCATGCTCTCCTTGTCCCGCGGGCAAGGACTGCTATGGCCAAAACTCAGGCTTTTGCCTTCATTGGTCCTGCACTATGGAATCAGCTTTCTCCACCCACACATTCTCTCGCTGTTGGCTGGTACTCCAAGTGCCTCATTCCGCTGTCTCAAAACCACTTTCTTTTCTCCGGGTATTTTCGCACTGGGACAGCCTCTGATTGGTGTGCACTGCGAAAGACGCTTTAGAAATATATAGACACAATACAATTCTAACCCGCACACGATTCTGGTTTTCAATATCAAATCGTGGGCTTCTGAAATGAACCAAACTCAGTAATAGCCTTTTCTCCGAACTTGCTTAAAGTAATATGTGCACTGTCTCAAATCCTCATTCCTTATACGTATCGTTATTTAACCGCGTCATCCGAATCTTTTTCTCTAGTTCGCCCAAAGACAAACGTTTTTGATGGACGTGCTCTGTCAGTTAACCGTTGTTGGACCTAATTATTTAGAACTGTTGTTTTGCATCTGTGATCGTGCTATTTCGATCTCAGCATAAAACTCACCTTTTTGCACCACAGACTGGTTCTCTGTTTAAGCGGACTGACTTTATGAGGTCTGGACTGACTGCGGCTTACTTTTTTGTCTTAGACTACGGCCCTAATTGTAGGTCTAATCATTATGAAATACGACCGAATGCCCATGTAAAAAATGCCAAAGATACCTATGAGAAACTCGAGACTTGATGCACTGCGTAGGCTACAGAAAGACAGTAGAACCTATCGAGTTTCCACACCGAGATGAAATGACCCAGTCTCAATCTGTCCCCCACTCTCTCTCTCTCTCTCTCTCTCTCTCTCTCTCTCTCTCTCTCTCTCTCTCTCTCTCTCTCTCTCTCTCTCTCTCTCTCTCTCTCTCTCTCTCTCTCTCTCTCTCTCTCTCTCTCTCTCTCTCTCTCTACCCGCCCTCTCTCCCATTCATTACCCGCCCATTCTCTTCCCATTCTACCCGCCCTCCCTTCCCATTCCATTACCCGCCCATTCCCTTCCCATTCTACCCGCCCATTCTCTCTCTCCATTACCCGACGCACCGAGTAGGCCTATCATATGCAATTGTCAACGCTGTCTTTTGTAGTCGTGTTTCTTCTCTCTACACCCGCCCATTCCCTTCCCATTCCATTGTCCCTCTATCTTACACCTGTTTGATTATTATATTACGCGTGTCACATCGAAACATACTCTGCCTCTGGATTAACGAAGAAACGACCCACCTTTCAACAACCACATTAACACATGTTGTAACTATTAGTCCAAAAGTGTCAGATGTCCAGTATACATGAGGCCTGTCCGGGCTCTAGTTAGTTCATCCGCTTTCCTAAGTCTTTCCTAAGGCCAGGACCGACCTTTAGGATAGTGTCCATCGATGTGTCTATGGCAGGTTAAGCGACGCGCTGAGTCATGAAGTCGTAGATTTCCTGTAAGTTGTCTATTCCAAATTCTATTTTATTTTTGTGTTTGATGTTCATTACTATTTGCATATCGCTTGCCTATATCGAAAATGAAGTGAAATAAACTAAGCGGAGCTCAGTTTACGAAATTGCGAGAAAAACGTACAACAGCTGCAGCAAGTTCTATGGAGTTTATGGCAGTTATTTTGAGGGCACTGATTCCTCAACAGTATCAGACAAGCAAGACATTGAATCTAGCATGCCACAGCAGTTTCATCAGCCAGAATGAAGTAGCCGTTTCCATTAATTTTGCTGAAGTTTTCAAAGCCTTTGCAGCTATCAAGGCTAGAAAAGTTTTGAGTCTCATGGCATCGATTAACGTTCCACATATAGCGTTTCACTAACGCCGTGTTTCGTTAAAATTCAAATGTTTCTTACTCGCGCTCTTGGATAAATGATCAACCCTTTTCCACTTCCCTGTCCAGTTGCCCTCCAACACTTATAGCTTTCAGGAAAAACTACGGACCAGAGAAGGCTTACCGTTTGCTACTGTGATCTTTTCACGCGGTCAGGCTCACGAAGCCCTGACGAACACTCGTGAACAAGCTCAGCGCTCGTGAATAAGCTGGTGCCCTGCGCTTGGCTTTCGAGTGTCGCTTTAGAGTTTACGATCACGATTACGATTACGATTAAGACACCGGCTTCTACTATGCTTACATTGCAGAATACTACATCTGTTATCAGTATAGCTTTGAGCACTTCTGCTCTGTGTGTCTGTGTGTCTGTGTGTGTGTCTGTCTGTCTGTCTGTCTCTGTTTCAACAACAATTTCGATAAATAGGACTAAATTAAACGAAAGCTGACTTCATCATAGAGTCTCGAGTCGCTCTGAGCAATATTTCTCTCTTTCTCTTTGCCTCTCTCTGTCTCTCTCTCTCTGTGTCCGTCTTTGCCTCTCTCTGTCTCTCTCTGTCCGTCTTTGTCTCTCTCTCTGTCTTTGTTTCTGTCTGGCTCTCTGTATCTCTGTCTGTCTGTTTAGTATTGTTTATGGTCTCTCTCTCTCTCTGTCTCTCTCTCTGTCTCTCTCTGTCTCTCTCTCTCTGTCTCTCTCTGTCTCTCTCTCTCTCTCTCTCTCTCTCTCTCTCTCTCTCTCTCTCTCTCTCTCTGTCTTTGCTTCAGCAACAACTTTTGATAAGTAGGCCTACATACACCAGAGCTGAATTCACCCTAGTGTCGAGTCTGCTCTCTCTCCCTCCAACCTTTCCTCTCCTCCCTCCCTCCCTCTCTCTGTCTCTGTCTGTCTATCTCCCTCTGTCTCTCTCTGTTTCTCTCTGTTTCTGTCTCTCTGTCCCTGTAATGCTCTGTCGCCAGTTGTCTCTATCCACCGCCTACCTTGTCCTTTCTCTGGCCTTCTCCGATGCACGGCCTTCGACGTCTCATTCTTGAGCTGACGTTTCTAGTGCATCAAGCGACCGAGTTAGTGCGCTCTGAAGCGCGTTTTAATAATTCATGCGAGTCGTTTAGTATTGTTTATGGTCAATTGGTCGAACCATGGAGAAGAACGAAGGGAAAAGAAGTCCTAAAGACTTGCACTTCTCGCCGCGCTAAACAAAATAGGCACCAATGACGAAAGAGAAAAAGGTCTACTCATGCTAATCACAGCTACAAGTGTAACAATAACATATGTGCCTGCATACGTGTGCAATCTACGCGCCATCCATATGAATCTACGAATGCATGTGTAATATCTGCATCACTCATAAATGCCTGCGCATATAATTATGCCGTTGATTTAATCACCACTCGTATCCACGTGGCGCTTGTCTATGGATAGGATTCGTTAATACTGATCATTTTATTTAAGTATTACAGTAACTAGAGTTATGTGAGTGATCGATTTTTAAGTTGTTCGGCTTGTCATGTTTTTCTAAATTTCTTATCGAATCGTGCATTAATTCAATTTAATATAAATTAAAATTAAAATTAATTCAATTAATATAAATTCAATTTCATATAAATTCCATTTGATATAAATTTAATTTAATATACATTCGATTCAATATAAATTCGATTTAAATATAAAATCGATTTAATATTAGTTCAATTTAATATAAATTCCATTTAATATAAATTCCATTTAATATAAATTTAATTTAATATACATTCGATTCAATATAAATTCGATTTAAATATAAATTCAATTTAATATTAGTTCAATTTAATGTATATCCAATTTAATATAAATTCAATTTACAGAAAGAAAGACCGCGAGAACAGGTCTTTCGCATGATAAGTTTATTAGTACGGACGTCGAACATCAATCGGTCAAGCGACATCATAAGATGGAGGCAGAGTGAAGGCGCTTGAATGAAGCCGGCCGTGTAATGTGCCGCTTAGACCCGGAGTAAGCGATGCCGTGCTTTCCATCTGGGAGCCGTG
Source organism: Aporrectodea caliginosa (assembly GCA_020284085.1). Taxonomy (NCBI): domain Eukaryota; kingdom Metazoa; phylum Annelida; class Clitellata; order Crassiclitellata; family Lumbricidae; genus Aporrectodea; species Aporrectodea caliginosa. The sequence continues at coordinate 2,481,453 of JACEVL010001024.1, forward strand.
GATGCTAGTAGGATCGCTTGATTAGCGATGCGTACAGTTAATTCAAGTGCTGTGTGAACCCAGAGCACATAAATCAAAGTCCGGGCGAGTTACGAAGATATATTAGATCGAGAGAGCGTCCAGAAAAAGACGAATCATACGCTCGCGGAAACATCGGCTGTCTATTTCAGAGGCCAGCAACTCACTTGAGAAGGTTCTTGTCCATTTGCAAAGTCAGAGGATGGTCTAGGTACAGACACGGAAGATCAGGCTGTGTAAATATCGGGTTGGGCAGTGCTAAACAGGTCTGTGTGAGCAGTGGCGTAACGAGGGGGTCAGGGGGGCAGCCGCCCCCAGGCGCAGGACGGGGGGGCGCAAAATTAGGCTTTCGAAAGTTTTTTAAAGAAATCAGGCAAGAATTAGGTAAAAAAGTTAAAAAGTAACTATTATGTGCATGAGTCTGGCAGAATTTTTGGCGGAACTAAGAAAATAATTTTCAGGAAATTCTTGCCCCGGGCGCACGAACCCCTAGTTACGCCACTGTGTGTGAGACAAGACGGTAACGTTATTGAAACTTACTTCAACGGCGGTATTCGAGAAACCGGTCGGTGCGATCCCGGGCAGGTAAAACGGGTTGTATAAACTTCGTAGAACGACATGCTATACGCCCTACAGATCTTTTTAAAATGCATAACGCTGCAGAAGCTTAGATCGTTGGTTCCGTCTAAGAAACAACTTTGTCTACTCTAAGTGCCAAAGAGACAAACTTAAACATTTTAATGGCTCACTGCCCTCTCCGAGACACAGTGGCAGCGGATCCGATCTCAGAGTATGAACCCACCTTTTGCGTGGTCACGCGTCCGACGAGCTGAGTCTTTGTAGCGAGAGGATAAGAGGTTGTGCTTTGGAATCAGGTGGGTGACACGCCCGCAGTAATCCTTACCGAAATTCAGAGTGTGGGAAGATAGGTCTGTATAGCGGGAAACAAAACGCGGGTTGGTGTTACCATAGTCACAGCGCACGTCCCAAACGTGACCATCGAAGAGATATTAAGACAGACGGAGAAATAACAACCGATATGTCAGTATTCCATAGATACCCTACCGGCCTAACGGAATCTTTCGCAGCTTAGCTTATTGACTGAGTTGATCGATCTGCCAATACAGACGCCGTATACGAGAACTTATTCCATGTTCTGGTGCATGACAAATGTACAGTGAGGATGGAAGTCCTACACTCGAGGATGGAGTGACGGACATGCGATATTTGGAAGACGCATTGCCCGATGTGCAATCGGGCAATGCGGAAAGTCGCAGAAACTTGTCTTAAGACATTCCTGTCATAGTAACTACGAGAATGATACAGTATAGTCACGTGGCCGTACAGAACGGTCATTCCACATCGAATGTACAAATGGCAGCTCAATTTAACCACATGTGCAATTGTGCAGCCACTGTCTGAATGCGGATCTGTGAAATTCAAAGTCGGTCAGAAATAATTATCAGCTTGCGATCAACGATTGTTTACAACATAGCCAACTTACTTAATAATAGCCTACTAGATGTTTGTCCGTCCTAAGACGGAAAAATTCCTTCAATGAGGATTTCTTGTGCTCACGAATAAAAGAAATAGCTTAGATGGCGATCAAATTGAAAGTAGGTCAATTCAATAAGAATCTAGCGATTATTGAGAATCTAGCGATTATTGAGAAGATCGCAAATACACAATAAAAAGGAGTGATCCAATCCCAAGTCACAAAGGAATTACTTCCAAAACGCTTCTTTAAAAATTTCAGTTTCAATTACATAAAAGGAATTTTTCTTTTCAAATTGTTTTTAAACCGTACATCCATGGGCGACATAGAGCAATGTAAAGTTGGCCATGAGAAAATACTGGATTATTCAAATACACACCTACATATCGAATGTTTCACAATAAGATTTAGGCTACTGAAGTTCATTGCATATGGAGGAATGATTGAAAATTACTATATTAATATTTAGTCCTTCCCATGCACGAGTAACGCATCATCTTCATTCGTCTTTTCCCATTGCCAGTCTTTCAGCCTTGTACCACGACATCTCCAAGCACCTCAAGTCGTCTCTCATGGTTTCTGGCATAGTTGTAAAACACGTTTTTTTCGTTTTTTATTTTTTTCCCAAAAAACGTCGTTTTTTTCGTTTTTTATTTTTCGTCACGTTTTTTTCCGTTTTTTATTTTATTTATGTAACTTTATTTGTTTATTTACTGTCTGTTATTATTTGTTTAATTTAATTTTTTTTCTGAAATCCCTTACGTTGTCTCTGTCCTTTCAAGGATTCATCATATTTAAGTCACTATTTAGTGTAATCAGTTGAGAAATAAACAGCAGAGTACAGGAAATAAAATTTATAAAGTTATTTGAATTTCTAAGCTATCCAAAATGCGAATTATTTTCTTTTCCGTTTTTTCCCCGTTTTTTCCGTTTTTTATTTTTTGAATAAAACGACGTTTTTTCCGTTTTTTATTTTGATTTTACCGTTTTTAACAACTAAGTTATGGTTTCTGGTCAGTTCTTCCACGGTCTTCCTCTTCTCCACTCCCCTTTCCCTTCAGGGATCCAGATCATCACCCGGTGTCTATTCAGACTAGTTAAAATAACTCGTGAATAAGCTTAACCCTACGCCAACATAAGCTATATGAATTTTGCTGATTATCACGCAATTTCAGCATGTACGACAGCCGCCCTCACCGGGTTTCAGCTCAGATATTCGCCGGCCCGACTAATGCTCGGTCCCTTCTCAAAATATTGCCTGGCGGCAACCCGAAACTCTGAAGTCGCCCAAAGTGTTAAAAGGACTATAAAAATAAAATTTCAGCAAGTTGAAAGTTGAGTTTCGTTCCCGAAAACTCTCCGTATCAAAAAAGCTCGTCAAAAATTTCCCATCATGCGAATCCTCAACCACATAGGCTATGCATGGTAAAATTGCATTTCCGTTCTGAACTTCTGGAGCTACCATATGTGCAATTGTGCATAGGCTACATCTTTGTATTTAATATATTTTTTGGTGCAGATACTTAATGTTTTTTCGATTTTAGTTAACTAGTTAAGACTTAAGACCCTATATATTTGGTAATTATATTAAATGTACATTGTATAACCAGTTGCTATTATTTCTATAAACATGAGTAACCCTGTCGGCGGGACTTTGGTCCCTTAGGGTCTCCCCCCATTGATTCCTGTAATCAAAGAATGTCTTGATTTTGACTGTTATGCATGTCATTCTGCGCAACAAGAAGCAATAAAATTTAAAAAATTGCAATTAGCAATTAGTTACGTTATTATTGCATGGTCTGCAGGCACAATACTCGTTATTCCCATATCGCACAGGTCTGGTCTATACGTAACCAAGCAGGACATTATTACTTGAAGGACAAAGAATAATAATTAGCATAAACGAGAACTTATTAACGCGAATAGATTATTAACCTATATTAATTTATTAATTGACCCGATCTTACCTGTGTTGTCTGTCGATGACTTGTAACGAATGACCTCTGACCTCCGTCGTCTCTTTATCCGATTCCTTGGTTCGGTTTTTGCGGTTCAGACGGTTCAGCGGCGACCTCCCCCAATTCAGTCTGGCACCACTTAGCGGACAAGCAGAGAAATTCTGCTCTTCTTTCTCTTCCTCTGATTGCAGCTGCAGGACCTCCGATGCGACGAAAGTTTTCACTCCACGAAAGATGCTCTGCCGGTCTATATAAGAGCGTCCAGCTCTCTCTCCCTCCTTCCCTCTTTCACCTGTCTGTGCGTGTGTGTGTGTGTGTGTGTGTGTCTCTCTCTCTCTCTCTCTCTCTCTTTCGTCCTCTGTCTCTGCAAGTCGTCACTGTGGATCCTGGCACGGCTAGGATCTGGCAAACGACAAATCCTCACCGAGTCGGATAAGATTCCGATTCTGACAATGTCCCAACCCGACATCAACACACAATTCTCACACAGATCCTGTCACCAAGAAACGGTCCCTTATTCCATCCCGTGCATTTCTATTCTTTCCACTTATGCAGACAGCGTGGATGACTGGAGCACGCAGCTAACACGTGCGTTGGCGAATGGCGCGAATCGAATTGTGAATGAGTTCGAAAATGCATATCGCGAAGAAAGCGAAGGGGTATGTTGTGAGGGACCCCGTTCAGCCTACCACGGGCGAACGCTTAACAGAAAATCGACCTCGATCCGCCACTCTCCGCCCACTGGGATTTCTTCCACTTCGTTCCACCCGGCACAACCACTCACGGAGGTCGACCGGGTCACCGTCTCTCCGATGAGTCGTCGCTGGCCATGTCATGAGACGATAACACGTCACTCGACACGTCACACGAGTGCGAGGATCATTTGATTAGGCATCGTCATCAAGTGCGTAGACCCTTAAAGTACTCTACACGGTGTGGAGTGCGATTTACGGTTGGAAGCAGTCGCGCAAGAGACCGTACGCGCCTCGTCACTCTTGGCACTGGTCATTTTCACGCCTCCTGTGGAGTACGACATTTTTATACTACGAGCTTAAATCAGTGAGCTGTATTTTTAAACGGTGACATTCGACGCTGATTTCAGGGACTTCACGATATAGAACTATTTCGGTTAAGTCCTGATGCAACAGGCAGGAATATCGTCGTTTTCAGTAATTGTACAACAATACAAAATTATGATTATCAAACAGTGCCAGTTTTAGGCATAGGCGATATAGGCGGCTGCATAAAGCTAGTAGAGCGGCACTTTTGAAGGGGCGGCAATTCCGACAAAATACACGATGGTCACTTCCGTCAAAAAAATGCGGCATTTCTGTACTCGACTAAAGCACAAAACTGTCAAAGACTTACATGTATTAAAAGCAACTCCATTATAGGCAAAGGGTGATTATTTTCTACCACTCGGTCGCTTCCCGCACATTTAGTTAACTATATGTGAATTTAGTTTCAATGATATTTACAAAAGTAGTAGGCCCTTTTGCAGAGTTGCATGGTCTCCAGTCATCTCGAGATAGGTTTTTATGTCTCGGTCTCGATCTCGGAATCTATTGTCTCGGTCTAGGTATCGCGGTCATTTCTTGCCTTTTTGGAAACTGTCTTGAAGCGAAAGTCTTGTTTTCTTGTAGAAGAGGTCTCTATAGGTCTCGCCCAAACTGTCTTCAGTTCTGAACTTCTTGCGCCATAAAATTGTCCTCGCCGATGTGATAACTAGTAAGTCGGAAGTGCTAAACACACCGGAAGTTTATAAAAGCGGTCTTTCTGGTTAACACTAACTTACCACTTGCCAGATATTGACAGCTATTGAAAACAGCAATTAGCCTACTACTTTATTTTGATTTTCTATCAGTGCAAAAATAATGAAATGTCTGATAAAGAACCTCAAATAGTCAAAATTGCATTCAAACAATTTAAACTCATGGACAAACAAAAGAATTGGCGTGCCTTTGCCGCTGGTGTAAGGTCACCATAAGCGAAACGATTGGAACAACATCTAGGCCTAGTTTCTCAAGGTGAGTTATGTCGTAAATTATAGGCTTACTATTCAGATGATCGGCTTACAGTTGGGGTAAACATTGTTTCGGGATTTGGGTCCAAGTTGTTTGTATTGTTTATTCTGTAATCTATGCTACCCCGTGGACTAAATGCCGAAAAGCCTCCATGTTGAACTGTCTTGAACTGTCTTGGACCTTGTGTCTCGGTCTCGGTCTTGGTCCCTACTATCTCGGTCTCGAAGTTTTAAGTCTCGCAAACATGTCTGCCCTTATGCATGCAGCCGTGAGACGTAGTCTTAATGTAGCCTAGGCCCTACGGTAATTTAAAGGTCTACAAAGGCGATAGGCCTATATAATATATTGACATACACGTGCTTTGGCGAGTTGTGCGAATCGACTTGCGAATAAGGCCTATTGATTGATTGATTGATTGATTGATTGATTGATTGATTGATTGATTGATTGATTGATTGATTGATTGATTGATTGATTGATTGATTGATTGATTGATTGATTGATTGATTGATTGATTGATTGATCGCTATTAGCCTAGTCGTCGCGATGGACA
>JACEVL010001024.1:2492500-2680000 GCA_020284085.1 Aporrectodea caliginosa
GGCGGAGATTTCAATCCCCGACCTCTCGATTGACAACCTATAACCCTTACTAACACTATCGAGCACCCCAATGCGTATGACATTTTGTAAATTCTGTTTCGCTCAAAGATTCTGTCTCTGCTTTCTTTTTTGTTTGTACTTGCTACCGTGATTGGCAAATAAAGATTAGGCCTTATATATATATATATATATATATATATATATATATATATATTCATTCATTCATTCATTCATTCATATATCTGTATACATATATACATATAGAATTTTCACTGCTGACCTGCAACCACTGAACCACTGCTCGCGGCTGAGGCTGTCCTCTGCCAATCCTACGCTGCTCATAATATGTTCTTCAGGCGTACGTCCTGCTTGGCGGCTCAGGCGGTCTCTGCGGTGGGAGTGATAGATCGCAGATCGGGCCACTGAGACCCTGCAGACTTGGATGTCCGCAAACCGTTTGCGGCTACACCCGACCAAGACCCAGCTAATCTGGCTTGGCACCCACCAACAGCCAACCTTGAGTCCCTCGCCCGGAAATATCCGCATCTCACTTTCTCATCGTAAGTCCGGGTCCCCTGGGAATCACCTTAGACCAGGAGCCATGGGCGTCCGCAGGGGGGCGCAAGGGGACGCATGTGCGCCCCCTGGATTTTGCGCATATTTGCAGAGAATTTTTGATTATTTGGTTTGGACGGTCTTGGACCTATAGACTAGCTTTGTTTAGGCGGATGTTTGAAAATTTAACGTATAGAGTTCTCTCTTGGTAATATGGAAATTCATATTGTCACCCGAGACGGCGAAATGCATTCAGTCGTATCGCGGCTAATTTGTATTGTTATCTTTTCTGTTGATTTTAGCCGATCCCTGCCAGATAACAGTTAGCCGCGTAGTCAGAACTTTTATATATATATATATATATATATATATATATATATATTATTACCCCGCTCGCTTCGGAACCAGTCCCAAACCTGGATGAAGGAGGAATGCGAATATATTGATCTTTTTTATTTTACGGGTTCAAACTCCCCCTCCCCAAGTAAATGCATTACTGAAACGTCTACTACTACGCTTTGTGAGTCACTCGGGCAGTATAACAGGAACGGAACAGGCTAGGCCTAGCACTTCTGAGTAGGACAATTTCATCTTGCTGTCCCTGCATGAACGAAACCGATTCTGCCTTCGACTGGGAAGGTAGGTTTGGCCGGCTAATACTATGCATTAGCCTACATTGAGGGAGGGAAAATAGAGTAAGGGAATATTTGCGCAAACTCTTTAGGCCTACTCCAAATCGGAAGCTGGTTGTTATAGACCCTAATCTTATAAAAAAATAATGACAGTATAGCTTCTTTGTATTATAAGCTCAATGAGTAGACCTAATAATATAATAAAATTGACCGTGTGTCTGTGTTTAACTTCCACATTCAGTTTCGTGGTAATTAGGCTAAATATAATAATTTAATTATTGACTAACGTTTTTTCTTTTGCGTTGGCGTGCATACCGAATAAATAGCCTACATTGCCCAGTGCTTGCCCTGTTGCCCACTGTTAAGTAAACCTGCCGACTGCCGTCATGGGCGTCCGCAGGAATTTTTCCAGGGGGGGGCAAACTTTAAATAGTTGTCACAGGGACTACGTTAGTGTCGAAAGCAACCGATCACTCCACCGTCGGCGCTGGCTACCTCTCGATCCTCTGGCGCGGATCCCAACATGCGAAAAAATTGATAGACATTCGAACATTTGTCAAAACCTATTATGATAATTAAATTTTATGACAGAAATCTGACCTTATTCTTGAAATAACAATTGCAATCGTCTGGATACGTTATATTTTTACGGAATTCAATTGAAACTTTTACTAAGTTTATGCCAATACAGCCAATCGACCTATATTATTCTATCTATTTAATTATTATAAGCCTATAATTTATCAGTACTGCATAGTCTAACGCAGAGGTGGGCAAACTTTTAGAACCTAGGGCCACTTGAAGCTCAAAATTTTTTCGGGGGGCCGGATTACAAATTTTTTTATACTTTCACTAATCGTCAAACATGAAGATACTGCTATAACTGATATTAAAGACGTTAAAATTGATTATAAGTTAAATACAATAACAAATATATGAAGAAAATGTGACTTTTGGCCAGTGTTAGTGAGACATGTGCAGCTGAGAACATGTTTTAACAAGCTCTCAAAAATCAGGAACGATTGTACTAGTTGCATTTTCTCATTTCTGGAAGCGGATGTAGACAACAAAGATCTTAAATACATAGAGAAATTATTATTCGTAGCAAGATCGCAGAATTAGTAAGACAATCAGCACATGTGAAATATTTAACATCTGATTAAATGTTTGTTCTCTGGGATTTGGGGGCCGGTAAAAACGCGTGTGCGGGCCGGATCCGGCCCGCGGGCCGTAGTTTGCCCACCTCTGGTCTAACGGCAGTCGGCAGGTTTACTTAACAGTGGGCAACAGGGCAAGCACTGGGCAATGTAGGCTATTTATTCGGTATGCACGCCAACGCAAAAGAAAAAAACGTTAGTTAATAATTAAATTATTATATTTAGCCTAATTACCACGAAACTGAATGTGGAAGTTAAACACAGACACACGGTCAATTTTATTATATTATTAGGTCTACTCATTGAGCTTATAATACAAAGAAGCTATACTGTCATTATTTTTTTATAAGATTAGGGTCTATAACAACCAGCTTCCGATTTGGAGTAGGCCTAAAGAGTTTGCGCAAATATTCCCTTACTCTATTTTCCCTCCCTCAATGTAGGCTAATGCATAGTATTAGCCGGCCAAACCTACCTTCCCAGTCGAAGGCAGAATCGGTTTCGTTCATGCAGGGACAGCAAGATGAAATTGTCCTACTCAGAAGTGCTAGGCCTAGCCTGTTCCGTTCCTGTTATACTGCCCGAGTGACTCACAAAGCGTAGTAGTAGACGTTTCAGTAATGCATTTACTTGGGGAGGGGGAGTTTGAACCCGTAAAATAAAAAAGATCAATATATTCGCATTCCTCCTTCATCCAGGTTTGGGACTGGTTCCGAAGCGAGCGGGGTAATAATATATATATATATATATATATATAAAGTTCTGACTACGCGGCTAACTGTTATCTGGCAGGGATCGGCTAAAATCAACAGAAAAGATAACAATACAAATTAGCCGCGATACGACTGAATGCATTTCGCCGTCTCGGGTGACAATATGAATTTCCATATTACCAAGAGAGAACTCTATACGTTAAATTTTCAAACATCCGCCTAAACAAAGATAGTCTATAGGTCCAAGACCGTCCAAACCAAATAATCAAAAATTCTCTGCAAATATGCGCAAATTGCCCAGGGCTTGCACATGTTGCCCACTGTTGTAAACCTGCCGACTGCCGTTAGACCAGAGGTGGGCAAACTACGGCCCGCGGGCCGGATCCGGCCCGCACACGCGTTTTTACCGGCCCCCAAATCCCAGAGAACAAACATTTAATCAGATGTTAAATATTTCACATGTGCTGATTGTCTTACTAATTCTGCGATCTTGCTACGAATAATAATTTCTCTATGTATTTAAGATCTTTGTTGTCTACATCCGCTTCCAGAAATGAGAAAATGCAACTAGTACAATCGTTCCTGATTTTTGAGAGCTTGTTAAAACATGTTCTCAGCTGCACATGTCTCACTAACACTGGCCAAAAGTCACATTTTCTTCATATATTTGTTATTGTATTTAACTTATAATCAATTTTAACGTCTTTAATATCAGTTATAGCAGTATCTTCATGTTTGACGATTAGTGAAAGTATAAAAAAATTTGTAATCCGGCCCCCCGAAAAAATTTTGAGCTTCAAGTGGCCCTAGGTTCTAAAAGTTTGCCCACCTCTGCGTTAGACTATGCAGTACTGATAAATTATAGGCTTATAATAATTAAATAGATAGAATAATATAGGTCGATTGGCTGTATTGGCATAAACTTAGTAAAAGTTTCAATTGAATTCCGTAAAAATATAACGTATCCAGACGATTGCAATTGTTATTTCAAGAATAAGGTCAGATTTCTGTCATAAAATTTAATTATCATAATAGGTTTTGACAAATGTTCGAATGTCTATCAATTTTTTCGCATGTTGGGATCCGCGCCAGAGGATCGAGAGGTAGCCAGCGCCGACGGTGGAGTGATCGGTTGCTTTCGACACTAACGTAGTCCCTGTGACAACTATTTAAAAGTTTGCGCCCCCCTGGAAAAATTCCTGCGGACGCCCATGCCAGGAGCTTACATAAATCCAACATAATTTATATCAATCTCCTCTGCCCGTAGCTGTTACTACCAGCTCCGGTAAATCCCCCTCCCTCTCTACTGGTGCTGCCTCGACGCTCGTTCACTCTTTTGTGGTCTCTCGCCCGAAGTATGTAGCCTACCGCCATTTTAAATGCTTGGATGGGGTCCTATGCACTAATGCCCACTTAGTGGGCCGCATCCTCAAGTTCAGCCGTGTCTTTTGGTACACGCCTACATTACCTACCGAGTCTCTGCACTGGTCCGGCGTTGCATAGAAGATCTGGGTAGGCTATATCTCATATTTTGCGAGGACTGTTGTTCCACGGTGGCCGTTCAGAGACGAGACTCCCTTCGTTCGGCTGTGCATATCGAACTCCTTGTCCCCCGTTCGCGGACAGCTATCCGACAGCACCGTGTGTTCTCTGTGGCTGGACATGCGACCTGGAATGACCTTCTTGTGTCATTGCGCTAACGCATCTGGGTCACTCTGCTCGGTTCCTGTATAGCCTTGAGTCTGTACTATACGACCGGGTTGGGCTGGGAGCACTCCTGAGTAGATAGTCTTGAAGGGGCGCTTTATAAAATTACTGTAATATATATATATACTGTATATATTATATATATGTATATAAAATTATATATAGGGTCGACTACCGCAGTCACAACTAGGGTGAAAGTGCCATTTACCGTCATAAGCGAGATTTTTTAAGCGTTTGACAAGGATTTAAAAATATAAACACGTCACCTGTGACTCTGAAATTTTGCAGTGACTAAAAACCCGCTCGCATCTTCAGTTGACGAATTTAAGTGTTTTTATGACTGCACCTTGTGCGTTACAAAAAGTAGTTTTATCCTAATTTTGTCATATTTTCAGTTACCGTCTTGATTTTTCATCTATCGCCATGGTGACGTTATCTAGTTATCGTCCAGTCAGAGGATGACGCTATCTAGTTATCGTCCAGTCAGAGGATGACGTTATCTAGTTATCGTCCAGTCAGAGGATGACGCTATCTAGTTATCGTCAGTCTGACATAGTGCCGACGTCTAGATATCGTCCAAAACAATGGCGAAAATCAATAATAGACGCCGGGTGTTTTATTACCAAATGCTTTATTTCGTGAGCAAACAAAAGCAACAAAATTATAGAGCACATATTCTGTCTGCTGTAGGCCTATCTGAAAACTTAAAAATGAACAACTTGTCGAAAGTACAAAACAAATTAATGCCCGACTAGAAAATACACGATCTGTCCAGGGGAGACATAGGCCTAATAGAAATTACGTAGCCCAATAGAACCCTATAGCCTATGTCAGTTTTTGACAGAATAACTAACAGCACTCTCTGCTCAACACTGACATAACTACCGTTTTTAATGTAACGCTGCTATCTATAGCCTTATGCTCAATGTAATCAGTTTTTAAATATAACACTGAATCTCGGCTTTCAGCTGAGTATCATCCCCCTCTTAATACAACAACACAGTTCAACATTAACAACTTTTTATGCAACAACACAACTCACCTTTGCCTCAGTATTAGTAAGTTTACTTTGGAGAAAAACCCCACATTTTAAAATAGAAAAGAGCCACGACTAAGCTAGGGTCTTAGGCTATATGGGTGACTTTATTGCAAAGCACAGAAATTTTCTGTGTTGTTAGTAGGCTAGGTCTATTTTTTACAATTGTCATAGAAGTCTCCATCATACAGTTGAGTGCAGAATTTGTGCACCCAACCTTGGCAATTTTGGCACTGTATCCAGGATTCCTCAAACTTTACCCACAAAAGAGACTGAACATTTAAGGAGTTTCACTTCTCACACTGTCTGTCTTCTTAAGCTTCTTAACATTTCGTAGTTTTTCTTCGAAGTTCTTCTGTTTTCCAGCACCTGCCGGTTGAACAGTTGTAGTGAGTTCTTGGTGGTTTTCTGCTGACTTACCGCCTCTCTGCAGTCTTGTGTCACTGTTCGTCATGACTTCATCACTGACATTACATTGCACACTTGTTTCACTGTTTGTCACAACTTCATCACTGACATTAGATTGGAGATTTGTGTCACTATTTGTCATGACTTCATCACTGACATTAGGTTGGAGACTTGTTTGACTGTTTGTCATGATTTCATTACTGACATTAAGTTGGAGATTTGTCTGACTGTTTGTCATGACTTCATCATTGACATTAGATTGGAAACTTGTTTCACTGTTTGTCATGACTTCATCACTGACATTAGGTTACACACTTGTTTGACTGTCATGACTTCATCACTGACATTATGTTGGAGATTAGTTTGACTGTTTGTCATGACTTCATCATTGGAGACTTGTTTCACAGTTTGTCACAAGAGCACACGACCAAGAACTCCCAAGCGCTAATAGATTGGTTAGAAAACTTTCATCATAAAGGATGTTATATGAATAAATTTAGTTTAATGGGTAATGGGTTAGATGATATATTTGGGGTTTATAAAATGGGGCATAATGAAACCAAACTGTATAGTTTAATTATCTTAGAAGAAACTGCACTAAGTTTGGTCCATAAATGATGAAGTTATTAAAAAATTTAGGAGTGTAATAGATTAAACCATCATTTCATGAATATCAAGTTTAAAGATTTTTAGCAAGATGGTACTCAGAAAAGCCAACCACAAAGAAAAATGTCAAGTTCTTTTGACCATGCCACAATCACTGTGCTATATCCGTGTACTGACGGTATCAAAATTGTCTACTTTCGTCATGCCGGTATCTAAAAAATTGTCTACTTCCGTCATGCCGGTAACTAAAAAAATCTATCGTCATAGCCTGACGGTAATTAATTTTTGCTTGTTTTCAGAAGTTAGTTGGCGTCATCGATATTATTTCACGAATATAACACTAAATTAGTCGTAAAATACTAAAATGTTGCAGAGAAAAGTCTATGGTATGCGTTGTTTGTTGCGGTGATGATCACAACTAAACAATTACAAAGAAAAGCTTCAAAATTGTCAGTCGTTCGTTATCGAGAAAACGGATAAATATCACACTCTTTTACGTGCGGAAGATTTATATTTTTTTATGTAATCGTAACTGGTTATAACAATAAAACTTTTACAGCATTTAATCAAGCGATCAATAAGGAACTCGTGACTAAAAAAATAATGTACATCCAGAAAATCGCAAAAAAGAAACTTATTAAAAACGCTCGCTTATGACGGTAACTGGGTACCTGACGGTAATTAGCACGTTCACCCTAGGCCTAGGCCTATAGTATGCGGATGTCTGTAAAGCAGTAATTCAGCGTACATTCAGTCGATTTCAGTTTCAGCTGCGAAAAACCAAAATAACGAAAAATCGTTACGAACATACAGACAGCATCACTGGCAGACTCCCTACTGTGTCAACTGTCCTCTGCCCTACGAAGACCTAAGACCTCTTCTGATGTGTTGAAGCCGTTTAGCAGTTCTGCACCATGCTAGCAATCACATCATAGCAGGTCAACTGGTAGGATCAGTGATGGACCCACAAGGGATCTCCATGCAGAAAATTGGTCTAAGCCACTGAATTCGATCCTTGCCATTACAAGTTTTGCGACAGGCCCTCACCGGACACGTCTTCCTCCGACGCTTCTGGCCATGACCAGTGCCGTCCGAGTTAGCTCAAAAACGCATCGTGTTCTATTCTGTGTCCACGACGCAAAGATGGCGGCGACTGATTTGGTTTCAGTAGAAGTAAAAAGAAAATGACCTGTATTGAGAAACAAGAGACGGAGACAGCAAAATAAACAGAAGAAGATATAGAGTAATAATAAAGCAATGTGAGACAGAGAGATTTTTCAGTAAATATAGGTGTTATTGTAGCAGTAACCAATATTATACATGTTACTTACACCCAACTGTTTTTCTATTAAATGAGAATCACTCACTCAGATGCCTTTCCCCAACCAACATTTCACCCCCTATTTTCTCAGGGTCAGACCACATAACTTTAACCTTCCTGACAAAGACTAAAAGACTCGCGAAACTTTATATCTCGAATGTTATTCCTTAACTCTTACTAAGTTATTACTTTATATTATACTACCTATAGCTTTTCTATGTATCCTACAGCATTATGTTGGTTGTTAACACAACAAACGAATAAATTAATTACAACCGTCGTCACTGACAATTCCGCATATATTTAAAAATGTAGTACAGTTAAGTATTTCTGCTTTCCGCGTTGGACTCATGGTTACAACACGAACGCCGAAAAGTAAGTCACATTAAAGACTGGAAAATGTATTGTGGTTGAGGGATCACAAACACACGAGTCACGACAGACAATACAATCTAATAACTCTAGCATACGTCGCCATTATGTTACATTACGAGCCGCATGTTCCAGCAGTCACACTCAACATTTCATAATGCACACATAATCACAGACTTAATATAAATACACCAGAATTTACAAAGCTATTTCAATAGAAAGATTGCAACACAATATTCATAAAATATGCAGTTGAACAAGCTCCAAAGGGATCGTCCATAAAGGGTGTCTGCAAAACTGAACCCTCCTGTCCTTTGTCCGTACTTGGCATTACCTTCCCACCTCATTGCAGACGTCCACACTCCAACATAGTACAAATGCCTCCAACATGCTAATTAGTTGATTTTGCATGGCTAATTGTACTATGGTGTGGGGTACTGATACTGTACTGAAAATAATGCTTAAGGCACAGGAATGACTGAAATGATTGTATGTACCCAATTTAGATGCAGGTGCTGGTGCCTGCATTGGGCATAATCTCTGCTCAGTCAGTTTCTGGGTGTCCCCTTCCAATCCTCTTTGCAGACTGACTTTATGGAAAACCTAAAACGAATAATGCCTAAATACTGCTAAAACTTAAATGCTTGGTTACTCAACATTAGCACCATCTTACTGCTACTGGAAACACAAAAGCTCACAGCCGTTGTAGTGGCCATATTTATGCAATAATATCAGTAATCTCCTAGAGTAAAGTTCCAGATAAAACTAAACAGTGTCCTGAATAAAAGTTTGACATACGAATCGTTCAGACCAACAGAAAGACCAAAGAATGTAATGCAGTGTATTGGTGAATTCATACATAGCATATACAAAACTACTAAACACGTAGTGAGTAATGTAGGATACACATCAGTTACAGCATACAGCGTACATGTTGCGGGCTCTCATCAAATAACCGGCATTTGAAGTCCAGGTGTTGCAGGAAAAGATACTATCAACCTACCATCATACAATCCATGAATAAATGTTTAAAAGTTTGGAACATGTACTTCCATAAGCTTTTGGGTATCAGTGCAAATGTACATGCAAAATATACTGTTGTCAGTTGGCACTAAAATGCATATCAATGAACATTTACATATTTACACATACACTTTTGATTGTGGCACTTTTCTGGGCACAGTTTTAATCATTTCTATGTAAGGCATACATGTGTTTAACTGAGGACACAATTCTGTATATTTCTTTAGTGATGGCACATTTAAAAATTCAAAACAGAGTTTTCAGTCAAATATACATTTCTCAATCTAGCACATTTTAACTTAAGCCATGTTTCAAAATGGAAGACGTATTTCTTTAACTGAATACAGTTTCTTAATCTCAAGCATATTTAGTAATTAAGCAGAATCCTTAGCTCCAAGGTACATTTCTGAATCAAGAGAATATTCCATTTGAAGTACATTTCTTAATTCAGATCATTTTTTAATAAAGCACACCTTAACCCTTTCATGACAAGAGAGATTAGTTTTCCATGCAGTTTAGTACACGCTCGTCGTTGAAGTGTTAAATCCCATGTACAATTCTTCATAAAGAGCAGTGTATTTACTCTCGCATTCACAATAGGATAACACCTGATAACTGATTCTGCTACACATAATAAAGGCATAATCAAGGGAATCAGGTCGAAAAATTCAAACGCTAATAATTCCAAGACAATAAGGTTTGACTTTAAAGACATTTTCTAAAAATGATAATGCTATCGGTCTAACCCCTACACAGAAATCATATTTCAAAACTTTGTAGCAACACATAAGGTTGCTGTGCAAGTATTTCTCATAAAATAAAGAATCAACACTTGCAATGCAACAATTTCAGATTAATATAATAGACTAAATGTTCATTCCACACTATATCAAAATATTACTAAAAAGCTTAGTTTAAGAACAATTTAGTTAAATGCTTCCAACAAAATTAAGCAGCTGCTTCATATTGTGTATCCAACTTACATGCCATCAGGCTATCAGAGTGTTTCGTACAAAAATGCATAATTATTGTCTAGTTAAAATATGTTACATTGCTTTAGGAAAATATTACCATAAATACACGTTTCACGAGCAGTATACCAAAAATTTTGATGTGACACAATGTTAAATTTATTTCAAAAAACATTTAGCAATAAACAAGCTAACATATGTGTTCTGCCTACGTTAACTGAAGGTGTAATGTACAAAGCAGTACAGTACGTAGTTTGATATTTATGTAGTGCCTTTTAAGGAACCTCTTCAATTTAAAAGCAATCAATCAATCACATTAAATTTGTTGATTGTAAAAGAAGTATAGGGCAAAGGTTTCGTAAAAACTTTCCTGTAGGGGCAGCTAAGCACACCAAAAAACAATGCATTCAATATAAATCTAACTTATTGCCAAAATTCATAATATAATGATAACTAAAGCTGAACATTGTTGATTATAAAGTTAAGCATGAAAATAGTTTTGAGTCTTTAAAAATTGATTAAAAACAGAAGTTCCACTAAAAACACCACGAGTGCCCAATGCTTATAAAAAAATTCCAGCAGTAACCACACTCATACATTCACAGAATTTACACATAAATATGATAAATTACTTAATATACATACACTACACAACGCAAATCTACACAAGATTTACAGAAATTTGCAGGATGATATGTTGTTAATACTGGTAGTGAACGGCAAACTCTGGTCCTCCGAAAAGCTACCAGCATTCGAGAAACGATTAGCTTGGATCCATAGGTGACGACTTGCTTGGTTTGGGTTTCCGGGCGAAGATGTTAAACTTTGCGTTTTCTTGCGACGCTTTCGGAATCGACTTGTCCTGAAAACTGCTGCTGCTTCCAGAATTTACTGATGGCTGGAATGAAGAGAAACAGCGTAAGATTAGAAATCCATTTTGTGACAAAATAGTGTCAGGACACATACTGCTATGCTCAGTAGCTCCAAATGGAGATCTAAAGTATTGTAAATGCAGTATTGTTGTGCTAGATGTAGGGTTGTTTTACGTTGCACAACCAGTATTTGTTACAAGCTGCATACATGTACTGTTACATACAGTGCTCACCATTTTCTTCAGTCTTGGCCAGGCTATGGTTTTAATTAAATCATATTATTATGTAAAAAACTAGAATTTATATACTGGCATTTCTGTGCCTTGCAAAAGGCCATTGCACAGAGAAGAAAAGATACAGAAAAATGGCAGTGATGAAAGAGAAGTTTCTTGTAGTGACCAGAAACATAGGCCTACAGGTAAAAAAGTCTTGTAAAATAACTTGAACCTTAAAACAATTCTTATTCATGCAAATTATAGCACAGCTCATTGTAAGCCTCATTATGAAACAACAAGCAATCTGCTTAAATTAATTAGACCAAAAGGTTACACATAATGTTAAATAACATCAAGAATTATATACAGCTGCATCTTACACAGCTCAATTTCAGTCTGCTTAATTAAGGATACTTCAAATTAATAAAATACTTCCAGCTCAAATAAGCTTAAATGTAATGCAGGATATATGAAATGATTTAGATAGAGAGGTTAAAAGGTAACATGAAAATTTACATTTACCAATCCACTGTCGAGAGATCCTGAACTTAGACGATGTCTACCTGGAAAGACAACAATGGGGAAAAGATTACTCTGCCGCTGAGCAGGCAACTCAGAAACATTCATTCAACAGACATGGCAAAGATCACATTTTCTGTTGTTAAGTGAAATGTTACCCAGCTGTTAGACTGGTTTGCATCAGCTGTGTAACTAATCACAAATCTGAATGGTGCCTCTTCAAGATAATGAACCTGTGAAAGACACTTCATTGAGTTTCTATTTAAGCAGAACATGTCTTTAAACCAACAATGCAATGGAGGTTGACCGCAGTGTCACTGTATCAACTGTTTGCCAAAAACGAGACAGAACAATCCTAGGAATATACGCATTGGCGTAGCTACATTGAGGCATGAGGAGGCAGTTGCCTCCTCGTGCTTTTTTATATACTGGAACTCCGATTGACAATTGACCCCAATGACCAGGATTTTGCCAATGGTCTGTGAAGTTGCCTCCTCTTGAATTTAAGTCTAACTATGCGCTTGAATATACGATATAATAAATACCAACAAAAAAACATGTCATCATCAGTGTTTTCCTTTGCTTTGATATTCTTGTAAATTCAGCAACAGTGCTAGAGATGGTAAGACTTGAGTGGATATATAAAAGCCATGAATGCTTCTCAAAAGGTTTAATGTTTCTTAAATTCCAACCCTTGTCTACTGTCCTAACATCTTTGCTGAGCTTTACAATATCAAAACCACGTTTTAGCCATCAGTAAAATCAACATTTGTAAATGTGCTTTGCAGAATATATAATTTCCAGTATTTACACGCACTTAAATCACTCTAACTTATATCACAGAAGACATTTAGGTATGTGTTAACAGAAAGCATACTCGGAGAATTTAAGACTAAGAAGTAAATGTGGTTTGCAGTGTAAAAGAATTCATCAGAAGTTTAAGTAGCTGTAAATTATCATATTACTAGCAGGTTTTACCCGGCGTTCGCCCGGGTTTTCCTCAGCGCCCGTGTATTTGAATTTAACGACATCTTCGTCAGCGCCCGTGAATTTGAATTTAACGATGTGCACATTTTTCGTGTATCCCTCTGGCGAATTTACGCGCTGGCTTGAAATTGTTGAACTGCAACTCTACGCGATATATGCTCCTGCATAGCTAGATTTCATTGGCATTGAAACAGACTATGACTACATCGAAACTTAAAATGTCCAAATATCGGAATTTAAAGTAAATTTTGAGTTGAAATAAAGTTGAGTGAGATCTATAGAAATTCAAATGAAAACGTTCGTTCAAAATTTCGTATCCCTAAAGTTTTGCATTGGCGAATTTTTAAGTCCGATTACCTATAAATTCAGCCGTGGGCATGACCACTTCTGATTTGAAATCAACGATCACGTGATTGGTTGCGAATCAGAGCGTTGACCTAGATCCTCCGCGTGACGTAAGACTGCATATTAATTTTAAGCCTTCGTGCGTGAAGAAAATGGCCATATTATGGGCGGTATTAAGATAGCCTCGTTTAAAAAGTTGTAAATGTAAAATGTCCATATATCTTATTTAAATAAAATTGCGAGCTGAAAATAGTCGCGTTGACCATGACGTGCATACGTAATAATGTTTTGTAAAAACTTGTAAATCGCTAAAGCGTTTTTCGGAGCCTTTAGCGAGACGGACAAACATACGGAAGGACAGAAAAAAGAGACTTTGGATTATATATATAGATTTAAATCTTCATTCTGCATACCATCGATCATATCTCCTAGTGATGAACTAAGTGCACTCTTGTTTAGAGCAGTGCATTCTGGGGCAGACAGTCGATTCTCAACAATACCGGCAGCCAGACGCCCTGGATCAAGGTCAACAATGCCTGAGTCCTTGCTTCTGCGATGAAAGTCCGGACAGTTCCGATATGCCAGGTTCTGATTGGCTAGCTCTTCCTGGACTCGCATGGCCTCCATTTCGTTAACCTGGAAAATGTCCAAACGCAACTGCACTATAAATAAATTTTAGCAAGCATGTAGGTATATATAAACATACGTATCTATGTACAATTCTGATTATTTATATACTACTTCTTGAGGATCTCTCAAACACATTGTAAATGACTGCCCAACAGATTTTAAATAAGTGCATCTTAAGAACTCACACGGGTGCATGGTGAAGACCCGGTTTCAGAGAGGTGAACAACATTTAAGGTTATCTAAGTTGGACAGCTTTTCCACCCTTTCAGTGTGTACAACATTCAACCTTGGAGTTACCAGATATACTTAGTTTTCTAACTTGGAGAAAAACATAATTTGTGTGAACAGATGCAAAGAAAAAACTTGCAACATTAAATGCATAACTTCATGAAGTCGAGCTTAAGGTAGACAAAATCTGAAAGTCGAAAAGTAGAGTGTTACCAAATAATACGTTAAAGTAAAATAGCAATAACCGAATCATGTCATACTTCCATTATGGCCTCGTTTAGGTCTTCAACAAATTTCATGCGATCTGCCTCATTGCTAGCACAGAATGTTATGAGAACTCTGTTGTCTAAATTCGTTGTCAGCTGAACTCCGTGCTTATAGTCTGGACACAAAGAAAATCAGGATAAACATAAGCTCAAGTAGTGAAATCACAAGAAAACCAAGATAATCACTAGACACTAAGAAAGTTGAAAGGGGAGAGTTTAGTATATAAATTATGGAACAATTAAGAAATGAACAGATAAATAAATTTATGATGACTGATTGTGTAAATGATTCCTAAATACTTACACACAATATAATATAAGCAGACATTTATATAGCACCATTTGGTAGCCTCTCAAGCAGCAAAAAGTTGATTGGTGAGATGTGATGCAGCGGTTTTTATAATGCAGTTCATAAGCGAGGGCCCAGGAATTTGGGACAAGTTCAAAGGAACTGCATGCAAATGTAGAAGTCGTCGGAATACTTTAATGGAAAGACAGGTCAAACCTACTAACGTTCATTTGTCTCTAAGTTTTGTAGGAACACAGAAAATCCAGTTTTTATAAAAGAAATGAAAACAAAGTAAAAAATAAAGAACAAGGGAAAACTGAATCTCAGCACATACATGGCAATTCAAATACAATCATCTTCATTCCAAACAATGGAAATGATTCTCGATAGTTGTATAGGAGCGTGTCCTTTTTCTTATTATTCAATTTCGTCACCTGGACAAACAGCAGAATAAAATCTTAACACAAAGAAGTTTAATTAAATTACTACAAATGTTTTCAAATAACTGTTAAGATACTTGCAAATGTATATCAGAGTGATACCCTGAGCAATAATATAGTGATGCTGTAGAAGTTTCCTGACCACTAGTATTGTTGCTGCATCTACAGAATGGACCGACTACCAATGTTTTTCTGAAGTTTGAACACTTTCTCTTCCTTCAAGAAATACCTCTCCTAACCGTGACTCCGTATTGCATTTCTGTGTGACACTGCACACGTTAAATATTTTGTAATAATCAACCAACCAACATACTTTTATTGTTCACCATAACAGTTCAAACATAAAGGTAAACAGCCTTGTACATTCAGTGACAATGGGTAAACCCAAAAGAACCAACAGGGTCACCTTATAAATAATAATAATAATAATCCATAAATGTACAAATGAGCAGTTACTTTGAGGACAAAAAACTAAATTCCCTATATGATCAGTCTTACAGTTCTCTTTGTCTTTATTAGAAAGCAGATTATATTGACAAAATTTATCTTGTGAAAACAGAAAATAAATAGATAGCAATTAAACAACATCAATAACATTGGTACTAACCAGGAGCAGGTCATTAAACAAGAAGACTTCACGCTGGTGCATGTTGGACTTCTCACGTTTGTTGGGGTCTTTGACTTCAAAAAGTCGACAGTAGCAGATGAGACGACGATGCGGAACTGCCAATTGCTGCAATCAGTCACAGAAGAAGAGCAGAAATAAACAGGTGGAAAGAAACTCTTGTTTACTTTAACCCTTTCAAGACGAACTGCATTGGTTTCCTATACATTTTAGTACATGCTTGTCATCAAAGGGTTACGTGATGTAAAATAATGAACTTTTAAGTTGGACTCGAAATGTCATGGTGTCCAAACTGAATCAGACTCTCATGCCCGACCTATTTAATTGCATCTGACCAGTGTATCCAAGTGCGTCACTTGAATCAGACTCCCATGGTTGACCTATTTAACCAATAAGGAAAAATATTGTTGGATTGTTGCTGTGCATCACAATGGGATATTACTGCAATCCTTCTTACAATCATTTCATTTTCTATAAGTGAATTATATGTTGAGATCCACAAAATCCTGACCAAGTTATATAATTCTTATTTATTATTAATTTTATAATGAAGCCTGTTATAAAAAAGTCTCCTGTATATGTCACAAAACAGTCAGAGGTTTGTAACCATTAACTGTACCGGTTTCTTGCCAAGGATCATCTTTTCCACCTTCATGACTTGCATGACATGATCGTTAGCCGGCTTCAGTGGATAAGTTGCAATCCGATCGAAGATGCCAGTCAGCATCTCCACATCAACATCCTCACCACCATCAATACCTAAGAAACAAACAACAGATTACTAAACTGATTATTTTGGTAAAGGTTAATTGACCATCAATTCACTGACAAACAACTCAACTGCAACAAGAGATTATTAAGATATCAGTAAATAAATCAATTGACAATAAATGCAGGTAGTTCAAATGCTACATTATGTTCTATACCGGTACAACAGCTGACCCAATCAAAAATACACTCAGTCCAAGTCAGAGGTGTCATAGCTTTTTCAATGGTGGGCCAGCAACAATATTTTCCAGCAAGTGGCGGGCCAGGGTGCCGAAGGCACCTGAGCAAAATGGGGTACGGGTCTGGGAGCGAGCCTGTCCCCAGAAATGTTTTTGCAAAACTAAATTAAAATAGTGCATTTTTCACATAAAACAGTCTTAATTTTGATCTTCATTATCAAAACCTCTATTGCAGAATGAGGATTTGGGGTTGACTGCATGGCCTATTGCTAGCACAGCAATTTGATTTCGCTTCATACGCAGTGAAAAATGACAAATTTGAACTTTTATTCTGAAATCGTGTAGTCTGTATGCAAGGCTCCACGGGCCAGAAAAACATCGGTGGCAGGTCAGAAATGGCCTGCGGGCCGGGCTTTTGACAACTCTGGTTTAAGTCAATCAAGCTGCAAGTTAATGATTTAATTAGTGAACAAATCAATCTGTACCTATCACATTCCAGTCATAAAGAGATTACTCAACCAATCAATAAACTAATCAAAAAGCCCTATTCTCTGATATTTAAAATGTGTGGCTGCATCAATTAAATTATATCATTATAGGAGAGATTCAAATTTTATGGCAGCAAGCCCAGTCTTAAGTCATATGCCTAGTAAGAGCAAATTTATGCTAATCATCATCAGCCACATTGTTCGATGACATGATTCATAATAATCATATGACAGAAGCATACACTTGTCAGACCAAATGGAACTATAACTTACTAATTTTAACCTAATCTAGTTGGAAGTGCAAAGAAGAGTGCAGTGTACCAGTAACATCACACAACAAACATATTGGAAATGAAGCTCAATTTCTTTGGATATACCAGACTGATTGATCAAACAGGTTGTGTTCAGAATGATCGCAGGCACAGAGTTTAGATGTAGACCAGAGAAACAACTGGATGATCGGAGACTGGTGCAGACTGGATGTGCAAAAGCTGAATCCGGTGGCACAGGATCAAACTGAGTGGAGAAAGATGGTGACACATGAGATCGACACCAACGGGTGATTAGTCCATGCGCAGAAAGAAACGAAAAAAGCTGAAGAGTACAAACACTTTTGTACTAGACGAGTCAGTGGGTGACTGTCATTCAGAATGAAACGATACTCCTTAATCATGATCACTCTCTCTGGCCAGCCAAAATACTTAAAATCAGTTTTTTTTCCTCAGACTTATTGTTATTCAATGAGGTCATCTGATTACCTTTCTCTGGTCATACCTATTTCAAGTACTGTTGTTGGTGAATGAGCTATTTCGGTTGCTGGACATAGATTTTGCAAATTCTCTCACTGTGTCTCTTCATTCTCTTCAGTCCCTTGTGTCATTTAATTCTCAACTTAAAAAACTTACCTCTTTCAAAATGCTTATGCACCATAGGCTGCCCCTCTGTCTTACAAACTGATCTTCTCGATATTCACCTGATTATGGCTCAGTTTTGGCATGCCATCAGTTGATGCCTTGAGCATTAGACACCGGCGCAATTGAAGTTACTAATTACAATCTATTAGAGAAATATGATAGAGATCCTAGAAGTTGGGCGATGGAAAGGCAGGCTGCAGTGGGTGAGAGTTTGAAAAACAACTGTGCAATTTAAAACGGTGTTGCAAAACATGAATTGACATCTGTGAGTGTCCTCTGTCCACTGTAGCAGTGTCCTCTTGTTATTCATTTCATGAATGAATTAGGATTCTTTACTGGATATTATAAATTTTATTATATCTTCTTATATCTGTACAGTATTGCAACCTGACATCAATACAGACTTTACACTACCATTGACAGCAAACTTAAACTTAGAGAATCTATTAGACAGAAACACAGAAGAGCTTTATGGAACAAAGCCATTTTTTTAAATAAAAATTATATCATATAATTATACAGGCAAGCATTATAATATATAATTATAGTAGTCCATTACAGTTGATGGCAAAGCACTAATAGTCAAGCACATTACATTAACAGTTGCACTCAATTGCACAGTATCATTAGAACTCACAGAGTATGATTAACCAACTGCATTAAATTTCAGTTGTGCAATATTGACAAATAAATACCAACATAGGTTAAAAAGATATCCTGTTGCTGTTTGACCGTGGTTACGTTTGCACCTCAGCTCAAAGATTTACCGGAACTGAAGTTTCTATAGAAGCATTCAAACCATTATATTATCTTTACCATTGCACCTTCTATCCTAACTCAATCACTCAAAATATCCCTAAAAATATATTCACACAGAATCAAACATTCAGGACAAGACGTACAGAGGAGAAGATTGAAAAGTACGCAGTTATAGTCTACCTCTCAGGTTGCGCAGAAAATCTTGCAGCTTCATTTTTCTGTCCGGCTTAATGTTGTTGTTGTGTAGGTCGGTGTTGAGCATAATGATCGAATAAGCAATGAGGAACACTGTGTCAGGATGGACAAACTTCCTACCAGCATCTGGGTTACAGCTTATGTAGCTGGATGCAAACGCCTGAAAAGAAACAGGAAAAGATTCAAGTTATCACAGGCTGCATAATCAGTGACCTTATTATGGTTTCAAAATGAAACTTATAACTCACTGGATAAATGGAACTGCTTACATGTCTTGTTTTCTTCTTTCTATTAATTCAATGGCGTGATCTGGTTGAGTATCACTACATTTTCTGTATTTTAACAGTGTGCCTATCAAATGTCAGTTAATAATAACAATAATAATAATAATAATAATAATAATAATAATAATAATAATAATAATAATAATAATAATAATAATAATACCAATAACAACAACAAAACAACAATACTAATAGTAATAATATAACAAGAACAACAGAAACTCTGGTTCATTGTTCAGTATAGATTCACATTCTGTGTGACTGCTCATGTTAAAAATGTGTGTAATAATATTAATGATATTAATAATAATAATAATAATAATAATAATAATAATAATAATAATAATAATAATAATAATAATAATAATAATAATAATAATAAGTGCATTGAGCATCAAATAAGTGCAAAATAATGGTGTGTTTCCGGTAACCCGACCGAAACTGTGAGAAAAAATTTTTTTTGAAAAAATTAATTTTTCAAAAAAAAAAATTTTTTCAAATTTTTTTTTATTGACACATGAATTTAACCTTTGCGTACCAGAGGTGCAGATTTGCAACATTGATAACACTGCTTACCTTGCCAGAGTTATGTAAATAAGGGCACCGTTAATTATCTATGCAAAATTGGCCTTGGCAAGGTGAAATATGTTGACGATATATTCGTTTATTATTATACAACAATACAGCATTGCATAAAATTATTTTACAAAATAAAATTTTTTCCTACCTACCTACCCATTTTTTAAAACCACTGTTACCGGAAACACACCTATATTTTTTTTTTAGGTCTAAAAGAGATAAATATCACGAAAGCCCTTCAAAATTTCAAAGGCATTATATATCATATACATTACTAGGAACGAAATCTAAAGCTTGCTCTATTCATGACATTCATGAGCTTACACGAAAATATCATAAAAACAGCAAATTTAGGAAAGATAAAAGTTTCGGACGTCCCAACTAAATCTGGCCCACCACGAAGCTATGGCAACAAAATATCCCATAAATCAATACTGGTAGAAGTTCTTTTTATAGCGGAGTAATAGCTCAGCTGTAAAAAAAACATCTAAGGTTCAGGGCATCTGGAAGTTACGACCGGTTCACGTGCCCTTGTTTTAGAGGAAGTATTATAATAACCAGACAGTTCTGCCTCTTACTCAGCCACTAGTGCCATACCCAACCATGCCTGTTTCCCGCTCAAGTCTAATACATGTCTGATGTTTACGGTATCTTGGACATACGCAAGTTGTTGAATAGGCATATCTGCTGTCCACTGCATCTGAGAGGCTCACATTCCATTCAGTATAAATGATTGGCACAATTATAAATGTGCCAATTTTTACTAACTCTTGAAGCTAAAGAACTTAACAACCGATATGAAAATGAAATGTTTGTGACTCACAACTCATAATGAATGGAAGGGACCACCAGATATGAGGCCCTGCACTAAATAAGGATTGAATCTTGGACATGGAGCTAGCGTGCCACTCAACTATTTCCATGTTTATTTCCATGTTGATGGTAACCTCAAATAATACATCATCATCATCATCATCATCAGTTCCTGACACCAGCCACTGGGCAGCTGGGCAGCGATGGGTACGAATATATGATCCCCATTGTCCTTGGTCATTTTGTCAAGTCATTGCTCCCCTTAGTGTTAGTCCAAGTGATGTCATATCTTCATTTATACTATCTATCCAAATTATAAAATAAAATAAAGTGATAAATGACTAAAACTGCCTAAAGTCATACCTCCATCAGCTTCTCTATTTTCTGTGCTTCTCCCTAAAACAAAGACAATTCATATAAAACTGATATTTATACACACTCTGCACTTAGATCTTATGCATCATTA
This sequence comes from Aporrectodea caliginosa, assembly GCA_020284085.1. NCBI lineage: Eukaryota > Metazoa > Annelida > Clitellata > Crassiclitellata > Lumbricidae > Aporrectodea > Aporrectodea caliginosa. The sequence goes on from JACEVL010001024.1 coordinate 2,513,863, forward strand.
TACCAAGGAGAGCTCAATAAATTTATTACATTAAAACACAACTGGCTTTTAGAAGGTGCCAGTTCCAATCCTGTTTGAAGGAGGAGGGCAAAGCTAATCATCTTCACTATGGCACAGTGTGCTAAACAGCAACTACGCACACAGACACACATTACGACACAGCAAAAATTCCTAAGTTCTTACATAATGTACTGCGATGAAGCAGAAATAAACATTTGCAATCACAAAAGGTTCATTTCCATCTTAAACACGTTTTTAAGGTAGTCAGTCATGATTTGCAACATGCAGTTTTGAGTTTGAGAAATTCTTAAGATCATTTGATAAATTATTCAAAGTAACAAGTCAGCATTTGAGGAAGTCCAAAAATAAATAAAATACAGCACGAAAACTGAAGTTTCATTTGAGCTCTCCACTGCCAAGCAAACTAACCAACTGCTTCCTTTGAAACCATGAATTGTGAAATGCAATCATACAGCAATGGAATGCACAACTTCCAAACAGTGCATTAACACAGCTGTACACTTGAGACTAATGCAACCAACCGGCATTCGGAAGTGAGACTGGAATTTCCTGAGTGCTTTGTCGATGGAAAGTCCGGTCAAATCCATTTCGTTAACAAAATGCCTACAAGTCAGACAGATCTGTCAAACAACTGGAGAAGCACTCACAAATGCTTCTATATTAAAAAATTAACCTTTCAAAACAAACAGAGTACTCAGTTTAACAGTAACTCTAAATGCATTTCTATAGTATTCAAGATAGGGTGTGGCCGAATCTTAAACCGGAAATCGGTTTGCGCTGGATTTTGGTCCTAGACCGATAAATCGGAATCGGCGCTTCCCAGGACTACCGATCCAAATACCAAAAAAAGTAATATTTTTTACCAAAACAAAAACAATTCTTTTTTCATTAATACAAACCTAGTAACCTGTTTTGGTGACCTCCTGCGGTAATCTTTAATCTTTATCATTGAAGGTCCGTGTAAAATAAAAAAATCGTTTGAATTACATCTCACGAGAACATATAAGCTTTGTTTTTTTCTGCAATCGTGGAGTAACAAACAGTGCCTAGAACCAGATGAAAATTAATATTGCCGATTAATCGGATCAAATCCAATTCGGCAAAAAAGCAGGTCAACTATTCAGGTAATATCTGGATTTGGAAATCAGCAAAAAATGTCAATCAGCCACACCCTAGTTCAAGAGACAGTGGACCTGAAAATACAAAACCACACTCGAACTGAATGGTTTTCAAACAGCAGAGACAACAAAAGGGCAAAGAAAAAGAAGAAACTCGTGAGCTAGACAGTATAATCTAAGGTAATAGTGTTAAATGAATGCCACATATACTAATAATAACTTACAGTTGTTGCTAAAAAAGAAGAAACATCAAAGAAACAAAGTAGGCAAGAAAGAACTGAGGCAAGTTACAATCTCATACATCAAACGTTAACTCAACGAATCTAAAAATGGGTGACTCAAATATTTTGGAATGCAATTAAAAAGCATTGTACCAAGTAAATTAGGCCATACAAAATTAACTGCATTAAATTAACCTCCCTACCAAGGATAAGCGTAACTATATTCCGCAAGTCTTGTTTATATTAATTGTCTCATAATCACTTGTAATTGTTTTAAATAACTAACTCAAGCTCAGCTCTACAGCTAATTGGTGTTACATGTAACCAGTGGCGTTCGTGACAACTGGATTTATTGAATTAAACGAATATTGATTGATTGCAACCAAACAGCAATCTGACTATCATACTTAAACAGCAGTGTCTGAACTTTCTGACATCACGACTACACACTGTTTGCAACGACATACATTGCAAGTTTTTCATCTTGCTGGACAGAATACTTTGCAATAGCTTTCTGCACTCGATGAAAAGGTTCTCTTGACCATAGTAGTAATTTTTTCTCTTCCTGAAACGTTCTACTTCAGTCAACATTTTATGGTTTTAAGGTGGCAACAAATCAATGGCTGCTAATGAACACTAGAGACAAGTTTACTTCCATTGACTTTATCTCATGAAGTCGTTAACTAACGAAAGCCAAGAAATCAAACTTGACTCGAGTTTAACTGACTAAGTGGTATGGGTGCAAAGCACTTCAGTGCTTATCACACGTTAGCTTTCCCAACTACAGATCAGACTTGACCCACTTAGTTCAACTGACCTTAAATACCTGAAGGCAGTCTCTGCTACCAGACAAAAACAAAGGGTCTTAACCCTTCAATGACAAGCTGCATTGGATTCCCATACATTTTAGCACACGCTCCTCATTGAAGGTTAAACATTCACAGAACTAACTGTTGGTTTTAAGAGATAGTCGTCATGTTTCTAACTCTGTCTGAACACCTGATTACCACAAAATGTCACACAGTAACAGTTGAACTGTAGGTCACAGTACTGCAATCTATTGCTGATGGAAGGGAGTTTCCTTGCAACAATACTCTTTGCTTTAACATTACGGAATAAGTAAAACCGTCTATCTCTAGATCCAAGCTGTTCCACATGTAAACTGTGTTCATCTAGCGGTGCCATGCTGTCCCATCATGCGCTTCCCACAAAGCTGTACACAACTTCAACTGAAAAGAATTGATTTGACACCATGACTTTGGTGCAAGTGATTCTTGGTTGACTATTTTTTGGCTTTGTTCACCATCACTTGAAAGGCTCTCTGGTGGTCCTGTCTACTTGTGAAGCATGTGTATAATATTGTATATCCAAAGAAGTAAGTGCAGGCAAACTTTAGATACACACAGGCATATGTTCATGTATGCACACAAGAATGCAAGTGTACAACACTGTACATGCATGAGAATGAAACAGCGGCTTACTCGAGAACATCCATGTTGAACTGTCGAAGTAAGTTGCCCAGATATTCCCCGATCATTTGTTTGCTTAGGCCTTTGCGTGTCAACAGGAACCGTGCAACATCTCTTGGTTTGTTGTCAAGGAAGTGATTGTCCATCAGGAATTGGATTCCCTTCTCTGGTTTCCTACACCCAAACACAAACAGATACTTTTAACAGATGCTTTATCATACAACATAGATAGTTTAATTTGGATTACACTGGAAAATTTAGATTATTGCGATTACTATGATGTGTGACTGTGTGTACACCAAAATGTGGTTAGCAATTGGTTTCATTAGGCAGTAGCTGATGTAATGCATGTGCAGGGTTGCTGATGATGGTAGAAAAGATAGTCTTACTTACTTACTTACTTAACAACCAGAGCTTTATCAACTAGTACTAACAAAAGATTTCAGCCATGACTGTTGACTAGGTACTAGGTAGGGTAATGTATCACACAGCTAAAATTAACTCCTATCAAGAAAACTCGATGGAAGAGTGCTGTTTTGGTTGGTGAATCATACCAATGCCAAACAACCATCAATCAGCCAAAGAGGACATGGTCAATGGAGAAACTACTTTCAGAAGACCATTCTTTATAGTAAACATCAAAACAAAGATATTTGGTTGCCTGTTATTGAAGACCATGTGAAAATAAACGAGAAGCTTTTGCAAAGGTGAAGTGATTGATTACCTATATGAACATATTATTCCAGTGGAACTGCATCAACCAACTGAGTCATCACAAGTTGTTTTCTATCTATGTTCTTTTGTATACCACTATACAAAATGACCCACTGTTCTGGGTCATTCAGTCCTGAACTCTAGGACTTGAAGTGGATTTTATGCAGTTGATTTGCAGTGCAGTATATTACATATATGTGTTAGTTCTGTTAAATGAGAGCACTTGAATAGGTAAGCCTATGCTTAGTTCTGATATAGTAGTGCACTTGAACAGAAGTGCATTTTAAGTCTGATATACAAGCACAGCTGAATATGTACTATTTAGTTCTGAATCAGGAGTGCAGTTAAATGGATACTTTCAATGTTCTAATACAGGAGTGAATTTCAATTAGGAAAATTTGATTTCTGTTATCAGATATACTCCCAAAATTTGTACTGACTCATAGAGACTACAGAAAGGTCTCATTCTTTCTGCTTCACTGATTGGGTAACTGTGGCTTACAGTGTCCCCACTCCACAAGTCTTGGCTTTACAAGGATAGACATGGATTAGCAACTGATGCTAGTGCATAATAACTGCAACTTATTTTACGATTTTCAGTCCACTATTTATCCAGGGACCAACTGATGAGCAATCAGGGTAGCAGGGCTCTTAATGCACTTGCATAGTGTGGCCGAATTTTACTAAATTTTAACATCCCTAGATAAAGCAGGATTGTTGTTGAATATGGAGATTTTAGTTCTGCTATAGAAGTTCAGTTGAACTCTTATACAATTCCTTATACATAGGGTTGTCAAAGGGTGTCAAGCAATACCCAAAGTCTGTATCTGAAGACACTGATTGATGCTGAAGAACAGAACAAATCTAGTCATTGTAGACAGAGTTTCATCAGATATCAGTCCTATCGTATGACACAACATGCTAGACAGACAGACATTGTAGTGCTTAGATTAGAGGATGAAATGTTGCACAGACACTGCAACTTCTCTCTCACTGACATACACTCCTCTCACTCACTAGGTCCCAACCAGTGTCATAGATACAATGTGGACATCACAACATAAAATGACAATATAGCATCGTCGGTAGCAAGCTACTTCTAGGATGCTGTACAAGACTGTTTACTGTCAGTGCAAGAAATGAAATGAAAAGCAAAAATGAAAAGCAAAACACTCTGTGTATAGTGTATACATACATAATACAGTATTATACACAAACTATTTTCCTAACCATTATTGACCTTTCAACTTGACGACAAGATTTTGGCTCAGAACTTAATTTGATATAAGTATTTAGTTTTAACTGAGTGAGCAAGGATCTCTTGTAAGGTTGTACATGCATGTGTGTGTGTGTAGGTGGGTGTAGGTGTGTGACGCCAATAAAGACTTTAACATCAATGTTAACTTTCGTGAAGAGTACTTTCAACAGGGGGTTTAGGGTAATGATAACACTTCGGGACGAAGAGTAGAAGATCAGTATGGACACGGGATCGATTCCCGCTACACTCCCAAAGGTCGACTCAGCCTTCCATTTGCTAGGTGGCATTGGTAAAACGCGCAGTAGGATAGATGGGTGCCTTGCATGGCAGCTATACAGTTAAATTCAACTCAGGACTGTAATAACTTGTAATCATCCGTTCATACCATGAACGGATGATTACAAATGATGGTGGCCATTGGCTCGGACAATTCGGCATGGGCGCCTGTAACATTCGGCGTCCTGCAGGGTTCAGTCCTTGGGCCACTGCTATACGTGCTATATACAGCTGATTTGACAAAGATCATATGTGCTCTTGGAGCCCGAGTTCACCAATATGCCGATGACGCCCAACTGTACTCAACATGCCGCCCATCCGATGCACTGGCGTGTGTGTCAAAAATCCAGGCAGTTGTCGAGGAAGTGCAGACGTGGATGTTTTCCAACCGGTTGAGGCTGAACCCGGACAAAACTGAATTCATTTGGCTGGGAACGGGACAGGCACGTTCAAGGATTGACAGTGAGGCGATTGATGCGGCATTTCCTAACTGGAAAGTACAACGCGTTGTCCGGGACCTCGGAGTGCTTCTGGACGAAGACTTGTCTATGGAGGAACATGTCAACTCCCTCTGCAGATCTTGCTTTTATCAACTACGCCAGATTAGAGTCATTCGGCGAAATCTATCATTTGACGCCGCTATGACTCTTGTCCACTCCTTTGTGCTGACGCGCCTGGACTTCTGCAACGGTGTCCTTGCGGGTTTGCCAAAGTTCCGGATACGACAGCTTCAATCCGTTCTCAACTGCGCCGCCAGAGTCGTCGCAAAGCTGCCTAAATTCTCGCATATTTCAATCTATATGCGAGACACGTTGCACTGGCTCCCGGTTGAGGACAGGATAACTTTCAAGATCATCCTCATGGGACGAACATCAATGATCGGTGCAGCCCCAGAGTACATCAGGGAGCTCTGTGTTCCAGTCTCCAGCCAGCCAGGTCGTCGATCCTTACGCTCTGCAGCTCGTGGTGACTTGATGGTCCCACGCTCCCGTACATCGATGCGGGCGCACCGTGCCTTTTCATGTATTGGACCTTCGCACTGGAATAGCCTTCCATTAACAATTCGTAACATTGCACCGCAGGCAGCTCAGGAAACATTTTCGAAACTTCTTAAGTCGCATCTGTTTAGATCTGTTGGGTAGTCACGTTTAGCGCCTTCGTGAGTTTCTTATAAGGCGCTATATAAATGGCCATATACATACATACATACCATGACTTGTAATCATACTGCAGTGCGTGAGTCTGAATTAATAATAAAGACGAATATATGTTAACAGGTGGTAAAGGTGCTACATAAATGCATAGCTAGATCCATTAATTAGTGTACCCCAATAATTAATTAATCAATTACACACGTTTTGATTGAAGTTCAGTAAGCAAATCCTAATAACGAGAATAACACAGGAAGAAAGGGTGGAAACCAGGCATTCTGAATAGCACCGGCTGGTCCACATACCTGTTAAACAAATTGAGACCAATCCGATACAATCGCTTCTTCTGTTTGTCGCTCAGATGACTGCGATTTCGCAGTACGTACATTTCACAATCACTCGACGAAACCTCAGCGCCATAAGTCGGCGGCATCTTAATGTCATTGTTGCTACCTAAGCTAGCAACATCTGAGCTTGAGGAACTATAAACAGGTTCGTTGGACGCATTGCACGCCACGTCCTTGCGTTCCTCTTCTATCGGCTCAGACGACTGCCTCATGTGGCCACAGACCAGGGTGGGGTTGGACTCATGTGAGCTCTTGCGCTTCCATACAGGCGACGGCTCGTTAGTTTCGGAATCGAGATGAATCAGGTAAGGACGACCGTCTGAGAGATGATTTGGTAGATGGTGACGGCAGGTGTGAGAATGTTCTTTCGGACCTCGTCTCGTGTACATGTTACCCGTGTATGTCGATTTACCCAAACTTGTGCTCTGCACGAAGGAGGGCTTGGTGTATCGCTGCGCACCTCTCAAACAGTTTCCATCGATTTCCGAAGGATTAGGGTTTGGTTGGATGGACATAAAGACGTTATCGTAATCACAGGAAACTGTACTCGTGAGTGATTTGCAAGGTGATTCCAGATCACAGTTGTTCACGCCTCTGCCTGTGAAGACGAGGGTGTTGTCGCCGATTTCATCAGGGGTTTTGAAGCAGTCTTCGTCAATGTAGGTCAAGAGGGGAAGAGGTTCAACAGGGGTCGAGACCTTAGATGAAGACGAGGATGATGACCAGCCACGCTCCAGCATCACGTCGTCATGGAAACAGTCCCCAGCTGCGATCCTCTGCCTGTTCTCGAGAAGACTTTCAAAGTTGAAACTTGGCAGATCGACGATCATCGGTGTAGGGCTGACAGAGGGTGAATTACCCTCACTGCCATCGTGCAGTCGATGTGGCTCCTTCTCTTCCGAGTGCGACTTTGCCGAGCCGGCCCGTCGCCGATCGAAATGCATTTTCGTTGGCTTATCCAGGTGGAAAAGTCGATTTTTCCGATCATTCGAATCGCGCACTGGTAAAGCGGAGGTATGATTTCCATTTGGGCAGTCTTCCCTGGTAAACTGTTCCATACCATCTTTGCTTGCTTGATGTGCATACCCTGGTGCGCTATTCACCTCGTTCTCCTGTACAGCCGCTAAAAAGCTGTCAGTGGTCGTGACCTTGAGACAACTTTCCGCAATGAGTTTGTTAAACCGACGGGAACGGCGCGACGAGTCGCCCGCTTCTAGCCGTAGCTTCTCAAAGTTACGGTTCAGCGAGAACTGTCGGAACATGTGCTGAATCTTCAGCGCGGCGCGATTCGCTCGAGCGTATCCACCGTATTTCTCTTCGAGCAGTTTCAGCTGTTCTTCTTCCGACAAGTCGAAGAAAGAGTTGACCGGGTCGAGCAGTTTGTCGTCAGTGGAAGCCAGTGTACGACCCAGGGGATGCACCACTGGACTTCTTCTGGGCTCGTTGCTGTTCTTTGGCAGATCTGGGATTTTCTTCTGGTTCACATTGTCCACACCAGGTGGCAGGCTTTGTGTTTGTAATCCTGATGGTTTGCTAAAAACACATACCACAAACAAAATATAAAATAAATTGTAATTTAATTTGAACGGTACAAGACAGATTTCCTCTCTAAACTATACACCAGTGTACGGCCGTACGTTACCTACCGGAATAACGTACGCATACTGTATGTGTACGGTCAAAACGTAATTGCAGTTGCGCTTTTGCAGAATGAACAAATACATTTTAATGGAAAAGTCGGTGTAGCCTACATCTATGCAAATGATCGTCTTTTGGACAAAATAAATTATGTGGATTATCACTAGGCAGTTGTTGAGTGGAAATTCATGTTAACGTACACCAACGTACGGCATAATAACTTACGCGTACCATACGTACGTTATAGAAAAATAATGTACGTTCCGTACGTATGGTCGCACATTGCTGTACACCATGTTTAACTGAGCAGTAAAAGGATTTCAAATCAACTTATTTAACACTTTAATGAGAAGTGTGTACTAAAACGCTTTGAAAAATAATCTCTCTCGTCATTAAAGGTTGAAGCACTTATTATGCATGCACAGGCATGTAGCCAATATGCATATAAGGCATTAAGCAACTCTGAATTCAGAGGCACATAGTAAATGTTCAAGACTTTGTTCTCTCGGCCTTGGCATAAGAAAGAAGTCTTGTACTCGCCTCCGTTCGACCATAAAATTTAAGCCCAACGAACTCATTTTAGCCTAAATTGCAAGACACAATAAATAAAACACTGACAGTTTGACATTCATGCTTTCGTCATCAATTGTTGCATGCAAAAACATTTATTGGTCCAGCGTTCACTTGTTCGTCAGAGCTAGCTACGTCAGTACAGAGTTTCAGACAAGCCGTCATTTTGATGGCCAAGGTACAATGAGCAGAGCAGAACAGTGAACCCTTTGTACTTCAGAAAAGGATGATTTGTAGCAGTGCAAAAACAGTACATAACTCCAAACCCAGAGGCATAAACAACTAGGCTTTTAACAGCTGATAACAAAAGGTGTCGGCGGCAAAACAACCAAAAAGTAAATTGCAACACATCATCTTTCTCTCTCTTGGTGAACTAATGGTCTGAAAAGTCTGTCTCAGACTTAACTTTCAGAAAAACAAAAAATCCTACTGGAGATATCTGTGTTGTCATGTTCTGTTTTCAGCTGAAAGATACTCCCACCCCTGGACCATCATAATTGTAATTGTAATTGTAATCGAACACTTATATAGCGCCGCTCAGAAATCAGCAGCGCTCTTGACCTGCGTCAGTGCCTGAATTAGGAAACAAAAAAGTCTTAAGATGTCTACGGAACTGGGAAGGAGAGAGGGCTAGTAACTCAAAACGAAGAGACTAGGGAAGAGAGTTCCAAGCTGATGGGCCAACACGGGCAAAGCACCTAGAGTGGTCCGTAGCAGAGCAGATCGCAAAGAGGCCCTCGCAGGTAAGGAGGAGACAAAGATGCAAAAAGACCTCAGGTAGGATGGGGCCACCCCAACAAGGCAGTTACGCATGAGGGAAAGGATTTTAATAATAATACCTTGAGGATTAATATCCTCTAAACCCAGTACCATCATGCCTGAGCACTAATTGGTATCCTACAAATCCTCTAAAACCCAGGACCCTAATACCTCTGAGGACTAATATCCCCTAACCACAAGACCACCATGTCTCTGAGGACTAATATCCTTGACCTTACTGACCTTACCTTAGTACAAGCAGCTTTTTGTCTAAGCACAATACACATCATTTCACTGAGGATGAACTAGACAAAAATCTGGAATCTGACGTCATGCAACACAATTTTTGCAAAGCGTCTATAATGTATAAGCTCACACAACAATACAAGCTACGTAGGTAGAGGACTATATATATACTTCACATATGGCCACGTGCAGCTGGTGGCCCACTATAAGCCCAACGTAATGTAATAATGTAACGCAATTAGTAATTTATATAGCGCTGTTAACAGCCGTGGCCATTCAGTAGCGCTCCCAGTGCGAGAACCCATAGAGAAGAAATAGGTTTTAAGAAGAGAAAGATTAAGACAATGATCCAGAAAGGAAGTCTCACCCAAAGTGAAGGGAAGGGCATTCCATAAGGAGGGCCCAGTGATGGCAAAGGATCAATGTAGGCCAAATGTCTATCAGGTAATTGGTATCCTACAAATCCCCTTGGCTAAAACTTGACAAACATATAAGATTTGAATGACTTTTCTATAATCGTGGCACAAATTTAGAACAAGAAACAAAGTCTGATGACCAGACGAATAAATTACAACTTTGGACATTGTGACAGATGAAGCACTGACGCACTCTTAACCCACTCAGTCACGTCAGTTTGTCAGATTTTGTCACAAAGAACAATCAAAACCTGACAAAGGACCAGAAACATTGCCAGAGGGTGACATGATGAATCACTCGTTTCCTAAAGAACTGCAGCATTCAACAGACTTACGACTCTGATACATTCATTCAGCCTGGCACAAAGTGTCAGGCAGATACTGTGTAATCATAATGCAACGTAACAAGCAGTAATGTAACCTAACAAGCAGACATAAGGCCTAGTTGGTGCAGTAGTAGTAGGGTTGCGTGACCGCCATTAGTGGTGCACCTCTTCTATTAATATCCATCCTCAGGGAGTTATTGTTGTTGGGCACTGAAGTGTAAATGTCACATCAAATACATAGGAAGAGAACAGTAGTACCTTCAGCTACCTTACGAGACAGCCATGCGTGTGAATTTCTGCAACTACATTTTTCTTAGCGTCAGCATACAAGAACAGGTGGCCAATTCTTCCATATCTTCCCACTGACAGTGTAGAAACAGTGTACAGGTGGTAATTTTTAACTGAGTTTGCCAGGGTGTCCAGGTGAAGCAGCATGTTGATATATATCTTTCTGCACATAGGGGAATCTCAACCACTCATTTTGCCAAGCAACACTAACCACTGGGGCGCGGTGGTGTAGGGGTATGTTCGGTGCCTTGCAGCCGGAGGGTTGCGGGTTCGAATCCACCTCAAGCCCCCGCGTAGGGACCCTGGGCAAGTCCTTCACTTGCAATTGCTCATGCGCTTCGGCGTGAAACTCCGATTCAGTGTCCGCCCTGTAGTCGGGAGCGCCTCTGAGTAGAAATCTTGAAGGGGCACTATAACAAGTGCTCATACATACATACATACTAGACTATTATGCATCTCAGTCAACTGCAGAAACAACCCTAAATGAATCCAAAGGGATATATGCAAGATCTTAAAGTAGAATTCCTTAGAAAAGTAGAATTGATACTTAAATGCATGAAATACATTGTGTTTGCCGAGAATTCTACTACATCACAACAGCCCATTAAAATCACTGATTTCTTGGCCAAAATCAAATGTGCTAACACATGCCAACAATAGACCACCCTGTCGGACTGAGTTCTAAGACAGTGGACCAAAGTTTCTGTTTTTTCAATAAAATCTGTCTGCCTTATTACTTTAGCGTCTTAGGAGATCCGATGACCTGTGGTGACCTAGATAAATAACCAGGAACTGCTTCTCTGACTGATCACCAGTTAAACATAAAAATCGGCAGTCGTTTGGATCTCAGATTACCTTTTAACAAATCCTATCACCTGACGTCAGTCAAAAGGTCAGTTCAAGGTCAGAGCTGGCCACCAAGTCCAATACACTGCTGGCACACTGCCAGCTACTTACATAAATATACATAATAGCGTATTATACAAACATATACATACCTGAACTAATACTTTTTACCAATGTATACATGAACAGGTGCAGGTGGTGTTTATGTAATATTGGCACAACCGGCTAAGCCTATTTCAGTATATGTCGGAAAGACTGCTACCTAGTGATTTAGACATTGACACCATAGAAGTTAGATTAGATATGTAGATATAGATAACGTAAAGTAATCATTTGGAGTTATAACACGGCTCGTGCAGGGTATGGGTATCATGCCCAGATGAGATGTGGTCCCTTACAATAAAAAAATAAACATGTTCAGATATAAATATTATACTTGGAGTCCAAGTACTGGGCTGAGGTGTCTAATTCAGGGTTTGCTTATCATACCCTGAGATGCCCTACCGAACAGTGTAAAAACAAACATACAAGTGTTGCGATCTAAATATTATATTCGGATTCGAAGTATTGGGTTGAGGACTCTTTTTAGCGGCAGAGAAATAACAACTCTGGCCACAGATAACATTTCCTTTTGTGCTCACAGTCAACTGCTATTATGATCTCAGAGATTCAAACTATGGAGGCAGATCATAACAAAGTGCCAGAGGCAGAAATTATGCAGTTGGCCACCCTTGCTTAATAAATAAATATATGACGCTGGCAAAGAAAGAGAATGGACTATCAGGTATTAACATTTATCATACGCCTACGAAAATCACGCTAAAGATTTCAGGACTTTCAGTCCAAAATTTATGCACTTTTAAAGCAAATAAAAAATATGATTTTGCAGGAAATCACATTTAAAACTTCAACCTGTCTCTACATGATGCGTTAATAACATAAATCTGCCTTAATGTAACTCTCAGAATAGCTCCTCACCCTAGATAACACAGCTGCAATGAGTAATGTAATGTAACAAGACATGTATAAAGCGCCACTTAAAAGTCTCTCAGAAGTGCTCAACACGTGGCCATCAGACAGCGGAAAAAGTGTGTAAAGACTAAAATGATCACACTTTGTTGGTGGGAAGATGAGACAATGAGGAAAAGTACAGACAGTACAGGCCACACAACCCTCAAATGCCAAGGCTAAGAAAATGTTGTCTCTAACAGTTCAAAACCCATATCTACCTATTTGAGGAACTGGTCTTCATCTAGCAATAGTTTGCAGCACAGGGAGGCTGAGACGCAGAAGCATCAATCAGAACCAACATTCAAGGTCTTAGGGAAAAGGCCACTTGCCGGCTGATCTATTAACCAACAGGTGGTCCCTGTTCTTGGCTGAGGTCACATACATAGCACAATACACTACATGCATTACATGCAATACGGGCAACCACAACAGTCATGACCAAGTTTGTACTCAGTACCAATCCAGGATTCCAGCAATTTGGTTAACAGTCACATGTATGCACTCAGACCGAGACTAAGAGACAGACAGACAGACAGACTACGAGACAGACAGACAGACAGACAGACAGACAGACAGACTAAGAGACAGACAGACAGACTGAGAGACAGAAGTGCACTTACATGACCTTCTTCCAGGTATGCATTCATCATCTGGGACAACCAAACAAATCCCCCAATGGCTAGTAGAGTTTTATTACAGGATGCTTGTCCAGCATCATGAATCCTCTTTTGGTCACTAGGTCATCAGGGTACATTGGCCAGGTCTGAGGGTTTACTCAGTAAACCCTCAGATCTGGCTATTCAAAAAAATACCCAGTTTTCCCCTGTCTACACATAGGCAGACCATACTTGGTAATCTAGATTCCCACAGCAATTTGAGTGGGAACACTGACCTTGAGAGCAGCTACTATGGTAAGGTCAAGTTGTTATCTGGTGACTCCCACTTAATACCAGATCCATACAGCCCTACTAAAGAAGCCATTGAATTAAATTAGATTATAAGAATACTGTGCAACTGCCAGTATCGTGGGTACAGACAAAGTAACAATTGTTTCCTTAATATAACATATTCAATGCCAAAGGGTTCACAGCCAATCAGAGCTTGCGATTTGTCACAGGGCATTCTGCAGTTTTACAGAGTAACCAAATCTTAAGACTCCACAGCACCCTCTGCGGTAAAGCACAGGGTTGCTTTCAATTACGAGTGCAGAGGAAACCCAGATGGAACATTCATCCGTATTTTCAGTTGAGTGCAGACAAAACTGGGTAAATACTACTGAGAAGTTTGTCCCAGAGTGGTAAAAAACACAAATATACTACAAAAACTTGAGAAGAAATGCAAGGCCACAGTAAATGCGTGCCAAAAAGCATTGCTATAATATACTCAATCATTGTCTTGTGCTAAATCACATATGCTGCAGACACAATGCCGAAAAGTTTTCTCTGGATAATTCAGTTACTGCTAAAACTCAAAACTACTGTCTGGATATGGGACACAAGGACTGACCTTTGTTACCAAACAATTAAATTGCCTCTTTTGGCCACATTTGTGTCTCCTACCTACAGACATTGCTTTTAACACTTTAACGACGAGCATGTACTAAAGGTGACTGGGAAACATCAAACCAATGCAGCTCGGAGCTAAAGTGTAAAGTGTGAGCCTGAATATGGCAAGAATCAAACAGTGCTGTTCTAAAATATCAATCAAATTCGTTTATTTAACACAAAACTTGACAAAACGCAACAGAATACATGAGTTATTGAGAGAGGCAGTTTTTCATCTAGTAGACAGCAACGAAGATCTTGTTGTTAGAAACTTGATCTGTTGCACAGAAATCGCTGAGAGCATCCAGTGATATTTGTCATTCTTAGTCGCTCTATGGAGTATGGACAGCAATTAAACGATAACAATGTACTTATGAGATGTTCTTAATTGTTAAGATGCTTTATAAATGATAATTTCTTCGTTTACTTCATGTCATACACACTTTGATCTGTAGCCCTCCATGTTATGTTTTTTTTATGGCTGAATGCAGTCAAAGTAACTTACAACAGGACAGCGTTAAATGATTGCTGAACAAATAAATTGTCAATTTCACATAGCACACAGTAACCTAAAACAGTATGAACAGGTGCTTGATGTATGCACTGGGTATGTATGTATGTATGTATGTATGACCACTTGCTATAGCGCCGTGTATTGCAGGCTGTCTGTTCTGTTAGTAGTTAAGATTGTTTCAATTGCATACATGTAAATGTCAGCGCAGTGCGTTTGCAGGCGCTTATTAAAGAAAAGATATTATTATTATTATTATTACTAAAACAGCATGAACAGGTGCTTGATGTATAATCTAATCTCAGAATATCTAAGTACCACGGTAATAATGCTCAAAGCATCAGCTGATGGTCACTACTTGAAAAAAACTAGGGCTGTTAACAAATAATTTTTTTTAATAGTTAACTATTTAAGAATTAATGATTAATTAATAGTTAACTTTTGATCAAATTCATTCCCAATAAGTATTGACAAATACAAAATTAACATTATTTATTGTTTATCTTTTAACCGTATTTATTTATTTATTTATTGCTTGTTTGTATACTTAGCAGCCGGGTTATTTGTTTATATTAGTAGTCTTGTTTATATTTTTCAGTTCAATTGTCTTCCTTCAACCAATTACGTAAATAAACCAGCATGTTAACACTGCTAGGTTCTAGTGAGCAACGTATTTTGTTGACAGTAATTATATTATAACAAGCGTTCAAGCGGTCTTCGATTAATCGTTAAAAATCAATTTAATCGTTAAATTAATTAACGATTAATTGATTAATTAATCGTTAACTTCCGCAGCCCTAAACAAAACTATGAGCAATATTCCAGGGTCATGAGTCCAGTCAAAAGACAAGAATGGAATCCAAGAAGACATTGAACCAGCCTACAGAAGAAACAAGTCCAGTGAAAGATGCGTTTTTAATCGCAATCCGGCCAGACTTGTACCAGGAACAATATACTTTCCAGCAGATGCAGAGCAAACGTTTGCTCGATGAGAGCTCTCGAGTCAATATAATACTTCTGTAATTTGATAATGCCCTTCTTCCAAAGTTCAGAAGTGCACATTGAAGCCGGGCAACCATTAAGAGCCATAAGTAGAGTAGAAGAGGCGAGTTTTCAGTGTAGAGCAAAACACAGTCACGCTAAGAGAGTTGCGAACATGCGGAGGCAGAGAGTTCCTGATGGAAGGACCGGCAACTGTGAATAAACACTGGCCAAAGACAAGACGTGTACCAGGAACAACATACTTTCCGGCAGATGCTGATCAAAGAGAGAAGCACCCTTTAACAGAGTTGCAAAGGCCAGCAACAGCAAAAATGTCCATCGAAATATATGCCTTTATTTTTATTTATAAAGCTCTGTCCTTTTTACAGAATAGTCAAACTGAGAAAGTTAGAAAATGCAGACAAGTATAGACGCATGTGCAGTCAGCCTAGACTGAAGATGTTAAAGTTGAATGAAATGTAGAGTCTTGCATACAATTATTCTAGTCTTGACAGTTATTTATTTTCCTATGGGTAGCCAGTGCAATGGTTTTAGCATAAGCCAGTACCATGCCACCGTGAACGACATTCTGGAAAATAAATATCCCGATACCTGTACATAGATACAATTCTGCCACAGATATGGATGAAACTGAGCAACAACATTTCATGTGACCTATCTACGTTTTCCTGGCTCCGTTTCGAAGCAACACCCTCAACGTATCTGAGACGTCATAAGTCAATCAAAACAAAAGATGTGCAAATAAAACAATCGAATGTTCCATCTCGGCTCAACCAGTATTACCAGAGTTTAAGTTACCTGATGACCTAATTACATGTAGCAATTATTCTGACTAAATAGCTAGGTCTTAAGATGCTCCATCTTTGACTAATCATTACACAAAAGACAAGTTAACTAATTACCAAATTAGCAATGATTCGTACAATTAGCCGGCAAAACTTCTAAAATGCTTCATCTGGGTCAAACCGGTATTACAGAAGAAAACACAAGTTAGCCGATGACTAAACTAGAACTCATTTTCATTTTCAGTAAAAGCCTTAGGGAAATACGTGTCTGTTTTGGTTTCTGATTTAAACTGAATTCTTTTGTTTAATATGAGATCATTATTGTAATACTGATTCTTCCTCTCATTAAGTCTTGGTGCAACAGTTACAAACAGAGCTCAAAAGAATGTAATGACAACCATTTCCATAGCATCTAACAATAAAACACACCCCTGTGCGACATCAAGGCCAATTGGTTGGGTGCTGGTCTTGGAAATTTCCTGACTACACGTTTGAGCCTCCCCTAAGACAGTTGAAGCATTTTAGCAATGTAGTGGTCCCACACATTTGCTAAGTGGTCTGGTATCTACAGTACTTTTCCCTGTTGTGACAGCCTATACTCTTCTAGTTCTCTCTACATCGTTTACTTACTGCCGAAATTTCTGTTCTTCATGACATGCTGGGAGCGCTCCTGAGTAGGTATCTTGAAGGGGCGCTATATAAACTCTCATAATGAATTAATTAATGAATTAATTAATTTAATTTAACATCCTATAGGTTGCCACAAAGAGTGCTTCTGATAAGTTTTTTTCTGAAATGGCAATACATAAATTCCTAATTACAATTACAACAATACAGTAATAATATCCCAGGTGAGAGACCCGATATTTACAGTAAATTGTTGTTCAGCCCCAGGCTATGGAGGCCATTCTGCATCCAAGCCGTCAAATCAGTTGTTCAGGCAACAGTATGCTACTGCATGAAACGATATTTCAGAACGAAAACATATACCGACCTCCCATGAGGAACAAAAATGCACTCAAGTACACGGTTATCAGTCTGTTCTTGTTCTAGTCCAGTCTAACAAACATAACCACTTTGCCACTGAACCTAGTCGCCTAAGTAATCTTCCTGGAAACCATCATAGCAAAGGAAGCAAATAAACTGTTGGAAAAATATGTGTCTAATATCATGGACATATACAGGAGGAGGAGGGGAGACCTTACTGTGAATGAGCAGATGGCCAATGCTGATGGGCAGTTGACCTCTGGCAGTTGGGCCTCCCCTCATCCACAAACCCACCTACTACTACATCTCTTATCTTCACAGCTACCACCACCCACAGCTCCTTGCAAGGTAGCCAACCACCTTAGGATGATACAAAAGCTCGTTTCTGATTGATGTTCATAACTGGGAACTATTTCAATAGCAGTCAACAGCAGCTCATATAAATGTAGTTTTTCAACCAATTCAAGTCTACACTTCCTTAAATGCATGAGTGTATTCCTCTATTTGTAACTAATAATAATAATAATAAAAATAATCTGTTCTTTATTGAAGCGCCTGACAAACGCACTGTGCTGTACATTTACATGTTATGCAATTTAAATCTAACTAATAACAGAACAGACAGCCTGCAATACACGGCGCCTTAATAGGCAGCCTACAAAGCAAATCCGCCCTATGGGGCTCGAAATTCGGTACCTGTGATGTAAGCTCGCTCTATTCAATGCCAGCGTGTTATCCAATGCGCTATCCCCCCCCCATCACAAATATTATATAGTACCACTTGAGAAACTTCAGCGCAATTCCAGACCTGACAATACAAATGCATGATCGTGGAATAGAATGGCTTTCAAGTGCTCATGGAAAAGTGTTGTGTTAAATGCAAGTCCAAGCAACCTATATATATGAGTCTACATTTCACACAGGTTTTCCATATGTCTAGCTTTTTGTGCAAGTTTGCAATTTTCCAGTTTGCCACTTAATGAACACCAAAATTAAGGTACAGTTCTGTCTGCCTGTGATGCAAGCCAGCAGCATTGAAATTCAAAACATCATGCCTGTTACTACCATGCGAATGCCCAAAGTTATGGTCTTTCCTCCTGGAACTGTCTTCCACTGCATTTACATACTCTTGTCTTTGATTCTGTGCAGCAATCTGTTTTAAAATGCACTTGTTTATATCTGTTTGATAGCAAAACTAGTGTGCACCTCGCACACGCACACACACAAACGGTTCGGCTGTCCTATTGTCTTCCTCTGCGGGTCCATCTCTATGGAACACTCTGTCACTGGACATGTTAAACAGTTCAGAAGAAAATTTCTGCTCGACAAAACACATTTGTTTGGTGATTCCTATAGAGGTAAAAAGCTCATTAGGAGTTACCCTATCTCCATAATGGGGCAAATTAAATTTACTTCAGTGGAAGTAATTGCATGGAGGACTTGATTAATAAAGGGATACAATTCAAGCAGTCCATCTGGAATAATCGTATGGAAGGCCCTGGAGGTCCAGGAAACTGGAGCTACATAAAGGGGTTTGGAAAGAAATGTGAATGGGCTCAGAAAAAAACAAGACAAGAACATCAACAGGAACCTGTAGTCCACTTTAATATTAAAAATGCCTAATGCCTCAAGACCTTTCCACACTTTGCTTTACACAACCACTCTCTCAGAAGAGATGATCAACGGATGTCTGCATCAAACCCTGGTCTAAGCTACTCATTAATACCTTGCCTGCTTAATCTAATCTTATACCTGCTAATCAAATCCATCGTATCAGCATAGCAGTGTGGAATCAGCCCAGTTGACCCAATGGACATCACACATCAAAATCCAGATGGTAAGGGACAACACACTGGTAGCCTGGGGAATACGGCACTACCACCACCACCACCATCATTCTACCCATGGAGGCATATCGTGTAATTAAACCAAACCAGCCTGCATATCACTCAAAGAAAGAGTGACCCTGTTAAGCCGGACCTTTTATTTCCCTGTTGTTTTCTGACATCCTTTATTCTACTTTAATATTGATTGTATTCCAGTTTGTTTGTTTTATTGGATCAATAAAATTTATGGCTATAGTTATATCAGTGACAACGGTGGCAATAGGGGTTAAATAACCTGACACAAGCAATTAACGGTAGAGAACTGCATCAACCAAACTAGGAAATCATACAAGCATTGGGTATCAGGAAGAAATCATTGGCTCTTTGAATGCTTAAAATTTCCAGGCAGGCTAAACCAACCCAAATAAACAACTCTGCTTACCACCCACCAGTCAGCAGAGCACTTCATAATCAATTCATGAAAGTTTCGACCGCCATGTTCTCTGATACCAGAACAATCTTTAACAGGAAGCCTTGGATATGAAAGACACTAGTAGTCTACAGGCAGACAGTCTCTTGCGATAGATAGAAATGTCTCCACTAGGCTGTACTCGCCTACAAGACAAATAATTTCAGCGAAAGTTTTGGCCACGCTTTTTAACAATGATTTCAGAAGCAGGGCTGGAATTGGCCACCAAGCCACCGTAATTTTATCTAAACGACCAAGTAATTGTTATCAGCCCTCCATGTCATGTTGGCCCCAGTCTCTACTCTCAAGGCCCACTGCAACCAGACTGGATTTATGCATGCTTCAACTCAGCCACGTAAATTCTCTTCAGATACAAGAGACAGCTCTCAGACAGCTCGATAACTGTGCTTAATTCACTAACAGACAGTCACTAAAATAGCATCATATCAAGAAAAGAGAAAGAAAGTCGTGAGACATTCTGAGCAATATAGGAAACAGCTGAATTCCCACAACTTAGTAAGCAAAACGGTTCTATTTTGAAAAGAGAGTAATTAAAACCAACAAAGAAAAATACTTCAAACAGCATACTCTATATTCTTCTGTCTAGCTGTTGGCATTGACTTTTAGTATAACGATCATTTTACCTTGGATTTCATGCCAAGTATTCAGGCATTGCTATAGTCTTTTGATATCTTCAAGATCATACATTCGCATACAGAAGAGGGGGGCCCGATAGCGCATTGGATAACACACTGGCATAGAGAGCGAGAGGTACAGAGTTCGAGTCCCATAGGGCGGACATGCTTTGTAGGCTGCTATTAGCGCCGTGTATTGCAGGCTGTCTGTTCTGTTAGTAGTTAAGATTTATGTCTTCTGTCATTTGTGTTCTTGTGAATTGTTTCAATTGCATAACATGTAAATGTACAGTGCAGTGCGTTTGTCAGGTGCTTCAATAAAGAAAAGATTATTATTATTATTACATACAGAGTGTGTGCAGTGGATTATATATGTAACAGGGACTAGAGGTCTGCGGGTAGAGCATTTTTGCTACCCGACCCGTACCCGTAACACAGGACTGCTACCCGTACCCGAACCCGACCCGTACTCGAAATTTCTACCCAACCCGACCCGTACCCGCGGGTATACCCGTACCCGTACTGTACCCGCCACGTAATTAATAGGACTTCCCATAATTCTAGTCCCTACCAGTCCAATGGTCTTACAAAGCATGTGGCAGTAATAATAAATAGTCTGACGATCATGATGATGATCACAGTAATAGTAATAGTAATAATAATAAAAATAATAACAGTTTAACATTTACATTTACAGTTCTTAATTAATGTTTAAGTCCCTGAGGGATCATGTATACCTCGGGGCATAAAAAAAATAATAATAATAACTTGTTTCGAGGGACCCGCAGGAGACAACACGCCTCTTTCAGCGTCTTTCAATTTGCACACAACGTTTCAATGCTGTTGGTTTTTGTTGCTCGTTTACACATTTGACCGGTGAAGATGACCTTTAACTCCAGAACGACAAAACATTTCCGATAGTTTCTTAGAGCCTGAAGAATTACACTTACCTAGGGCGATTAAAAAATAATAATAAAAATAACTTTTATTCAGCCAGCCATAACACGGGAGTTTGGCACAAAATACCGCTATTTTAATAGTTTATTTCTCAGAGGGAAAGGGGTGACAGACTTGGTGCTTCAACTATTCCTAGCCTAACTACTGTAACTGCATCAATCTGTTTTAAAGAAAACACGGCTGCTAGACTGCCAGGCTAGGCGTCAGCGACCTCTGACCCCGATTGTCGGGCCTGAAACTCGGATGATATGAGATGATATGTACAACACTACGATTGGATTGTGCTAATTGAAACAAGCCATTTTGTCACTTTAAACTGAGCATCTATAAATTAATGTCAAGCTCACCAAGACGCACGGACATAGGTAAAAACAAGGATTTGGTACTTAGACTGGATACCGCCATTATGATATGTCTTTGAAGGTGCAAAACTCACAATTACATGTAACGCCAAAACTTCAGTTCGGTACGGGTAAAACCGGGTATACCCGCACCTGTAATGCTCCTACCCGTACCCGACCCGACCCGTAAAATGTCTACCGACCCGCACCCTACCCGCTGGTACGGGTCGGGTACGGGTTAACCCGCGGGTACGGGTATACCCGCAGACCCCTAACAGGGACTTTACATAGAATCTTCAAAGAACTTCTCAATGTCAGCTCTTGGCATTTTAGCAAGTTTTCTAAAATAATTGTTTTAAACTGGACCAATATAAATGGATAACAATTCTGTATGAAAAAATTACAGAATTACCCCATTACATTTGAACATGACCTGACTAGAGAATTACTGGGGCATGAAAACTCTGAAAGGTCAAGAGAGTTCAACAGCTCTTAACGTAAACAACTCTGCAGGGCTAATGACCCAGGTCAAATATTTCTGTTTAAATGGTCCATTCATAAGGCAGTATAATTGGCATAAATGCTTCTGCAAAACACTTCATTGTTTGCTCAGTTTTTCTCAGATCTAAAAGCATAAAACTTGATTATCAAGAGCACGAAACCCTTGCTGATCTAGTTCCGCCTGCAGAATGTGTCTCAAGTTCTGATGAACATTTATTCCACAATAGTTGTTATCTTCTTACCCTCTCAATTCCCTCCATCTCTTGATTCTCTTCAAAATTCTCCAGCCAAATAATAGTACTATGTACTATCAATATTATTTAACTGGTGCTACAAAATTCCCTTTCAATGAAATTGCTTACCCATCACAATTCATTATCAAGTTCTGTAGTTATCACAATTGATGCCATGGAGCATAAAAAATACATTCCGATTCAAACCTTGAACACAGCAAACGTTGGCACAGAACCAACTCCGCATCCCATTCAAGTTTAAGTTAACTATTCCTCCTCAAAGACGACTCACTCACCTGCAATCTGTGTTCCATCTAGCGCATCTAAGGCCCCACAGAAGCAGGCAGAACCTCAGACCAACCAGAAGATCATCCAACCAACGCTGAACGCAAACATCCCAGTCCCTACATCAACGTTCACGATCTTAATATCACAACAAACATTCCGCAACCAAAAGATTTACAGAATCCGCCCACAGTCGGTCAGCTACTCAGATTAAATACATCCAAACCAAACAGAGACGTTGCGGCCATTTCCAATTCTCCTGTTACGAGCCCGGTATACTCTCTACCGTGGCATCAGGAATACAACAGGAAGTCTTCCACTTCTGATCGCCAGTAACGTGACGCAGCATGGATATTATTCCCATCCGGATCGATGGAAAAAAGGAAAAGAGTGGTGGAGCTATACAGTTACGAGGCCTGATAAAACACAGTATCTACCATCATCGCAAGTAGTGGTGAACATTTAACCAACCAATCTTCAGTCAAACTCCTGTCAGCACCACCAAGTGGCAAATGCTTCTTGCTCGAGCTGTGCAACATTATCTGACAAGTCGCCTGGCACTACTTCAGCCGATGTTTGTATGAATGGCTGTGCAGTGCAAGCGCAGAAGACAAGAGGATAAAGTAAAAAAAAGCTGTATACCCTGAAAGATATATCAAGCATAAACTTCAGCTTATATCAGTAATCCACAATGTATAGTGGTGATCTAAGACATCTTGAACTGGGTAGCAGAGAGCACAGGATAACCAATTGATCAATTTGATTAAACCGGTAACTTATGTTTGGCACGTCTTATGTCTGGCTGTCTGTCTCTGTCTGTCTCTCTCAATCTCTTGTTCTCTGTCATGCTTTCTCTGTCTCGTGATTAGCATGCTGGACTGTCAATGCAGAAGTCAGGGGTTCAAATACCATCACAGAAGATTTCTGCTTCTAGTGCCCCTATCTAACTCAGCCATACAAAAACTGACTGTATTCTGTGGTTATATAACATTCAGGCATTTTTTCCAGGAGGTGAAGTGAAGACGAACAGTGCCTTAAGTCACCTCCAAGAGGATAAGCCAATCAGAGATGGCAGTGGAGAAGACTAGCCACCTGCCCTCATATACAGAGGCTAAGAAAATTAAGTTGCCAACACTTCATACCTACTGTTGGTTCTTGGAGTTAGTTTAAGAGTCTGCTCTTCTTCGTCACTCTCTGACTAAGATGAAATGTAAATATTTTAAATGCTATGGAAGTGAGCATGCGCAACTGAACATTGTAAGCTACACCATCAACTACAGCTATCATGGCCATGAAAGAATAACTGCATAAGAGGTCTTAAACATCTTTAATATGTCATTATTGATCTTTGTTAGTTTTCTTCATAAATATACCTTCCCACAAATGCTGTCATGTACGAGAAGGCAATTTTATGCATCTGAGGAAATGGCGTAAGTTTTATAAAAAAATATCTCACTAGTTATCAGGTGACTGCGTTGGGACCCAATCTAATTCATCAACCTCATCGAACTCATGACCTCATTTTAACCTATATTAAGCAATGGGTTAAGCAGAAGCAATACACACACTGATTTACAAGCTCTCCATTTCTAACCTCAGCTCCTGCTGTGACAGCCATAGCACAAGTTACAAGTTTGGAAAAAAACTAAGGAAATAACGTTTAAAAGTTTAAATTTTACTTTAAGGTCATATACTGGTACATGTAACATTTAATGCTTGCAACTAGCTTTGTTTGGAAAGTCACTTTTCAAACTACATCAGAATTTCCTTACAAAAACACATTATTCAAATGTAACTGAGTGATTTGCAGTTGGATCACATGTATCTAATTCAAGTTTAGAAAATAACCCCAATAATAGCAACCTTGGTACATAATATGGTTCTCACGACAGCATTACAATAATAATAATAATAACAGTGACAATTTATATGGCGCCGTAACACAGCCATGCCGTTACAAGGGCGCCTTACAAGACAACTAACAGCAGGGTAGGCCTTACAGAACACAGGCCTTACAATAAAAGCATTATAAACAGCATTTCCCCAAAACTCCAGTACAAGACTTCAGCTTCTACCAGTGTCACTAAGTCATTAGATTACCAGAAGGTCACAATACTTGACATCTTTTCAGTACATACTGAACCACTTAATATTACTAGTGAATAACAAAGCAGCCAGTTTGTGCAGCCAACATCTTGCATTATTCTGCATAAAAGCCCTATATCCTCTCTAGGTATTTAAATTTCCTTTGAATGGCATCAACTTTTTGTAAATAATAATAATAATAATAATAATATTTATTCTTTAAATAGCCAACCTCTTTGGATGCCTATCTGACAAAAATTGTACACCCTCCCTGCTGCAACTGCCCACATGCAGCTCAGTCTCTGCAGTTTGGAAACCTCTTCAGCATAGTCTTTGTTTCTAACTATCTGTCCTCTTTCACTCTGTACCTGCAACCCTGGCCATTCATTTTATCATTATGACCCATTTTTCCTTCAGTCAATAGTCAGTCAGTCAATCTGTCGGTCAGTCAGTCAGTAGACAGTCAGTTAATCAATCAGTTAGTGAGTTAGTCAGTCCATCAGTCAGTCATATCTGTCTGTTTGTCTGTCATTCTGTCTATCCATAATTCCGTTTCATGTTACTCCCGGATATACATATACTATTTTATATATGACAATCAGTAAATCTCAGATTCTGGATACCAGTCAGTCCCCTTTTGTTTCTGTGTCTCCTCAAATCTTTGTGTCTATCTGTGGCTACTGGTGATAACTTCTCCCTCCTCCCCTCCCTCCTGGGCCATCTTCCTCATCGGGGAATCATTAGGGCTGACCACAAACCCAACAGGGAGCATCTCAAACCCTTCAGCTCAAGAGGACTGGCCTCTGTGGACTGGCCAAAGAATCACAGCTGGCGTCTGACACTCCTTAAAGACTAAACAATTGCCTTCACTGGACCTAAATGTAACCTGGCACCTCAGACACCATCAAACCAAGGCTGATAGTTTTATAGGCTCGGCCGCCATAGGTGGTTACCATGGTTTCCGTTACTCCAGATTCCAGGATACGGCCGAGATATCATAGAAAGAACTTATGAATGTTTTATTGCTCCCAGACATTTCCAAATTATCGTTGCATGCAGAACGTTCAGCCTACGTGGCCTGGGTCAACGATAAGAACTAACCAGATAAAAGGTTAAGGGTCACTGAACAGTAACTAGGTTGCAAGACGATATGAAGAAAAAACAGATAGGCATATAGTACAGACAAGTTCTCTGACACTGCAAGCACACACTGAAGCTTCCAGTAGAAGGCAAACAGCACGACAACGACACACCATGACAACTAAACTAAAGCACAGTCAGTTTCATTGATTAAAATATTTTAGAAATAAAACCCTGGGAACAAATTTGTAAGAAAACAACTAACATTAAAATAAATGAACACAAACAGGGAGCCAGTGTTTCCATTAACGCCCAAATGGCCATTTTTATGTCCGTAAAAACGTCAAAATTTTTGGTGTGATAGCCGAAAGAAATGAGCTACGTCCAAAAAATTCTAGGTCAGGGCGTAAATACATCCTCTTTTTGCACTCTAATGGAAACACTGCAGGTAACCCTGCTTTACTTACCCAACCCCATACGTTACTGATCACCTCAAAGAAAACTATTCATGTTAAAATTCCCTAAGAGCATACAAACTAACAAAAATCCATTATCTACAAATTGTAACATCATTTAATTCACAATGAAAGTTACAAAATGCAGTCAACCTCCAAGGCAGGAAAGCGAACACAATACAATCAGTTCATCTGCTTTCTTAAATCACTAATGCAATCAGATATCTGAAACAGAAGAACTGCACCCAAAATGGCATCTAAAACTACACAGTAGTACAAAGCTCCTGTTAAACAATGCACTGACTGTTAGGCCAACAGTTTTTAAAGGAACAGGTATTGTCTACTCGCTGCTGAAACCAGTGTGAGTCAAACACTCAGAATATAACAAACTTAAAATGTCTGAGATAAAACAATACGCAGTGTTGTCTACTGTCAAAAACTACGGGAAAAGGCCACACTAATCTCTGGCTTAGTGCCACATTCGATGTGCGCTAAAACCAGATAAAAGATGCCTGTGAGCTCTATTACTACTTTGCTGCCTGCTGTTCACAACAGTTACTGTTACGAGTGAAAAGGGTCAGTTAGTACACTTCACTGTCAGAAATGATATCCAACACTGTTCTAGAAACACAAGTCTCTGTTGTTAGCAAAGATCCTCCTAACCCTGCACTGAACTGGTTATGCAATACTGTCATCACCCTTGCCCCCTGGTGGTCAAAAAGTAGCACATTTGTTTACATGCCTCCAGTGAAACTCTTCATAAGTCAGGGTTCATAGCCTTAGGTGCAGACATGCTCAGTTACTGAATGACACCATATCTATCTAAACTCCCAACTTGCATTGGTAGGCCTACTCATTTATCAACTTCCGTGAGTTCATGCTGGCTCAGTTACTGAAGACACCATATCTATCTAAACTCCCAACCATTGGTAGCCTACTCATTTATCATCATCATGCTCTCATCATCATCAGTTCCTGACAACAGGAATTGGCGGCGATGGGTACGAATAAATTAACTCCATTTTCCTCGGTCGTACAAACAGAGAAACTATTGGCATGGGGGGCCACAACTGATCACAACTGTTTGGAGGAAACAATAAGCATGGAAAGAAATTGAAAAAAAACAAGTGTGGAAATCAAGGCAGGAAAATAAAATTTCTTATTCTTTCCATGCTTTCTGTGTCAAAGTTTACAATCTGAAGTGGAGTGTTTGCTGGTAATTGTTGTTTTTGTAAGATACTGTCGACTTCATTCTAAATTATCATTTCGTATATGGGAAATATTTAATTAACGTTATAAGCACAGTTAAACAATGCATTACTGGTGTCAACTGCTGTTAGGTCTGCAATAAAAACTAATTAAAATCCGAGTCCCCAAAGAACTTTACACCATTCCTAGATACCAACATCTTTTTACTGGACTGAACTTTATACCATTCCTAGATACCAGTGCAGCTTTTTACTGGACTGAAATGACACCAGACTATACAGGCCCTCATTCTCTGCGTCGACCTGAATCAAAATCCAAATGTAATTGAAGAACATTGCTGAAATTAGTTTGCTGAAAACTCTGTCAATAATGCTGTCCACAGATTGTCGAAAGCTTTAGAGGTCAAAATTAATCACAGGAGATTCTTATTTCAAAGGGCAAGACTTTGAATTTTGTTTTAAATATGCCTATAGCATTGATGCATAATGCTGTCATAATTATCAATCTTCTCACCCTGGGTGGTAAGGTATTGGACTTGCAAACAACCCACCATGTTGTATGGCATGGTGGCCGATTGGTTAGGGAGCTCTGCCAGTAACACAAAGAGTACGGGTTCGAGCTTCACCTGCAGAAATTACTGAGTACGGACCTTGAGCAAGTCCTTCACTCACTCAGCGCCATAGATGTTCTGTCGTATAGTCATGTGCACTTCTGAGCTTTAGAAGGAGGGCAATATAAGATACAGTTGTATTGTATTGTATGTCATTCGTCTATCTCTTTGAGAACTGTGAGTTTAAATCAGTACCTCACAAGATATGGTTCTACATGTGTGCCACAGCCTTCCAGTGGAGACTTCAGCCGGTTTCTGGAGCATCGTTCACCTGCAGACTGCTATTGCCCTCTTCCAAAGTTCTGGGGTGCACTCAAACATACAGCAGAACGTCGATGGTGCTGAGCAATTGTGAGTGAATGGTCAGTTTTAACCACTTCTACAGGTTGATCAGAAGCACATTTTGAAAGCCACCATTTAAATGTCTAATTAAAATACATAACCAGTAATTAATCAATTGTCATTTCATATAAAGAAAAGTTCGTGCATAGTTAACCTCAAGTCCGCTACTGAAGAATGACATGACTATTTAGGATGGCACGGTCATTACAGATGATATGGTTCTTAAGTATGGATAGCACAGTTGTTAAGGATGACACAAGTATTATTCCTTTGAGAGGCAATTCCTCTGAATCAACAAAAAAGTGGCATAGAAATGTTGAGTTACATTACATTACAAAAGCATATATCTCAATTCAAATAACCAGAGCTGTTCTTTTACATGTTCAGTACAACTATATAGCATCCCATCACAATATTTACAATACAATACAACACTGATATTGTCCTCCTTTCGAAGTTCAGATGTGCACACAGCCATACAACAGAACATCAATGGTGCCAAGCAAGAGTGAGTGAAGGACTTGCTCAAGGTCCTTGCACAGTAACTGACTCAGGTGAGGCTCAAACCCATACTCTCTGGGTAACAGGCCGAGCGCTCTAACCAATAGGTAGGAGTGCTACCAACCCGACCTCAACGAAAGCCAAGTTTCAGTGGTGGGGCTGAGTCATAACCACAACATCATTCCTACAGCACAATCTTTCCTTAATAACTTCATGACTCAGCAACAAATTATCAAATTATCTACTATCCACCACTTTCCCAGATTTACGACCCAGTCCAAAGTGTAAACTCACTCATTGCTAACATTATTCATTTGGTAAATCACGAACTGTTTACGGTCATATGACAGTATAAGCAATAACCAAATACGTAAATCCTGTACTAAGTTTCTACTGAAACCTGTCACTGAACTTGGTTAATTATTATCATCTGATATGCTCATTTCATAGTACTCGTTAGGCAGCCTATTCTAGCAAGTTGATGAGTTATCAAGTGTTAAAAACATTTGTGGGGTAATGAGGATCACTGGATATTGAAATCCAAACATAATTCTCATATTTTGGCTGGATAACTTTTCCTATTTTGCTTGGATAACTATCCCAGCCAATATAATTCTCCTATTTTGCCTGGATAACTTTTTCTATTTTGCCTGGATAACTTGGACAACATGTGATCGATATCCTTCTTAAACTGGTTTATAGGAGAACCGGATGGGTGGAATACAGTATTATTCTTTCCATTACTTGAAACAGTTTTAGGAACATACAATCATTGTGCTGATTAAATACTTGACTGCCTCAACTTGTTCAAAAGCCACATCCTGTATAATAAAAATCAAACACATCCAACCCTGGAGGCACTTCAATAATTGCAGACAAAACTGAACCCTGGAATAGTCTCAGTCGGAGTTAAGTCATCATTTTGTTGACTGCATGGAGAGTGACATTATACTACACCAGAAATAAAATGACAACGTATTCAACCATGTAAGTGTGCCAATGAAAGAGAGTTTTTATACTGTGGTGATACATATGTTTTCATCAACTGTTGCATGGGAATAAGTGCTGAGCACAAATATCCACACTCTACTATTAGAAATTTATATCAGCATCAATATCTGGATTCATTAATCATGCACATCCTTCATCAAAATAATCAATGGGATTCAATTTCATCTGATCAGGAGTTATATGGCAACGGGGAAATATAGTGTTTCTAACATCATATTCATCTTCAACATGGTTGAGAGGGAAAACTGATATTAGACATTGTTTACATTTATACATTACCAATACGGACCAAGATTACTTGGAGTAGTGCAAGATAAGTAACATCAGGATCTACATACAGAACACAGAAAGCACCTATAAGCATTTACGAGTAATTGTAAACAGTAAGCACAAGATTTAGAACAACAATCCATTGCATCAAGAGGAATAGCATTAAATGAGATAATGTCATAAAGCTCAGTCGGATATGTCTAAAAATTTCTGTAAGCTACACCAAAGATGTTTGAAGCGTGTGAAGCTACTCCAGGGTGTTAATACACATCTCATCTGACATCTATAGGACTATCTCATTACATAAAAATAACCGTCAGTTCCATTGATCATGTTTTCTTCAGAAGCTGACCAGAACTGGCAAAATCTGCATATTTGTCTTCATCAGATTTTCATTGATGAAGACCTCAACTACAGTATCATTTCCAGAGTGTAGGCTCAGAGCTTTTTGCACACATTGTAGGTCTACATCTTTGGTCAGCGCAATGTCATTCACATGATGATGGGCTGATATTTGTTGTTTTTATACCACACGAAAGCTGATAATATGGAGATATTGTCTGGGATGACTGTGATGTAATTAATTAGCAAGATGTAATTAATTAGCAACCTATATTGTGTTGAAGTCCAATGCACAAAGCATCAACCTATGGTGCACCAAAACCAAACCATGCATAATCAAGTAATCCGGTCAGCATCGAGATCAGCCTGCCAAGAGAGAGAGAGAGAGACATACAACCTGTGGTAGATAAGCAATTTGAAAAAGATAAATCTTAAGTAAGTCTTACTTAGAGAACAAACTAACAAGTGAATGAACAGATACAGGAAGGAATTCCAAAATCTAGGTCCAGCAAGCAAAAAAGCTCATTCACCAAAAACAGTTCTAGTTTAAGGTAAGACCAGCCAGAGGCAAATCTAACTTCACACAGTATAGTTGCATGACGTTTTAAAAGCAATTCCCTGATCAGCTCTTTTACTAATCATTGAACCGTATCAGCCAGCACAGCGGAACCTGCAGACAACTCAGCATTGAACTTCTGTCCCATGGTCCAGGTCATTTGTGTACATACTAAAGCAGGAAACCAATGCCTGTATAATTTAGTCATCCACCATGCAATACCTCAATTAATTCATCAGTTTTAGCAGACCATCCAAAACCAAACTAACATTTCACAGTTCTAAGTTTTAAAATGTTTTACTCAGATTAAGTTTGCATTTCTTTAGACCTACTGCCACTCAAAAGCCCACAATCAAGTACTACCGCACGCTGACAGTTTGGCTCGGAAAACATTTATAATGCAGATGATTTATAATGTAGTTTAACGCCATGAATAGTTGCATATTTCGACTTTTATGGTAGGCCTATGTTAGGCTTCCCTAAACCACAAAAGTGACTGCTTTGTAAACCAAAATGCGGTTAGCAATTGGTATAATAAAGGATACACTTACTTACTTAAGATCAACACCATTGTGCATAGATCAAGATGGCACAATGAGTAGGAGGTTTACACCCAAAGTGGCATTGGATAAGCAATGTCAAGGGTGACATTACTTGGTATTCAAGCGTGATTATAACTACATCAATAAATATTGTTATCATTACCAAGAAGAGATATCATGTTCAGACGGGTGACTGGTGCAATAAATACATCTGAATATATTAATTGCCTTCACAATAAATATGATTTTTATGACAGAAATAATGAATACATTAAATGACAGTCATAAAAGAATTTTATTATTATAGCAGTCACTTGAAAGTGGTCTGAGTAGAGTTTCTTTAGAGGTGTATGACAACCGCACACCACAGGAACGAACCACGATTACAGACCGAATATTCAGGTCATGCATGATACATATGACCAACAGCGAGACACATCCGCCCATAAAATGCACAACACCACACATACAAAAAGAAATATGCAGACATGTAAGCACTAGTAAAGAGACACGTCCAAATATTATATACACAGACAGGATAGCCACAGGTAATTGATGGTCACATTACAATCGAGGTGCTCCACACATTTTAGAAGCTCAGGGCTACGTTAGACAAGGTCAGTCAACAGCAAAATTGCCATAAAATTACTCTCAATGACAACATTATTCTGGCCAGTAATAGAGGAATTTATATAATTATGCAAATAATTGTGTACAGAATGGATCATATGACTGAGGAAAATGAATGAAATAATTAAGTAGGGACAGTAATAATTCATCTTTTCTCTCTTATAAGCAAGCAAAGATACGACTGAAATTTGATAATATAATACTTGGCATATTTTTTATACTTTGATGGCTGAAAAGTTTTCCAGAGTCACATTAGCTGGCAGGTGGCACGCACTATATGGCACAGCCCCCCATCATAACCCTCAAAGACAATTAAAATTTTTAAAAAGTAGCACACATTGTAAGGATAACAGTTTCTATAGCACTGCATGCTGCTGCTGCTGATGATGAGTTCTCTGCCTGAAGGCAGGTCCATTGGCCTTTATGCCACCTGGGGATGAGATGAATGAGGTGGTTTCTGGTTGCCTTCCTCACATACAATTATGGGTGAGCAACTTGTCCAGGGTCGCTACACAGTAGCTTGAGGCAGAATCGAACCTGTGACCCTCGGGTTACAAGGCACAGAACACACTGCTACACCACCTGCAATGCCTGTATGCTAGATAGAGGCTCTTTCTAGGATCATTCACAGCATACACTTTGCACAGTTGAATAAGAATAAAGCTACTGTACAAATGAAAGCATGGCAGATATAGTGAAGATGAAGAATGGTGGATATGCCCGTCAAACTGGTGGAAAGCCCAAACACAGATGCTAAATGAAAACCAGAAGTCATTGAGGATCTTTTGTGGGTCTGTGAGGCAGGCCAGGGATTAACCAATCAACTGAGGGAGGGGTACAAATATCCACCTCTACTGGCTTTGGTGTTTATCCAGTGGGCAGATGGAGATAATAGCATACTATGGGCTCCCCAATGGCTGCCGGATAGTGGAAAAGCCCCCAGGATTCACTTAACTCATGCCATTAACACCCAGTAATTGACAGGAAGATAGCCAAAGCCAAACAAAACCCATTCTACACAGTTCATAGTATATATATATATATATAGTATACACACATATATACCTGCATATATGTATATATTATATTTATAATACATATATATATACCTGTATATATGTATATATACAAATATACCTGTATCTATGTATATATACAGATATACAGTTTGTGTGTGTAACAGGCTATATATATACATTTATAACAGTCTATTTTATATACATGTATACTATATATACAATTATACGAGCTCCTATTGTGTTTATATAGATACCAGTATCACACAGCACCTCAATGTTATGAACATAACAGTTTAAAATCAGAATAGCACGACTATAGGAATTAAGTAAACTGTGTATATACATCTATACATGTATGAACATATATCTCAATATATACTACATGTATTTACAATGTAGATATATAAGCCATATACAATATTGTGTACAGACATAAATGATATCTAAACAACACTTAGTACATTATGTATGCAGTGAAACCAAGTCTAATTAGCTATGAACTGAAGAGATGGATGAGCCTGGCATAAATGAAAGGTGATCAGGTGTGGGTGCAAAGTGGAAACACATAGCCACTCATAACACCAATTGCCCCACACCAATTGCCTCACACGAAGCCATACGATGCAGTTATAGCTCATGTATACATCACCTACACTAAGTTGTAAATCTCTTTATATGGTCATAGGGTTTTCACCTCCATAGCCTGTCTTTGACTTCTCTTCTATCATGAATTCCAAATCAACACAGACTGCATTGTCAAACTGGTCAAAACATCAT
Source organism: Aporrectodea caliginosa (assembly GCA_020284085.1). Taxonomy (NCBI): domain Eukaryota; kingdom Metazoa; phylum Annelida; class Clitellata; order Crassiclitellata; family Lumbricidae; genus Aporrectodea; species Aporrectodea caliginosa. The sequence continues at coordinate 2,548,043 of JACEVL010001024.1, forward strand.
GAATTTCAACTCTGAGTGCCTTCACTTTACTCCATTTCACACAGTTTAACAAAGCACCCACTGTGCATTTACAGGACTGTTAAGAACCCAAGAAGTAGTTAGTTACAGTAATGCTAAGTAAACTGTCATCATTTCAACTGCTGTTGATGCTTACAGTGTGTGAAATTTTACAAATACTACAGTAGGGTACATGGTTTACGAATCTACCCAGGCATTCCAGGCCAAGTTCTACACAGCATACTGCGTTTTTATAACACTGTCTGCATTGATTCAAGCACAAATTTATTACAGAATATCATGCATATTTTCAGCAGACAATGTGCACATTTGTACATTTTATACACAATGTAAAACTTGCTGCCAAACTTTATGTGTATACAGCTGTGCTGTGCTAAACACATTCATATTAAAACTTGTACAAGACTAGTGTAGTCTGCAGATTGCATGTACCGGTAGTCTATAAAGTGCATAAGATTGAGTGTGTATGCTGTTCATCACTATCTTATCATGTACATTTAATGCAGAATCCTTCAGAGTCCTGAGATAAGTCTAAATGCCATTTGTGCTCTGTCAGCACTGATTTCACTAAAATGATAATCAACAATCCTAATATAAACCACATATATATATATATGTATGTGTATATATACATGTATATATATATACATGCATATATATACATATACTGCTTATACTGCATGTCTGTTAGTTTCTGTCACATTTTTTAACATAAATTTCTTCTACGGAAGAAATGTAGGAGTTCTGTAAGTCATGGAGCCCATAAGCATATCTGCACATCAGTAGACCAAAATATCGTCTGTCAGATGAAAGACAAACTGTAGGTAAAGATCATAGATTAAGAAAGCACACTTGTTGATGTGCCTCTGAAGAAACTGCCTCAAAATGAGGTGCTGGAGTTTATACAGCACAATGTAATACAACTGAAATATGTTAATGCCCCCTTATAAAGTTCATAAATGCTTACATGTATGACTGTAGCCAGACAACAGGATTTTCAGCATTAAGAATGATAAACAGACTGGAGTGGTAAAAGTTTTTAGTTAGAGCCAAAGAGAGTATTTGTAGAAGAGTCAATCAACGTAAACATGAGGAGCAAACATGAGGAGGAACCAACAATTGTACGTGGATGCCAGCCAAAGACAATTATGGTTTAAAGGGTTTGAGGACAATGGAGTCAAACAACAAACAAGAAAGAAGCATCAAACAACAGGACATCATTGTTTGAAATTAAGTGTGTGAGTACTTCAAGCCTTAACATAAACGTCTGTCATTTTCTGAAATTTTCAAAAGACAAGGCAACAAGCAGCAGCAGCAGCATCAATCCTGGTCCACATCCTCAACAATTGGTTCAGAGCGGTGTAACTTTGGTTTAGAAAGTGAGGGATAACAAATTTTGGATTGTATCCCCTTCATGACTATTATATAATTATAACAGCACACCATGCCTAATGACAATGTTAATAATATTAACGTTGAAGATGAGAGTTATGATGGTAGAGTTATGATGGTGATCACAATGATGATGACGCTTGGTAATTGTCTTGAGGGATCAACTTAAGGCCTTCTTCCAAGAAAATAATTATGGCATTGTCTCTTCTGGGTATGAATAGTACAGGCATGGGCACCCCTCGTACCCACTGGAAAATTATGCCTATGCTGGTTCACATGCTTCCTCATGGCCAGTTTCAAACACTCAACCGCTCAAGCAGTTCGAATCTTTCCTCTTTCAACAGTCACTCTTTCTGAAGAATCCACCACTACACCAGAACAATAGGGTCTTGGTGATGGGTGGGTTCGTGAATTGGACACAGCATGATCAGCATGCCAGAAAGCAATTAGATTACTAAGATTAGACTTGCTTATTCATTGCCTTCCTTTCACTCACTGCTTCTCTTGCACTCAACAGACAGCTGCAACACACAGTCACAACTTTATAACATGCATGATTACTACATCAACTGTGCATTCCACCATGAGAATGTTCCTACCCTCAATTCAGAACTTGCATAAATTCACAGATCACGAGATCTTCTCACATTAAGTAACGAAAGCAGAAAGACATAATACCATCTCGTGCAGCTGTTGTATAGCACTAAATGCGGGCCACTTACAACAGCTTCTGGGTGCAGAAAAACAGTCATTTCACTGCTAAACCTTTAAGGTAAGTCAAACATAACTTTCTCACATGGGCGTATTTAGGGGGTGGTTTTACGGGTTCAAACCCCCCCAAATAAGTTTCCGAAAATTTGCTTACATGTTTTTACATGCAAAATACAAAAAACCTGGACTTTTGGGACGATTTTCAATGGAAAACCCCCGAAAGCTTAAAACCTCCTCCAAAAATTTTTTATGGCTACACCCATGCTTTCTCAAACAACCCAACATCTTTCCAAACACCACTCATGTGATTCAAACACTGATTTCAAACTCCAGTAGCTATATAATTGACAAAGAGGGCACATCCATTCCTACCACTTTTCTGTAACAATTCTTAACCCAGCCATGGTCATGAATTTGTTTCTCATAAGTTAATCAGAAATACGAGGAATTCCACTACACACATTCCAATGGTTTTTCAGCAATGAATCACATTATTATGCATAATACGCCTCATGCAACAATCTCTCAGACAATTACTTATACCAACGTAACCGTCCTCATCAAAGGACCTCACATCATCAAAGTAATAGGATGTATGAAGAAAATCATTTTGGCAGCCCCCCAGCATACCACTTCACGCCTAACTATCGACAACAGCCAGGGCACAAACGATAATTTCTCTGAGCGCGCCTGTTTCATTGAACTCAACAAGCACACTCGTTTCTATAGAGTAACCTGGACTTCTGATCTCGATTACTTCAGAGAAGCTATTAGGTGCAAAGACTTAATAGCCGGAAGATCTAAATTCATTATTCATATTAACTAGCCTGGGTCAACAGAACCATGGTTCAGAGCAGCTAATTATGAATACTAAGCACACACTTTTGCATACCTGACTATGATCTGCTCTTGTGACAACACTATGGCAACAGTGGATAATGTGCTGGTCTTTCATCATTGTTTTTGTATGATAAATGACAACATCGTAGCAACAGTGGCTAAATTGTTTGCCATTCTGTGACCTAGGTTCAATTCCTACCATGCAAAATTAAAACAGATTACATTGTCAACAATGTACCAAACATCAGTGGCCATTGTACTGTTAAAAACTTATAGCACTGCAGTGACACTGATGCAAAAGGCATTCATTGATGATTGCTTCTAAGTAAATCCACATTCCACATCTTTGGGCAACACCCATTGACATGCATGAGGCTACAAACTGGAACAAGATCCAAACCAGGCTCAAGATAAAAGGTCCTGCTAAAAAACAGCTGTAGGACTTGTCGGCAATTTCGTGGTTATTGTTTTCATGTAGTGTTTTATATGGACAACTGCAAAAGTATTGTTAGTCCCTGTAGATTAGATGCAAGTGAAGCACACTACAAATGCAGTCATTGTATCATTGTAACCATATCATATCTTAGATACAATATGTACAATGCAGTAAATGATACACTACAGTATCAAATAAATATCCTGTCTCAGCGGTGTAAGTTCTTTCTCACGCTACATTCCGTTGCCCAAACTGATGTTAACATGACTGCCCTTGTCACAATTATGAAACATTCTCACTGGCAAAACTACCTCCATTGTCATTATCCTCATCATAGTTAATCATAATTATCTCATCACTGTATATACTTTCCAGGATGACAGAAAAACTGAATAACTATTATTGTTAATTCTTATTCCTGGATCTCACTGTGAGAACACCAGCAATGATGAAAAACATTATCCAAAGTGCAATGCACTGTAATAGTTCTAACACTGACAAAGCACCCGTTAACAATGCCCTCAGAAAACCATTGGCTCTTTTAAAACACATCAAGTCATTCAGCACTGGGTCTGAGTGAAACAAACATATCTGTCTGAGAATGTCAAGTCATTCTAACCATAATTTAATCCACACAATTTTTCTAAGCGCTGTTTGACATCTTTATCCAGCTTATTTAATCCTTTAACGATGAGCTGCCTATGGTTTTCCATACATTTTAGTACACGCTCGTCGTTAAAGGGTTAAACGTCCAACTCATGAAAATTGTGTAAAGCAATAACACTATCATAACTGAGCACTTTTCTTAAACCTGTGATATATAAATTGGTAATCCATCATTTTAGCGTCCATACCATAGCGTTTCAGCGTCACAAATTGATTTCAACATTAACCTGTATAAGTTCTCATGAAAGAAAATAGTGTGTATAATAAGCAAGAAACAGCCAAGGTTTTGAAGAAACATGAATAAATTAACATGTATGTGCATCACAAATAATACTATTACCAGAAGCTACAGCTGGTCATTTGCTGCAAAAAATATTATATCTTATATATAATCCAAAGTCTGATTATTCTGTCCTTCCGTATGTTTGTCCGTCTCGCCAAAGGCTTCGAAACGGAACGCTTTAGCGATTTGATAAAATTTACAAAACATTATTACGCCGCGTCTAGGTCAACGCGACTATTTTCAGCTCGCAATTTTATTTAAACGCCGATATAATGGCCATTTTAAATTTCCAACTTTTTCGACGAGACTATTTCAATACCGGCCACAGTATGGCCATTTGTCCACGTCACGAAGGCTTAAATTAATATGCAATCTTACGTCACGCGGAGCATCTAGGTCAACGCTCTGATTCGCAACCAATCACGATGACCGTTGATTTCAAATCAGAAGTGGTCACGCCCACGGCTGAATTTATAGGTCATCGGACTTAAAAATTCGCCAATGCAACACTTTAGGGATACGAAATTTTTAACAAACGTTTTCATTTGAATTTCTATAGATCTCAACCCAACTTTATTTCAACTCAAAATTTACTTTAAATTCCGATATTTGGACATTTTAAGTTTCGATGTGGTCATAGTCTGTTTCAATGCCATTGAAATCTAGCTATGCAGGAGTATATATTGCGTAGAGTGGTTTTAAACAATTTCAAGCCAGCGCGTAAATTCGCCAGAGGGATACACGAAAAATGTGCACATCGTTAAATTCAAATTCACGGGCGCTGACGAAGATGTCGTTAAATTCAAATACACGGAGGCTGAGGAAAACCCGGGCGAACGCCGGGTAAAAACTGCTAGTTTTAAATAATAATTTCTCTGTGATGTTGTCCGTTTCATGCACTTTAATCTACTGGTACACTCATTCCATAAAGGTACGTCTGCATTTTCATTTTGGAACACGGAAAAGATATGCTATACTGGGGGAATAATTTTGGATGCTAAATCAATAGATTACCTTTAAATTTTGACCTACATCACTCAACACTATCACAGTAACAATACTACAAGCACTAGTATAACAAGGGATATTTCTGGAGTCGGGAGCACCTCTGAGTAGTTCCCTTGAAGAGGTGTTAAATAAATCTCCTGAATGAATGAATGAATAAATGAATTTCGTACAAAAGATACTTAAATTTTTATTTTACATAAGGATTTTAAGCATTCTGCAGTATAAATATACGAAGTCATACTTTGTGTCGACGACTCCTTCGTTTTTATTTCTCAGGTCAGTTGTCACGGTGTTGTTTCTAGCGACGGAAACAGCCTGAAGTTTATAGGATAGGACGGCCAGCTGTGAGCTCATGGACTCCCTCGACAGGCGCAGTCTGTGTACCTCTCCTTCCAACATCTCTATTCGCTTCGCTTGCACTCGAATGATACGATCCTTGTTTTTAAGAATTTTCGCAAAATATTCCGGCACCACGACACTTTGCTGGCGTCCGCGATCTAGTTTTTCATTCATTTTCGAACTTTAAACAACTTTTTCTGACAGAACAAAACTAACACCCGCGCTGCTCAGACAAACTTTTAAATGACAACAACTTGTTCACGCTCTCACTGACGACGAAACTAGTCAATCGCACGTGGTAAGATAAGAATAATTATCCGATTATGCTCGTTTTATTGAGAAAAACAATGTGACAAAATACGCAGAAAAGCTAACATGAGTGATAATGGATAATGAAAGTAAATTAGTAAATTTTAAAATAAACTAGTAAATATTTTTATTTAAGGATCTGGGAATAAATTCAGTTGTCTTTGGGTTGGAGAGAATGACTGAGTGCTCTAGGTTAAATTTTGAAGCTTGGAATACATTTGCATAAGGTAATTTAAACAAGCAATCTTCTGCAATGAAGTGAACTTATTCTGTGGTATTAGCTGTAATAATCTTTACTGTGGTAAAAGATTTTAGTGTGGTATTAGCGCAAAATTTCTCCAATAAATCTCTACATTCTAGTTACAAGTAGGCCAACTGAAACCGCTTAGCTCATGTAGTGCGATTGTCGTTTTCAAATGTTACCGTAAATTAACTTATTAGTTTTATTGTTCTAAACACGTTAGATATGCATATTTAAATATTTAGTTTCTGTAGCCTTGGCGTTTTTAATTTTATTGTATAAATTTTAAATATTGAAAATTTACGTGTTTATTAGTACGAAGCTAAAACATTTAACACGTGAGTGACTCCTTATGGGCGATATTACGTCGTTTACCAGAAGTTGATGATAGATCATATGACTTTGTTTTTCTTCTGATTTTATTGTGTTTTTGAATGTTTAGTATTATTTTTCGATTTTTTAGATGTTCACTGCAGTTTGAGAATAAGTTAGTTTGCTTTATTTGTTTATAAACTACCAACAGACTAAACTTTCTCATATTAACTGAAGTAGGCGTATCTGAGATTACTTCTGATGGTTTTAAATAGACACAGATTTTGGGGTACATGACGTTTAAAACAAGGGTAATTGTAGTGTAATGGAATACGATGTAATTACTTGTGCCAGTTTCCAGACCTTGTCAGGCAGTACTGAATAGTTGTAGTTTGCATTCAAAGCGCCAGCGCCAGGACTAAGTGGTTATAAGAACGCATTTTAATCTGCTCATCAGTTTCAGGTTGACTAGTCTTAACTGTTTATTGGCAGAAATGTTTTATCATTTTTCATTAAGGAAGACACATTAGTCACATCTCAGAAGAGAATACCGTTAAATAGAATGAAAATAAGCAGAAACATTTCAATTAAAGATAAAAGGTGCACAGATAAAACATGGATGAGCCTACAACTACATTTGTACAAGTTATGCTTCGGTTCAGTTATGTTTGAAATGGTTATCTGTTTTGAAAAATGTTGCACCTTAAATGGTAATTTCTCCTGTGAGATTGCTTTATTCTGTTTTCAATAAGGGTACATCTTCATTTTAATTGTGGAGGTTACTTACAACATTATTTAGATAGCGTGGTTTTTGAGTTCAATGATTATAATATGTGTTTTCATGACACAGTTGCAGCTTTCTTCCTGAATAAAACATGCACTTAAAGTGACCAAATTTTACCATTTCATGGCTACATTTTACACAGATTTGTATGGCCTGATTAAATTTTGCTGCTAATAGGTGATCTCAGTTATTGTTAGAATAGAAATTTTACAGAACTTAAATATCCTTAGATTAGATCAGTTACCGAAATTCATTTAAAAATGTTTCAGCCGTTGAACAATGAAAACAGTGGCCAGGGTTCCTTACAATGTGCCGACTGTTCCACCTGACCTTCGACCTGAAGAGTCGATTATGGTCGTGTGCGACTCTCTGCAATACCTTGAGCAGGTCGCAGCTGATGTGTTCACGCGCATAAGCACAAAGGTGAGTCAGAACCGTGCTCAGCTTGGCAAACTGAACGATCGAATCACCGTTGCTCAGGCCAAAATTGATCGGATCAAGGGCACAAACCGAGCAACACGGGTCTTCTCCAGTGCGAAATACCCAAGCACTGATGAAGAGAGAAACTACGAAAGCATTTTCACAAATCCGTCCGAGCATTTACGACAGCCGAAGAGGACAAAAATTAACATCCATTCAAAATTTCCAGTTTTGGATGAAAAGGCGAGTTTCCATGGCAGTTTGGTTGCTTATTTTGTTTGTGGGTTGTGATTTGTGTGTAGGAATTTAAATGAATTTCTTTATTTTGAGAAAGATTTAGACTAATTGCTTTTAGGTTGTGCACTTGCATCTGATGCATATTTAATTGTTTAAGGATACTTGAAACTTATCATCAAATATTTGACTTCTCAAGAATATTTTAGGGATTGCTGTTGTCTATTCCATGATCATGGTAACAGACATTGATCAGGTTTATCAGCGAGTCGATCATGCAATCAGTCAGTCAACAGATTGGTGTAACTAATATTCAGGCAATGCAGGGTTTCTATTTGCTATAAATTACATACAATGTGGCTGACTGGCTAGTGTATAAATCCTGCTGGCTGGTGAAATATTCCATCGCGAATCCTTAAGTTATATACCATAACCGAATACGATTCTCCTAAAGTTCTGGATATACCATAATCCAATATGATAATATTAGATGAATATTAAGTATTCTTTTTCCTATTGCAGACCACTCAATATTCAATCCATTTGAGGTGATTCTTCCTTTCATGCAATGATTGGCTCACCTTAAACATTGCTAAAGACTGGATGGCTGGCAGGTTTCTTATGTGACAGGTTGGCCACTGGTTAAACCAGGGATTGGCAACATGCAGGCCGGGTCCAACCCCTGGGGACCTTTGAACCAGCCCTTGACATGTCTTTTTTATGAGCATTCAATCAATCAATCAATTTCGTTTATTCACAACACCAAGCTTACAGGTCGCAACTTGTAAACAGATTAACAGATAAAAAATTGTCTAAGCTCTGACAGTTAGTTATTAAAGGTTGAGATAGCAAATATTATGTGTGCTCTTTGGTTCATGAAAATAGGCTATCTTGGGAATTTATTTTAACACTTATTCTAAAACATATATTTACTTTGAATAAAATTAATAGGTTTTCATCATAAAAATTGTCTCATTTTCTGGAGCAAATGAATCTGCAAAAATTAGCCCACAGCTGGTAATACGGCAAAAATTAGCCCGAGCTGCCTTAAAATCTTAGGGCAGCCCTCTGTTAAAAGAAGTTGCCCATGCCTGGGTTAAACCATTTCATTCTGTGATAGGCCATGAAGGAGAAGAAGCAGTTCCAGTTCATCAGTATTACTGGTCGCAAGCAGAAAGGCGAGAGAAACCAAAGCGAAGGACTCGGCCGTCTGCCTCGGTCGATCAACTCCATCAGTTCATTACTTCTCTTCAACACATCAGAAAATCCGTATGTCCCACCTACATTTCAGCTATAGAATGTTGCCATTAACAGCCACTATTGCATTTGATAAATTGCATGTTTTATTTTAATAATCGTTTATTGATTAAAACTGACATGAATGCAGTATAATTACGAAGTTATAGTATGAACGGATGATCACAAGTTATTACAGGAGTTGAATTTAACTGTATGGCAGCCATGCCAGGCACTCATCTGCCTACTGCTCATTTACCAATGCAATCTGGCGAATGAATAGCTGAGGACTTGACTGAGTACCTGTGATGGATATCACTGTGACAGCTAAGATATTCTAAAACTGTGATAAATGTTACACCACGATGATAGTGTGTGAAGTTTTTATGAGAGTTTTACAATTATTTGTAACTAAGTAGGTATATGCATTTTATGCACTTTTAAAATTGTTGATTAGTTTACATTATTTAGTTTGTAAACAAAATGCCTGGTTATCAGCAAGTACGTTTAACTTTAGTCTTTCTTTAGTCAGAAATTTATTCAAGTGTGTAGCAGAGACCTGGTACATGTGCTTGGTAGAGTAAATAATTCTTGGGTATTATCGTGAATAAACCAAGGGAAGGATTCATTTAAAATATGAAGTACTATCACTATCTATGACAATGAATAATTTAATAACATGCTACGAAATAATTGTGAAGGTTATGTTATGCTGAATACATGGAGGTGACTATAAGCAACCGAACTGAGAAAGATAACATGACACATATTGTACTTTGTTTTACAGGTACAAGAAATATGTGACTTTAGATCCCTTGGGCGTTGTCACAAAAACGCGGTCATCACTCGAGGAAGATGCAAGCACACTCGCTGATGCTCCAAGTACCATCATGCAGCGTGAAGAAATGATGCGCTTTGCAACGGAAAGTTATTCCTACAATCCTGGGCTTGGCACTGTGCCAGAACTGTCTGTTCCTGAAAGCCTGCCTGACCTACTTGGTAGGTTGATGGTTGTTAACCCTTTAATGACAAGCTGCTTTGGTTTCCCATACATTTTAGTACATGCTCGTCGTTAAAGGAAGGAAGGATGTTTGTGTTTTATAGCTATCGATAATTTGAGTCTTGATGCTGAAGTCTTTCAAAGTCAATTAGTTTTGTGCTGATCAATAAATATTGTGGAAAGAAATCATGTCACAACTGTGAATTTTCTGGCATTAGTGTCATTTAAGGTTCATGCAAAACAGTGTGCATTGCAGTACTTTTGTGAGGTACTCGAGGTTAAAATGGGCTATATTAAGTCTTGTCTTGATACACTAATACACTCGTGCGTACATACTGTACATACATTACATGCATAGATACATACATACATGCATTCGTACATTACATGCACACATACATATGCGCCTACATACATTACATGCACATACTCATACATGCATTCATACATACATTACATGTACATGCATGCAGTTGTATACATGTGCAGACAGACAGACAGAGAACAGAATGTCAGATGCTATCCTAACAGAGAGGAAGACCGTGCTAGAGAGGTCAAGTGTGGAGGAAAGGCATTCTGAATGACAAAGAACAAGAACTGATGAGAAAGAGACACACCAGGTGTAGAAGAAGAGGAAAGCAGTAAAGAAAGGAAGCAAGAACTAGAGAGCAGCAGACAAATAAACTGGGAGACTGAAGGAAAAGAAAGGGTCAATGATGAGTATTTTCTAAAGGAAAGAATCTGAATTAAGGCATTTTCACATTAGGTTTATAGGTGAATGTCTTGCTGTGCTTCATTTGACGTCATTCAGCTCCAAACTTAGACTCGTCTCTTTCAACTTGCATACCCACCATAGCATGCGTCTGATTTCCTCATCTATCAGGTTTCATCCTCGCTTCTCCAAAGGATTCTGCAAATTTACTCTTAAGATATTGTTGACTGATGTCTTGAACATTAGGTGGGACGCAGTGATGTAGCGGTGTATTCTGTGCCTTGTAACCGGAGGGTCACAGGTTCAAATCTACCTCAAGCCACTGCATATCGACCCTGGACAAGTTGCTCACCCACAGTTGTGTGTGAGGAAGGCTAGGCATTCATAACACTGGCATAAAGAGCGAGAGTGGCAGAAAAGCTATAGGGACTTGCTTTGGGTCGGCATTAGAACTCATCGTCTGTCTGAACATTAGTAGAATAGATTTATGTCTTCTGTCATTTGTGTACATTAGATTGCTATAATTGTCATACACATTATGTTAGCAACGAAGTCGTTTGTCAGCGCTTCATTAGAGAAGATATTATTACAATTGCATCAGAAGGCAAAGGAAACCACCTCACTCATCTCATCCCCAGATTGGCGTAAAAGCCAATGGACCTGCCTATGGGCAGAGAACTCGTCATCATCACCAACTAATTGCCTAAAATATACTTTGCATCTACCAGTATTAAAAGGCTAACCTCTACAAAGAGACTTAAAATCTCTTGCAGATTTAAGTATTATCAGTGTGATTCTCCTTACAGATTTTATTTTAGTTATAGTTAATGGTAATTCATTTTAGTTATAGATTAGTTATAGTTAGTAGGAGGTCTACATTATGAGAATGGTGCTATAGAAGTCATTTGATTTGATTAGATTTGAGCTTCATTGTGACTGAATAATGCGGATGAGTTACGTTCTGTAGGAGTTGCTGGTGATCTGATGTATTCCGCTGACCTCGGTCATTCCATCGCCCCTTCCGTCCCTGGAAGCAACATGCCTGATCTGCCTTCCGTTATTCCAGACCTTGACGACCTGCCCACATTTGGCAAAAGCATCCCTGTGCTATCGTCACCACCACCTCCTCCTGGACTTGCAACCCCATCACTTTCAGCTGGAGTTCCACCACCACCTCCACCTTCTATGCCTCCACCACCTGGTCCTCCTCCTCCGCCACCACCACCGGGACTGCCTCCACCACCTCCTCCACCACCACCGCCGCCTCCACCAGCTGGTGCTGACAACAAAGAGTAAGTTTTAGTTTTTTATCTTGTATTTTATTGTTTAACTCTTTGGCAGCTATGTTGCTTTTGATGATTTTGACCATGGCTAGTTCATATCAATGCAAACACTTAAAACCTTGGGAAATATAGACATGTTATAATATATCATTTTATTTGTCTTCTACTGGTCAACAATATTTCTATGAGATTTGATTACTAAATGCATTGTTGGAAAGCTTTCGCAAAATGCTACTTACAAAACCCACCTACAAATGAATTGATGCTACAGAAAAAATTGTGGGGCGCGGTGGTGTAGGGGTATGTTCGGTGCCTTGCAGCCAGAGGGTTGCAGGTTCGAATCCACCTCAAGCTGCCGCGTAGGGACCTTGAGCAAGTCCTTCGCGCACAATTGCTCTGCAATATAATTGTTTCCGTGCCGCCGAGGCGTGTGCACTTCTGAGCTTGGGGCAACCTTAGTAAGAAGGGCGATATCAAAGATCAGATTGTATTGTATTGTACGGTATATGCACTTGGTTTCCTATATATAACCTCATTAGAGGTAACACCATTTACTGTTTTTGTAGATCGGATTCTAGTGAAACTTTTCAATTGACAAGTTTTTGTAAATAGATAAAGGTTGTGACGTTGTTGCAGCAAGAAAGGTCTTCCAATTGTATTGCTTTATATGAAAGCTGTCCTGCAATTGAATGCAGCACTTGGTATCAAAGTGTGTCACTACTTACTGTTATCTCTGTAATTAAGCATAATGGGTCTTGGAATCTTGCGGTATTATCTTCAATTTGAGGATTAATTTTAGTGAACTCTCAGAACTAAAAGGAATTCTTGGTCCTGAACTGGATGGATGTGTGAATCATTCCTTTGTGAGGTACATACATACATTTCATACGTCCATAAGGGTCATTTGCACTTCATTGTGACCTTCACTTTTTAGCAATGAGGGGAACTAAACTGTCCGTTGACAGTGCTTCAAAGCTGCTGGACATTCTATCTAGAATAGCCTGCCACATGGTACCTGTATAGCTTCTGAATAGCTCTGCTGTGAGAAGCGCTTTACAAATGTTCAGATTAGATTAGATTAGACCTGTAGCAACCAGCAGTCAGTTTAGCACAGGTCTTCAAATGCAATGTGCCTTCAAGTGACTGAGCAAGTCCATTACTGCCCAAGTTGTAATTGCCATGCAACTATAATGGCTATATAGTAATAATAATAATAATTATTCTGTATTGTGCTTCAGTGGAATCAGTGCCCCTGCACTCAACCCTCCACTGGGTGAGATCAAGCAGTTGGACAGCCGGGCCAGTCTTATGGATGCCATTCGTAACGCTGGTGGTACAGGCAGGGCCAAGCTACGAAATGCTGCTGACCGCAAGACAGAGAGCAAGAAGAAGAAACAAGAGGAAAACTCGAACCTTGCAAGCGGAGGCAACCTTATGAGCGACCTTGCCGACAAACTGCGACTGAGGCGGAAAGGAATGGCTGGTGGCGGTGGAAAGAGCGACAAGGGTAGCAAGAACATGTACGACCGAATGGCGGATATCATTCCACCACCTCCGCCTGGTTCCGGCACTTCGCATACTGCTGACACAAAGGACAAGGACTGGGAATAGAAGATGATTTCTGAAAGAATTTCTGCACACGGAAGAGGCACGGTGTTAGGTGAACTGTCTTACTAGACTACAACGATGTGGCTGGATTAAAGTATTTTGAGGAGTTGACATATGTCTTTATGTCACATGTAAACAAAACATGTATCCTGCACACAACCCTGTCGTCTTACATGTAAATGTTTGATATATATTCTATAAGTATATTATATAATATATATGCATATATATGTGTATCTATATAGTTATAATATATATATATAACCCTGGAGGAGTCGCCATTGTTTTGGTTCTACAATACTACAGTCCCATTTGCATGCAACTCTTTACATACAAATCCACTTGATGTGCAGTTATGCCAAGCCTCCCAATGATTCCTATGTCACATGTAAAACACATTAACACAGGATTCATGAACTTGCCATGTGACACTACATGAAAAAAATGTTTTACTATTAACACCCAGACTGCATTGGCTATTATTAAATCTCATCATCATTATTTTAGACAGGTGGTATCGTCTGAACTCTGAAGTGAGGCAACCATTGTAAAGGTGCTGTATAAAGTGTCTTGAGCTGCAGCTGGCTTTATGATTGTGTATTTCAAAGTTACCATGGCAATCCTCGTAGGACAGTAGGACAGTTTTTGATACACAATCATGGAATTCAGAGCATTCTCCAAAAATTTCAAGCTTCGAAATACACATTCGTTCTAGGAATCCACAGTTTCTTTTATGAAGAATTTTATTTTAACACATTTCTGAGAGCACCTTTGAAATTATGTATTTTATTTCATTTTTGTTAGGCTTTGTCAATTAAAACCTATATGAGAAAAATAGCTATATAGTATATACAGTGCAAAGTTCCAATGGGCACGTGAGTATTTTTAACATGATTTAGCGGCACTTTTTGGCAAACACCGTTAGAAAGGTTAACCACCTCTGTTGTAGTTTGAAGAATGTTGAAGAGTTGAAGGATGATCATTCAGTTGCTTCTATTGAAAACTGCAGTTTGTACAACAACGTTGATACATGTTGTACAGTTCATAAGACTGAACAACAGATTTCAATTTCGATAATAATGCACATGTAGGCTATGCATGTATGGACAGAAATGTATAATTCTACGCATATTGCTTTTTTTATGGAACATATTTATATATTCACACGTCTGTTTATGTGTTTAAACTAGATTGTTGCACTTTATTTTGACTTGTTTTTATTAACAGTTAACAGAATATTGATCGTTATATTTATTTCTACTATTACTTGGACAATATTTCTGCAATCTTTCTGGTTGGATGCCGAGAATTCAGTCGACTGACCACATTGCATTGACCTGAAAATCTAACAAGCTCAATTAGCTTGCAATAATATTGCTGTAATCTATGTTTAACGTGACATTCTAGTAATTGTTTGACACGTTTTTGTTGTTCTTTTGTTTTCTCTCCTGATTGCACGATGTGCTTTTGTCTTTCTTCATAAATTCTATATATAAGTTGTTGCTTATTTAGTTTTAATTTGGACTGATGTGGGCTTGTGGTGCCTCAGTGTAGTGAGATGTATACATCATATTATACTATATTTTTCTGCACTATGTTAGGCTGTTGGAATGGCGTTTATAGCATTTCATAATTATACGAGCAATAGGTATATCATGGTTAATAAAACAAGTACTTAGTACAGGTTTGAATTCATGCATAGAATTTTGATTCAGAATTTTGTACTTTTGGCACTTGATTCTTTTTTAACTGTGAGAAACTAAATATGATTTGGTTAGGCGTCATCAGAGTGGTTTAAGTAATAGTAATTGTTCACTTGTATAGTACAATCGTGCTTTTTAAGATGTCACCTACCACAAACACAACACATGGTCACACTTGAAAGATGTTTATATAGTTACAACATTATAGGCAAAACCTCGTATTTTAAGCTGGTTCCAGCACTAGATATTTGAGTTTTCTTCAAAATCTGTTCTTAAATAAATATATCTCATGACAAGGTGACTGGGTTTATAAAAGTTCTGAACTCTCACTCTAAGACTAAAATAATTGCATGAATTTAACCATTGCTACTTTACATAGTGCAAAAGTACAATCGTGGAATTTGACCGTGGTACTCGTTAGTGTTCACTGACTCCGAGTTCTTTGAAAACGTAAACGTGATCTTTTCTTTCACACATACAGTTCGGCAGTTGTGGCTGTAATGGGCAATGTTGTCGGAAGCCAAAGCCTTTACAGAATGCACAACTCCTGCACTGATAAATATAGGGGTGTCAAATGCTACTTTACACGGGGCAGGGGCAGCACAGTAAGAAACCCTGTGTTGGCTCTTGGACACGAGGTTGTCCGACCGCATGATTTCAACAACAACTTCATATCCACTCTTCTCATAACCAGCAAACAGGCCAACGCCTGTTAAAAATAAGTCCTTGTCCGTAACAAAATTAATCGCATCAACATGCGTGTTATGCCACCGCTTGGAGCCATTACCTAGGGTTCTATCAACCCAGTTCTCTTCTCCGATTCTTGTCTTAGTCGGAAACTTCAGTTGACGGTCCTTCTTTGTCGCTATATAGTAATAGATTGAATCTTTCTCCTCCAATGTCAAGATATCACAACTACCACTGATTTCAGCAAAGTCACTTGGTTTCATAGCTGGAAAGTGTATTTGATACAGAAGGTCACCAAGTGCCTCTCTGATCTGCAGGTCGGTCGGACTTTTTCCTAGCGTGGTCCTCTGAAGTTGGTGTTTAGCCCAATCAACAGCGGTTTCATATACGACCACCTCACTTACTGACATAAAATTTGCCTCAAGTATGGCTTTCATTGCCTGTCGAGAAGCAGACAAAATCTCTTTTCTAGTGAAAACGAATTCAGCGTTAATTGAAATTAATTCAACACAGTTGTGTTTCAGCTCGTGGTGATTGAAAGCTACACTAGACTCCAGAAGCCACAGAACGTTGTCTGAATCTATACTCTCTATGGCAGAGTTGCAACATTCTGTAGCTAATTTATTTAACAAATACTTCCTAGCAGCATAAATCAGAGACACTGCTGATTCAGAAGTCACTGTTGGACTCTCACCATACATGTAGCTGCAAAAGCAAAATAATTACAAGAGTTTAGATGGTCTCACATAAATATCTAAATTAAAGTACATATTTATTAAATAAGGCATAAATGTTTATTTATGTGACATACATTTCTTGGCAATTTCTCGCTCACAAGCATACCCAAAAACAATGTTATGTGAAGCCAAAAAACCGGTATATCCATGCACATTTAATAATTCCAACGTCTAGTACATATTGCTAGGACATATTTCCATTGATGCAGTAATTTAGTGTCTTAGGCCTACTGTCACGAGGGGCTTTATATGCTGTTGAGGTAATAAAGCAGTATAAGAATTACAGAAATTTACAGCCAATAATATTTCCAACCCAGCCAGATATAACACCACATAATTCCTACTTTTCATTCAGGTTTCTGCAAGGGCCATTCGACAGAAACTTTGCTCGTCTGCCTCCTCTCTGACATTTATGGGGCCATTGACAGATCCCAGGTCACCCTCCTTGCATCGTTTTACGTAAGGCCAAAAAAAAATATAGGTGTGTTTCCGGTAACAGTGGTTTTAAAAACTGGGTAGGTAGGAAAAACATTTTATTTTGTAAAATATTTTTATGCAATGCTGCATCGTTGTATAATAATAAACGAATACATCGTCATCATATTTCACCTTGCTAAGCAATGCTGTAATAAAAAGGCAGTTTGACGGCACAAAAACTGCATGCTGTACACTAGGAAAGTTGATAAAGTTTAGGAGTTTGTGTTGTAATACTGACTAAAAGGTTAAATTCATGTGTCAATAAAAAAAAAATTTTGAAAAAAAAAATTTTTTTGAAAAAATAATTTTTTCAAAACAAAATTTTTTCACAAAATTTTCCCAGTCGGGCCTAAAAAGTGAGTCGGTCGGGTTACCGGAAACACAACATTATTTTGTTTTGGCCTAAGCGCTGCATTTGACACTGTCGATCACGACATTCTCTTGCAGCGCTTATCGATTTCCTTTGGTCTCTCTGGCAGCATCCTTGATTGGCTTACTTCCTACTTGCAAGACCGCTCCTTCATGGTGGCCCATGGGTCCACGAGGTCCCTCTGGGTCCCTGCTCCAGTTGGGTTGCCCCAGGGCTCTGTCCTTGGCCCTCTCCTTTACATAATTTACACTGCTGATTTGGGGTCCATTCTGGCGGCTGCATCTGTCCTGGGCCAGTCCTACGCAGATGACCTGCAAGCCTATATTCACTGTCTGGCGACTCAGGCCGATGCGGCAGATGGAACAATGAGCCAGGCTATGGCGACCCTGCAGTCCTGGATGTCCTCAAACCGCTTGCGGCTGAACCCGACTAAGACTCAGCTTATTTGGTTTGGCACGCCCAACAGCTTTCTAAAATAGACCTAGCCTCACTTGCCTTGAAATACCCCCATTTCACCTTCTCAACCTCAGTTCATGACTTGGGAGTCACCCTAGACCAGGAACTCACATTTACGCGACATAAATCTTCTCTGCCGCAGCTGTTACTATCAGCTTCGACAGCTCAAGGTAATCTCCCGCTCTCCGTCTCCTAGCGCAGCATCGACGCTGGTCCATGCTTTTGTAGTCTCACGGCTCGACTATTGTAGCGCCATATATGATGGACTTCCCGCCTGCCGGACCGGGTCCCTGAATAGGGTCCTGCGCACTGCAGCCCACCTTGTTGGCCGCATTCTGAGGTTTGGGTGGGTTTCTGAATACATGAGGGACGTGCTCCACTGGCTTCCTTACCCACAGCGTATTATGTATAGAATCTCTGTCTTGGTCCGGCGCTGTATTGAGGGTCTAGCCCCTCCGTACTTGCGGGAGCTCTGCTGCTCCACCACATGCGTCCAGCGCCGTTGCTTTCTCCGCTCGGCTACACAGGCTGAGCTCATTGTTCCTTGTTCGCGGACTGCTATCAGGCAGCGTCGCGCCTTCTCCGTGGCGGGCCCTTCAACCTGGAATGGGCTCCCTACCATGCTTCGCCTGACACCTGCTGGCCACTCCGCTTTATTTCTCGGTACTCTTAATACTGTCCTGTTCGACCGGGGTTGGGCTGGGAGCGCTTCTGAGTAGGCATCCTTGAAGGGGCGCTATATAAATTTTCTGAAATAAATAATTATAATGTAATTGTGTTCAGAAAACAAGCTAGAGAGCACAAGAAAATTGAAATCACCCAGATGATAACATTTGTTGCACCAACATCATGTTAGGCGCTAATAACTTTGCATATTTATGAAAATGTCAGAAATCTCATATGACCTGAATTTGTAAAATGTATACAGGCCTCAATGTTGTTATAATTTCATAAAACAAATTTACTCATGAGGTAATGGAGGTTGCCCTAACTCAGATGTCACTTCAGCTGGGCCTATAGGGCTGGCCAGCGTCGTCATACAGCTGGTGGCCAGCTTTACACACAATGTAGACAAAAACACAGCTGTAGGGAACTGCAGCAGTAGCTTCCAATTTTAAACATCTTATGGCTGTCCACATGGCAGGGTCGTTGACATTGCCCTCCTCCTTTTTCCAGACTTGGAACTTGCATTACCAGAGTATATGGGCAGAGGTGGAGTTAAGAGGGAACTGTGGCACAGATTATGCAGAACTCAAGATTCATTATTAACTTACTTCAAGAGCTCTTTGAAGATATCAGCATCAATGTCTTCAATTCGAACCTTTGCCTCAGCGCCCTGGCATTCTGCCATTCCACTGGAGAACATGGCCTCGAAGACCGGACTGCTTGCTATCAGCATACATTTATGAGCCCGGATGTTGACAGTTTCTCCGCCTGGTGGTCCAACTTCGAAGCAGACGTCTGTTGATATTTCATTATCTAACATGTATCGCATCCGTTCGACCAACGTTTTCTCCGACTGCCAATCTGTTTCATGGCTTGTCGCCATGGTCTGTAAGAAGAAAATAGTATTTAGACAGGTTCTAATTGGATTTGTTGAGGAATATTAATTAGACATTGAATAAAAACAGTGGTTAGGTGGCTTAGGCCTACTCGATACTCCTCTCCATTTTGCAAAGTTCTCACAGCAAAATCGAACTGTCTGCATACTTGTACACTGTTCTAACATTTTGCCTTTCGATTTTCATTTGGACCTAAGAGCAGTGGTTAAATTGCTCATCCTGAGGTGGTGGATCTCTAAATCTTTACAAATCTAAAACTATGTAATAAATGTATAACCGTTATAATCGCTATTTGCTATTCAGATAAACATCAAATGTGTGAAACAAGATGCATATGGTGGATTGTTGTAACTGAAACACACTTAGGTGGCGAATCTCATAGTTTGGGCGGCGGATCCCATAGTTTAGGTGGTGGGATCTCAAAATCTGAGGTGCCTTATCTCAGATCCGGTGGGATCCTGCTGAATTTAGCTACTGCCTCAGAGCATGGGAACCTGTGAATGTACTGGTTCTGTTAACTGCACACAACTAAACCACCGAACAGCAGAAGGGTTGGCACTCTTACCAAATATTTTTTTCGATCGATAACAGAATTTAAATTTCCATGCAACTTAGGTTTTTAGGTAAAGTCATAGTTTACGTTGCTAAATTATTCTAATGTCTTCAATGCCGTACTTGACGTTGGTAAGTAAGCAGTCTACCTATGTGCATGTTATCTATCATCAATCCATTTTGCATTTCATTTTCATCGAGAAATATTTTCATCAATCCAACTTCCATTTAATTGGAAAAATTACTTTCATCAATCCAACTTCTATTTGACGAAATAAATATTTTTCATCAATGGAACTTTTATTTAAGCAAAGATATGTTCTCATGGATCCAGCTTCTAATTAGGGAAACAATTATTTTCATCAATCCAGTTTCTATTGAATCCAAAACTTAATTTCATCCATCCAGCTTCTATTTACGGAAAAAATTATTTCGATCGATCCAACTTCAATTTTGAACTCAGAGACGTTTTCATCAATCCCACTTCCATTTAGAGAAACAATTTCTTTCAACAATCCAGCTTCCATTTTACAGTGCCAACATCAAATAATTTAGCAACGTAAACTACGACTTTACTGGTTTTTACTTCTCAAGAATTCAGAGCTTACGATCACGTAGCGGTTGCGTGAATGGCGTGAAGAGATTGAAATGCGCTATATAAGGTCCAACTCTTTCGACATAATTATGGGCCTACATACAATAGCGATATTTGAAAAATATGAACTCTCTTGCCTATGTTATATTCGCAGTTCGAATGCAGATTCTATTTGTAAACTGTCTTAAAATTATGTTAGATTTCTTTAATTTAAGATGAATCCGTTGCGACTATATAAACGTCTAAGGCTAGATGTGAAAAGCAATGACATAAAAAGGAAGGAAACAATCATCAAAAATCCGTAACTATTACATTTAGATTATTCTTATGCACAGGTATTATAAGTAAGTAGACTTATTATCTTATATGCTCTATAGCATAATTCGACAACCACTATCAACCACGACGATGTAAGCAAGAAATCGTCTTTTCAAAATAAGAGGGTAGGCCTACTCACGACCAACATACGCCTGCTATCAGCTAGACGGGCGCTGCCAGTGAGTAGCCTAGTCTCCGGAATCGCTAACAGAAGCGTTAGCGACTGACTTGGAGAGTTAGTGACTGACTTGACCAAGTCATTTGCTTTATCGACTGACTAAGTCGCTCAAGCTTATCGACTGACTTAACGACTTGATATCGACTTCTCGGGTAATCAGGTAAGTCTATTAGTTACCTAACAATAAAATGCAGTTTACGGCGTACTGTAAAGTCACGTTTCGCTGCACGTCATGGTTTGTGGCCAAATAAAGCGGTGGTAGGCCCTACATGTAAATTAATAGCAAATATTGGCCTATACACCAACCAAGTCAAAATGATCATACGATTATCGCGTTACATTCAAATCAGATAAGAAACTAAAGACGCCTATTGTAATTTGTAGGTACATGATTGTACATGTAGCCTATGTCTCACGGTCTCACCCAGACATAGGCCTACCAGTAGTTCGCCAAAATGGGCCCAAACACCGGATTTCTCTCGAAAGCGCAAATGGACGCCTATTTTCCCTAATTTCACAAACATAGGCTCTTATCAATTTTTCCGGCATCATCTTGACATCTTTATTTGTAGGCCTACTGTGTTTAAAGATACTGAAACCAGCGTATTTTCAACGCAACGTTTGCTTCGAAGAGGCGTCATTTTCAATTAAAGAATTAAGTGCGCCTCGATCGTTAGATAACGTGACAGAAAAATCTGACTGTTGACAGCATCGACGTAGACCTTATTGGTTGACTCTTACACCATGGTTGATAGTAGGCCTAAGTCTAAAAATGTATTTGAGGGTTTAGCGACTGGCGACGGCGCCGGGAACTATTCTGTGCTAGGCCTACTTCCCTGGCAGCGATGAGTGCCGATGATCGACAAGAACCATTACGAAGCAAACGTTGCGTTGAAAATACGCTGAACTAATAACCATAACCATAGCCATCAATTTATTGCTCCAAACATTGACAAAGTAACATTTCGTTGTACAAAGAACAAAGATCTGTTGGTCGCAAAAGGGAACCCAGAAGGGACCAGAGTCCCGCTGGTTAGGGCCACCTATGTAGGCCTACATAGTCTGTTGCTAGATGGTTAACAGAGGTTATCTAATACAGTACAATTGTATAATAAGTATCTATAGTACATGTACAATTATTAACGTACTAATACAAAGTATTAAACATTAACTAAGAAAAACACAAACAGAATGGTATCTAGTAAATGTACAATAATACTAGTACAAAATATTAAACCTTAACTAACACAAACAAAATAAGGATTAGAACCCAACTAATCATTCTGATGAATTATCCATTTGCGTAACTTATGTTTAAATAGCTACCCTCAGGCTATACCAAGGGGGGGGTGGTTGCCACCCCCTACGTTTTTATGCATAAAATTTTTTTTCATATGGAATATAATTTTTGCAATTTAGGTAGCTGTAGCAGATTCATTGGCGCACATTTTGAGGTAAACATCATGGTGGTACCGTAGCCCACGCCATTCAAAAGTTATACCCGATATACCCGAGGCACCAGAGGGGGTGGATACCCCTAGTTTTTCGACTGTAACTTATTGACTATTCTTCCGATAAGAGAAACAAATATACCATTCTCTAGAGGGAATGTAGGGCTTCATTTGCATACTTAAATGTTTGTCTTATGAAAACCGGAAGTGATCAAAATAAATAATAATACCCGTAATATGCGTGAAAAATGGCTGAATGGAAGGACTCCCCCCTTAGTTTTTTGTCTGTAGCGTATTCAGTTTTCTTCCCAGAAGAGAAACAAATATACCATTCTTTAGAGGGAATGTAGGGCTTCATTTGCATACTTACATGTTTGTCTTTTGAAAACCGGAAGTGATCAAAATAAATAATAATACGCGTAATCTGTGTGAAAATGGCTGAATACAGCTTCACAATGTAAAACCGATATATGTATGGATATATATGCATGGATGTATATTTACACGTATATAAACATGTGTTGGGATGTATTTGTGTATCTTGGATACATAGATCAGTTTCAAAACACACATAATCTTATTTTTTGTCCAAAAAGTTTAATAAATGTACAAAATAATATAAAATATCGCTAATTATCGGTTCCTTTGTTAAAAATGCTGTAATTTCGAGGTGCATTCACATAATGTACAACTAAATATACCATTCTGTGCAGAAATGAATGCTGAATTCAATGCTATATTACAAGTTATGATATGTGAAACCAAACACCAAATCCAGGGGTGGTGGTAACCACCCCCCTTGGTAGTCAGTGTTACAAAAAAAGCTTGGTAGCCTGAGGGTTAAATTCAAGATACTGCGATAAAGCCATGCTTTAGTTTCTTATCTGATTTGAATGTAACGACAGTAACGCGATAATGGTTTGATAATTTTGACTTGGTTGCTGCATAGGCCAATATTTGCTATTAATTTACATGTACCATCGCTTTATTTGGCCACAAACCCTGACGTGCAGCGAAACGTGACTTTACAGTACGCCATAAAATGTATTAAATTTTTATTGTTAGGTAACTATAGACGTACATACCTGATTAGGCCTACCCGAGAAGTCGATATCAAGTCGTTAAGTCAGTCGATAAGCCTAAGCCACTTGGTCAGTCGATAAAGCAAGTGACTTCGTCAAGTCAACCGCTAAGGCAGTCGCTAACTCTCCAAGTCAGTCGCTACCGGTAACGCTTCTGTTAGCGACTAAGGGGACTAGCCTACTAAGACTAAGAGCCCCTTCGCAGTGCCTCGCCTCGTTTTATAGGCGAATCTACGCGCCTAAAAGAACCGCGTTCTTTTCGCTCGTTTTTCCAACAATCGCAAGCCCACGTTTCCCAGCGTAAATTTCACCAATCATGATTCATGGCAGTTCGCTCTACTTGACGTCTGCGCCCATTTTGGTCTATGCCAGCGACTCTAGCGATTGATAGCGACAGTTACAGACCATAATCTCATACCGCACTGCTGCTGTGGTTTCTCGCTGCGTTCTTGGCTGTGCTCCATCCTATCTGCGTGATCTTTGCCGCCCAGTGTCTGACGTTGCAGCGCGTCGGGCGCTTCGTTCTACGACGAGGGGCGAGCTCCTAGTTCCACGGGCACGCTTGGCTATCAAGCAGCGCCGTGCGTTTTTGGTGGTGGGACCTTCCATCTGGAATGACCTCCCGCTTAAGCTCCGCTCTTTACTTGTGTGCCATCCTGCAGGGTTTTACAAGTCCCTCAAGACTTTTTTCTTTAGTCGTGGCTGGGCCCGAGCGCTTTTGAGTAGTTTCTTGAAGAGGCGCTATATAAATGCTCTGAATGAATGAATGAATGAATAATATATTGACAGACGTCCATATAGCAGGCCAGTGACCTAAATCGTCACATATTTATACACTTTTATTTGTTATCATTTCATTTTATTACATTTATTTTCGTTCATGATAGATAATGGATGTTTCATATTTCAAGATAAAGTAATTAGCCTAGCTAATAAATTAAACCAGTCCGTCTCAAAATGTTCGCCCCCCTCGAGTTGCGCCAGGTTCCATGGAACCGCTGGAACACCCTTCGCTTAGGTACTGATCGCTGCCGATTAGTCTTAACCTTTCAGAATTCTTCAGGCAGTAACTTAATTCTCATTATAGCCACGTCGCGTCAATTAGTGTCACAATTGTTGAAGTTCTTAGCCTCGGTCATCAGGATCTCTGATTATGAGAATCACAATTAATATAATTTTGTGACGAATTCGGTCGCCGGTTATACGGACACTTGAAATTATCAACACCGGACAGACGGGGCAGTAGTTAAGGTGGAGAAAATGAATATGCATGAGAAGAAATAGCCCGTTCATTATGGAAGACCTGTCTTGTCTCGGTGCTCAATTTTGGATTTAGCCTCAACACGGACGCTTATCCAAATGACGTACGATTCGACCTGAAGGCCACCGACTCGAGACAGTGGACGTGCTGAAAGAAAAGCCAGACTCCTTCGCTATGCATCAGAATGTTGTGCCATCGACCTGCGACAATTCTGCATCGACGGTGTAAGTATCATCGGTTCCAACGGCTATTCAGACAAAATTCGAGAGCGAACTGTCACTTATGTCTGAAACCGAAGTCTCGATACCGAGACATCCGAAGAGATCGACTGTCTTGTTCTGTGAAAAAGGTCCTAGAAAGTGCCGTGTACGGCACACGGAAGTGCCGTGTACGTACACGGCACCACCTAGGTGGTGACGTGTACGGCGGAGTATCAAAGAAGGACGGAAAATCTGTCTCTCTTAAGACAAGCACCAAGTCTCAGAATGAGTTAAGATGAATGGACAGGCGTTTCCAATTGAGATCTACTTTCAGCGAAGACTTTCTCATCTTCACAGCTTTGCTCACTTGATCGAATACTTCGAAAAATCCGTGATGGATATATAGTCCAGATCCCTGCAAGGATCGTTACGACTATTATCACCGAGAAAGGCTTTCTCGATGAATCGGAGGCAAGGAATTTCTTCTCTTAGGTGCTCAAAAGACACTTGTGGAATTATTAAAGCCGGCATTATTCATCGCGGCATCAAGGACAAAAATCTGCTCATAGAAATTGATACAATGCGCATCAAACTAATTGACTGCGGTTGGAGCATTTTATCAGGACACTAATTCTTATACGAAGTTTTAGGGCACTCTTGTCTACAGTCCACCGGAATTGGTCGATAAACGTGAATATCATGTCATGCCTGCTATCGTCTGGTCTTTGGCAATCCTCCTTTACAACATGCATGGTGTATGTATGGTGACGTACGTTTGTTCGAGTTGATTAGAATTTAGGAGCAAACGGTGTTTTCAATAGAGATCTTTCCGAAGATGTCAAAGATCTTATTTCTCTATGCATGTCAGTTCGGCCGTCACATTTTTAACCCTCATCAGGAGCAATCGCTCGCCCAATCGCTAGCCTTCATCACAGGGCATTCGCTTTTGCTGGCAACAGGAAGATGTTAATTTTAAGTGGGCGCTAGGGTGTTCCCACTAATGGAGAATTTTCATGTCTATTTGTTCTAATCCTCCAACCAACCATTTGGTGATGGCTTATATTGAGACTCTATAGCCAAAATATTTTGAAGATTGAACAATATTTAGAACTTGCACAAACCAGTTGAAATTCTGTAAAAGTGCATTTTTTTTCGTTTTTAACCATTTTATTCTTAAATTATGCATTGGAAAATTTTCTCAAATCAGCAAATGTTTCAAGACCACCTGGATGATTAGTTTAACAGTGCTCTGTATAGTCAGGGAGCAAATGGTATCCCGTGGGCGCTGTAATGAAAGAAACATGTGTGATACGTCGTTTGAAAGGTATTTTAACATAGAATAAGAAAAGTCATGGTGCCAAGCCAGAATATGCTGCAGGCAGGCACAATTCAAGATGGCGTCCAACATGGCGGAACATGAGAAAAACAGACCTTTAAAGGTTAGGGAATCGATTTATCGTAGTGGCAATAGTCTTGGAATGTTGCCGAAACAGACAAATATTTCAGTAGTGGCAATAGGATTTGGAAACGCTACAAAAACGCTGCAAACGGAGAAACAGCGAAGTGCATGACTTCATGATGACGTCAAGCGTGTGTTTAATTTATAATCCATTATGTGGCCTGAGGACCCGTTTGCAAAATGGTGTTGGGGGAGTTTCTCACTTTCACTTAGTCAGTGGGTCCCAAAGACATGAAAAATCACTGAGGTGCTTCTCGGCTATGACGCCACGAATGACGCTATGGCCAAATCCAATATGACCGCCGTCGGCCATATTGGAAAATTGAACTTTTTTGTTTCTAACAGTATATTCACGTGTAATACCTCTAATGTTACTGATTTCGGTATGTAGAATTCATTTCTGACATTGTTTTCGTCATTCGGGGTCATCTTTAGCTTCAAAGGTCATGGTCAAGGACATTTTGTTGCATCAACGATGTCGAATTATAACTTGGCCAAATATAGCAGTAGAAACAGGTGTAATATCTCTAATGTTACTGATTTCGGTATGTAGAATTCATTTCTGATATTGGTTTAATCATTCGGGGTCATCTTTAGCTTCAAAGGTCAAGGTCGGGGACATAATCTTTGTTACATCAACGAGTTCTTATATAACTTGGTCGAATGTAGCAGTAGAAACAGATGTAATATCTCTAGTGTTACTGATTTCGGTATGTAGAATTCATTTCTGATGTTGTTTTCGTCATTCGGGATCATCTTTAGCTTCGAAGGTCATGGCCAGCGAAAGATGTAGGCCCTATTAATCGTGAAACGTTCTGAGTCCAGATTGTGGAGTTTAACAGGCTGAGTAAAGGTAGGGGAGACCGATCGTAAGATGTAAAGAAATAGCAGGCTTGTATAAGCTTACATATGGGAAACCCCGCTGGAGTCGTTCGATAAATACGGGGAAAGTTCCCCACTAGTGGCGTTCGATATATATCGGGGAGGGCAACCACGTTGGAGCCGGTCGATAAATAGCCTACGGAGAGCGACTCTGCTGGTGCCGTTCGATGTACCCGCAGATCTTTTATTTGGCTATTTTTTACCCTCAGAGATTGGGACCAGGCTGCATCAGAGTCCGGCGTCCTTGGACCCTCACTGTCGACCGGGTGAAGTGTCAGAACATGTAGGTTAACACCAGGCACGCCATGAAGGTTTCATCAGCAGCCCTGACAACTTTCGAAGGAGGCTTGACGACATCTGGTGGAGTGCTCCTCGCCAGTTCAGAACTGCCGCCCTAAAACGCACGGCTTCCCCGGATAGACATTGGCCATCCAGTCAATGACATCAAGTCTAGCATAACACCATACCTTCTCCTTATATGGACCACTAATATCTTTAGAGTCCAGGGTAATGGTGACATCAAAGACATAATTTTGCAACCTCGTCCACCAGGGCAACCAAGTCAGGCTTACGCTTCCCAACTTTAGTAGGGATAACCGGCTCGTGGATCACTGAGTGACCCTTTGACTCAATGTTTCTGCATATCAGATGGAGCGCCGAGTTATGCCTATCACACCAGAGACGGTGGGCCCACGCATAGCTTTGGGAGATGTGAGCTGGGGTGCCTTGAGCACTGCACCCAGCGTCGCACCATACTGGACCTGTCTACCGTCACGTGAGCCACGCTCCGCAGGCGGTAACAATGTTCCCCTCAACTTGATGGCCTAGATGACCCCCCAAAGGAGCGCGGACCCATAAGTCACCCAGGCGTTTTACGTGAGGGGTTTGTCCCTGCTGCTTGAGGCCCCGACCATCTACCGATATGTGGAGCTGGATAGGCAGAAAGTCGCTAGCATTCTTGCAGTCTTGCTGTTGCTCTTCTCCTGACCTGCCATCCTTGCCGTCCTTGCGTACCTCCTCCTTGCCCCAGAAAGAGTGGATTTGTTTCCCCGCTCAGCATTACCTGGTCTTGCAACTCATCCACTTTGCCCATGCGACGGGTCTTGAGCAGCGGCATTGTGTATCGCAGGCGTGGCACTTCCATTCCGCCATTCAATGCCTTGACATGGAAGTAACCGGTGGGAGTATCGTGCGGCAAACGCAACCATGTACGTACTGCCGCTCTCACCAAGCAGTCAAAGAATTCCAAGGACTTGGCTGTCTTCTCTGCGAAAACTAGTTCGTGATACAATTTCGGCAACAAATGCAACGCAATATTTGCTGCTGAGGCTTTAACTGAGTGGTCCGGCCTGCAGTCCCAGGTATTTATACGTTTGCGCTATGTTGAGCAACATCACCGACTCAACACTGATAGTCAAGATCGGCGAGGGTTTACCACCCACAGTTTAGCCTTCCCATCAATAATAAATAATAATAATCATCATTTTCTTTATTAATTCAAACCGACAAACGCAGTATGATTACAGTGTACAGTTATGCAATTGAAATCTTAATTACTAACAGAACAGACAGCCTGCAATACACGGCGCTAATAGCAGCCTACAAAGCATATCCGCTGTACGGGGCTCGAACTCGGTACATCTCGCTCTCTACGCCAGTTGTTATCCAATGCGCTATCGGGCCCCCGAAGGGAGGCACTCTTAGCCGGGTTCAGTCAAAGCCCGCCCAACTTGAGAAACTTAACAACATTACGCAAACGCATGAGAAGAATAGCAACAGACTCTTCTATAGTATTAATAACCAACCTAATTTGTGTGCGTATGGTCACAATAAGGAGCAGCAACACATTAAAAATTTACATTACACCAAGTTACAACCAAAATCGTTGATGAAACCAAAATAATGTAATTGACCATGACCTTTGAAGCTAAATATGACGTCGAATAATGAAAACAATAACAGAAATCAATTCTACACATCGAAATCAGTAACATTGGAGATATTAGGCCTACATCTGTTTCTACTGCTACATTCGACCAAGTTATATAAGAAATCGTTGATTTAACAAAGATTATGTCCCTGGCCTTGACCTTTGAAGCTAAAGATGACCCCGAATGATTAAACCAATATCAGAAATGAATTCTACATACCGAAATCAGTAACATTAGAGATATTACACCTGTTTCTACTGCGACATTCGACCAAGTTATATAAGAACTCGTTGATGTAACAAAGATTATGTCCCCGACCTTGACCTTTGAAGCTAAAGATGACCCCGAATGATTAAACCAATATCAGAAATGAATTCTACATACCGAAATCAGTAACATTAGAGATATTACACCTGTTTCTACTGCTATATTTGGCCAAGTTATAATTCGACATCGTTGATGCAACAAAATGTCCTTGACCATGACCTTTGAAGCTAAAGATGACCCCGAATGACGAAAACAATGTCAGAAATGAATTCTACATACCGAAATCAGTAACATTAGAGGTATTACACGTGCATATACTGTTAGAAACAAAAAAGTTGAATTTTCCAATATGGCCGACGGCGGTCATATTGGATTTGGCCATAGCGTCATTCGTGGCGTCATAGCCGAGAAGCACCTCAGTGATTTTTCATGTCTTTGGGACCCACTGACTAAGTGGAAGTGAGAAACTCCCCCAACACCATTTTGCAAACGGGTCCTCAGGCCACATAATGGATTATAAATTAAACACACGCTTGACGTCATCATGAAGTCATGCACTTCGCTGTTTCTCCGTTTGCAGCGTTTTTGTAGCGTTTCCAAATCGTATTGCCACTACTGAAATATTTGTCTGTTTCGGCAACATTCCAAGACTACGATAAATCGATTCCCTAACCTTTAAAGGTCTGTTTTTCTCATGTTCCGCCATGTTGGACGCCATCTTGAATTGTGCCTGCCTGCAGCATATTCTGGCTTGGCACCATGACTTTTCTTATTCTATGTTAAAATACCTTTCAAACGACGTATCACACATGTTTCTTTCATTACAGCGCCCACGGGATATGGTTTTTCTACATAGTGCTCCTTGACTAGTAATAAAAATTGAGAAAGAGTATTTATTAATTTTTCGAGGCTCAGCGAGAAAATCGTCGGAGAGGAACGATATCCCGCAGTAGATAGAAACCACACTCAAGAAAAAATGCGTGTTGAGGCTTTAAACAACTGCAGCAAATCATTCAGTGGAGACAAAACACGCATAACTTTGTGACATCATCACTGCCACCAGAGCTGATATTCAGGAGGGTGATGATTATTGTGATGGATTGTTGTCGGACAGCAACAGTATTACCTTGTCACCTGACCCTGAGAAAGATCCGTGAACTTAAAAGCCGAGCGTGATTTAATAGGCAAAGTGAATTTGATCACTCCTGAAGTGGATGCAGTACTAGATCGTATAAAAGGAAGGGGAAAGAAGGCTGCTCAAATATTTCTGCAATGGCTTCATCAGGAGAGATCCAGGATGATCCGAGTTCCAACATTTAACACGCTGCACCACGTCTAAGAGATCATGCTGGAGACGCTGATTTGCATCTATTGTGTCTCAAGGTCTTCTGCAATAGAACTCTTTGGCCATTTCAAAGATTTCTAACGAATAGATCAAGCTTCTTTTTTCATTGATTCCGGAAATTTTTTCACAGCCCTTGATGATGAAAAGTATGGCATCCATTATCGCTCCATCGAAAACAGTGTCATAGAGTTTGGAGTAGCACAGCTGGAAACATTCCCAGCGCCAGATGACCACCGTGAACTGCTGGAGCTGTCGATTGCTTTCTTTAATAGGATATAAATCAATCAATCAATCATAGAATTTATATAGCGCCTCTTCAAGGGCTCTACTCAGAGGCGCTCCCAAGCCAGGCCTGATCATACAGAAAAGTCTTAAATTGGGCGTAGAAGGAAACCGAGTGAATGCGACGAGATAACCGAAGGAAAGATGGCAAGACATTCCACGCTGTTGGACCTACAACAGAGATTGCTCGGCGCTGCATAGTAGCAGTGCGGGCATGTGGAACCAAGAAAGTAGTGTGTAGACAGCAGTTTGAAGGGCAGCCACGCCCACCTATTGTTGTAAGCCACGCCCCCACCCCTCCCCCTATTGTTATAAGCCACGCCCCTTTTGTCTATAGGCCTAGGCTGTCACCTGCCATTCCTTTGTTCCTAGGGTTGGCGCACCTGCTCGTCCATTGTTCCTAGGGTTGGCGCACCTGCTCGCCATTGTTCCTAGGGTTGGCGCACCTGCTCATCCATTGTTCCTAGGGTTGGGTCACCTGTCAATCAATTGTTCCTGCGTTTGGGGCACCTGTCAATCTAGTGCTAATGGACCACCCCCCTGGGCCACCCCTAGTCCTTTGTTCATACATCAAAGCACAATGGTCTTTTATTACAGGGGTCATAAAACCATTATACCAAGTCATAAAATCATAAACTCATTAAATTGCCGTACTATGAAAGGACAGTCATAAAATCATAAACTCATTAAATCGCCGTACTATGAATAGGCCATCATAAAAGTCCCGTCAACACCTCATTATATTGACTCATTAAGACTCCGTACTATGAATAGGGCATCATAAAAGTCCCTAAAAACCCCATTATATTGGGTCATTAAGACACCGTGCTATGAAAGGACTGTCATTAACCCATTGTCAATAAATCCTCATACAATGAAAGGCCACTCACAAATCCATTATACGGCGTCACGCACTATGAAAATGCGGTCATAAACCCTTTATAGGCCATTGACTTTAAATTGCAGCATGTCTCATTATATCGAATCATTAAATTCTCGCACTATGAAAGGACACTCACAAACCCATTATATCAAGTCACGCACAATGAAAAGACTGTCATAAACCATTTATATAATTATATTTTAATTATATTTAAAATAAATACCATTTAATATTTTAATATACCTTAAAGTTGCACTCTTGTGCGACTAATTATGTAATCATCCATATAAATTGGGAGAGTTATTATTATTATTATTATTCTGAAAGTGTACAATTCTCAAATATCAAACAAAATTGACGTAAAAAGAAAGAACACGGAGTAAGAGCACGAAGAATTCTCAAATATCAAACAAAATTGAGGTAAAAAAGGAAGAACACGGAGTAAGAGCACGAAGAATTCTCAAATATCAAACAAAATTGAGGTAAAAAAGGAAGAACACGGAGAAAGAGCACGAAGAATTCTCAAATATCAAACAAAATTGACGTAAAAAGGAAGAACACGGAGAAAGAGCACGAGGTTTGGATGGAGAGAGTGATAGAGACAGAGGTAAGCTATAGCATGCAACAGGTAAACAACTTGACAAACAAATGTTTGCACTAAACTAGACGAATGATTTGATCCCTCGACCGAGGCAGTTACAGCGTATGGACTGGAATTTGAACAAACCCTTCACATACATTTGCTGTGCAATATAAATGCATGCACATTTTCATATTGGTGAAGAAATGCATGGGCTGGAGGACGGTTTAATACATTAGATTGTTTGCATACCTTTGTAAAGTAAAATGAATTGAGACTGTCCAGGTTAAATAGTTGATTCATATGTTAAATTAATGATATCACAAGTTTGAAACCATGTGATGGATTAAGGTTTACATTGCAAATTGTGGAATCACAGCCTGCTCTTAGACATGTTCTGAAGAATTGCACATAGAATTTATAAGTTATAAATTTACAACAACGCCAATAATCTGCGAATTGCAGCAATGAAATCTCAATCAGGTATCGTACTACCATCGATTGGTCAAACGTTGGCATGTCAGTGGGACGAATACATATGTATATCTGACAATCAATGTATCGATCGAAATCTAACCTGTAACGGGAGGAATGATTGCTTCGACGGATCGGACGAGCTCAGCTGCCCTTTCACCGGTATGGAAATTAAGTATATTAATAAAAATGTTTAATGCTAAAATCAAAGAGATTGCAACTAGTGGCTTAGAGAACCGTCTGAGACACTTACAACATTACGACAGAAAATCAGCTTCGCTAATTCATAGTAGAAATGAATATGTCTACATCATATGCATAATATAGGAAACCAATACAATTACACACTTTACATGTTAATTATGTATTACATAGGTGGAGAACTTTACACTGGAGTCATCCGTCGCATTTTCTTCGCAAATAGCGTCATAATCGGAGTCAGCATTGCATCCATTATCATCGCAATGCTTGTCATAATGTGTAAGATCATCGAATTTCGACGTCGTACCATATTGCTTCGAAACATCAGACGACAAGATCAGTCCAACATCGAATGCCAAGACATGTTTCTGAAACCACCTCCATATGACTTATGCAAACCATATGTAGT
This sequence comes from Aporrectodea caliginosa, assembly GCA_020284085.1. NCBI lineage: Eukaryota > Metazoa > Annelida > Clitellata > Crassiclitellata > Lumbricidae > Aporrectodea > Aporrectodea caliginosa. The sequence goes on from JACEVL010001024.1 coordinate 2,582,217, forward strand.
GAATCCTCCACTACATACACAGAATTCGCCTGGAGGAGATATTCAAAATTTGTGAAACTAGTAGTATTCGTGGAACTTATGAAATTGACAACTTGTGAGAACTGACAACTTGGAAGGATTAAAAATTGTGAAACTTGCACACCCACGATCTTTAGTAAATCTGTGTATTGTGAAACTTAACATCCATGAAACATAAAATTTGAGAAACTTACAACTCTTAGAAAACTTGAAACTTAGAAATTTAGCACTTGTGAAACTTGCAAACCCACAATCTTTAGTAAATATATGTATTGGAAAACTTAGAAACATCAAAACTCACAATCTTTGTGAAACTTGAGAACTTGAAACACACACGCACAATTGGTAGACTGTAGAGTTTGTCAAACTTGAGAAACCTACAAGTTGAGAAACATACAATTTGAGAAGCTTAAAAATAGTAAAACTTAGAAATTTAGCGCTTGTGACACAAGCAATCTTTGGTAAATCTGTGTATTGGAAAACTTAGAGTCATCCAAACTCGCAATCTTTGTGAAACTTGAAATCTTAGAAACACGCACACACACAGCTGGTAGACTGTAGAGCTTAGCAAACTTGAGAAACTTACAAGTTGAGAAACTTACACATTGAGAAACTTACAACTCTTATAAAACTTACAACTTGAGAAATTTAAAACTCTTAGAAAACATGAGAAACTTGAGAAACCTAAGACTTTGAGAACTTACAGCTTGAGAAACCTAAGACTTGAGAAATTTACAACTTGAGAAACATACAACTTGGCAAACATTAAAACCTGAGAAACATACAATTGTATAAACATACAACTTGAGAAATTTAAAATTTGTTAAACTGAGAACTTTCCAAGATGAAAACTTAAAATCTAAAACTCTTAGAAAATTTGAAACTTTAGAAACTTTAAACTTGTGAAAATTAAAATGTTTAGGAAACTTCAAACCTTTAGAAATCTTCAAACTTCGTGAAACTGGCAATCTTTGCGAAACTTGAGAAATGTGAAACTCCTAAAACTTGAGAAATTGACAACTTGAGTAACTTACAACTCTTATAAAACTCACAAATTGAGAAACTTACAAGTTGAGAAACTTTCAACTCTTAAAAACTTACAACTTGAGAAACTTACAAGTTGACAAACTTAGACCTAGAGAAGCTTAAAAATATTCAAACTTAGAAATTTATCGCATGTGAAACATGCAAACCCACAATCTTTGGTAAATATATGTATTGGAAAACTTAGAAACAACCAAACTTGCAATCTTTGTGAAACTTGAAATCTTAGAAACACACACACAGTTGACAGACTGTAGAGTTTGTCTAACTTGAGAACCCTAAAACTTAGGTAACTTACAACTCTTAGGTAACTCACAAATTGAGAAACTTACAACCTGAGAAACTTGAGAAAGTTTCAACTCTTATAAAACTTAAAACTTGAGAAATATACAAATTGCGAAACTTTCAACTCTTATGAAACTTACAACTTGAGAAACTTACAACTTGAGAAACTTGCAAGTTGAGAAACTTACATATTTTAGAGAACTTACAACCCGAGAAACTTACAAGTTGAGAAACTTTCAACTCTTATAAAACTTAAAACTTGAGAAATATACAAATTGCGAAACTTACAACTTGAGAAACTTACAAGTTGAGAAAGTTACACATTTTAGAGAACTTACAACCTGAGAAACTTGAGAAACTTACAAATTGAGAAACTTTCAACTCTTAGAAAACATGAAACTTGATAGACTTACAACTCAGAAATTCACAATCTTTGTGAAATTACAACTTGTGAAAATTAAAACGTTTAGAAAACATCAAACTTGCTAAACTGAGAACTTTTTAAACTGAAAACTTGAGAAACTGAAAACTCTTAGAAAACACGAAACCTTATAAACTTAAAACTTTATGAAACATACAAAACTTGTGAAACCTAAAACTTAGGAATATCAAGTTTTAATGTAATGTGACTTGGATATGCGCGACGTATGGAAATCAGAGCTGTATTGCACGGTGATATGAATGTATACACATGAGTTGAACAGGTAGCCTGTGATATGCTGACACTGGAACGAGTTAAGAATTGTGAAAATGTACAGTTTTTGACTGAAGAGAGCTGCAAAAGTTTACTACATACGGCCTAAGCATGTTGTTGTAGTTTGTTGAAAAGCTATGTTTTCGATGAATTTCACATGAAAAGTCTGCACAATACGAATATTACATCAGTTGTATGATGAAACTAATAATGCACATAGCATGAAACATCAATTTGCTGAAAAGGAGTGTTTCTAAATGAAATATATGTGAAAAAGCATGTGAAAAGAGACCCTTTTGATGATTTCAACTGGTTGAACTACTGTGTGCGCGAAATGTCTAGCTGGAGAGTTGTCATGTACATTGATGAAAATAAGCTTAGTTTCGAACGAATTGCATATGCCATGTGTATATAATATCATATAAAATCTATCGAATGTGCGGAGACGCGACCCTCTTGCGCCAACTGTCGAACGTTCTGAGATGTGCAAAGACTTTGTTTTTCTTAGACTAATATCAACATAAATTGACATATTCATAATTTTCTGTGTATAAGAGATGTATATGTTACTGTCGTTTATGTAAACTTGAATGCTTTGATGTTGAAAATCGAATAAAATTGACGAACTTGATCAAATTTATTGTGTCAATCTCTTATACTGTTCGAATGAACAAACTTTTACAATGCCTTGAAGTCATATTACTGAAATAATCCACCTTGTGTTCGTATACTTGAGTCTTTCTGTTCTTTTCGACCTTACTGTGGGAAGACGCGCAGCTGGTTGCCCGGCCGAGCTGACCCAGGGCAGTTGCACCTCCGGTTTGGCGGGCAATTGAGACCAGGGACTCACTCGCCTTATGGTCCGACCGCATTGGACGGACCTCCGTACTGGGTCCGATACAGAGGCGGATCCAGGGGGCCAATCCGGCCATGCCCCCCCCCCATTTGAAATTTACATAGGGCGTGGCCCCCTCCCCATCGCCAAGTAGACTATGTTCACTCTGTGATCTTTCGTGAAGAAAAGAAAATGAGGATTATATAAATAAAAAATATTATCTCTGTACAACTAAATAGCTTCTCTCAAGTGTTGTCTCTCAAATTTCAAAATATCAAATTTTTAAATGTTGTGTTCCTTGAACATTTAGTAAAACTACATCATTACTGTATGGATTCCCGATAAGGTAGTTCCTTGCTTTGTGTTAACTATTTGTGCTGAGTCCTGTTAAGCAATTCGTTTACCTTAAGGCTTATGGCGTTCTTGAAAAAGTGAACGTATTTTCTAGTTTTATATTAATTTCAATAAATGTCTGGTTTCCTAGTACTGTCTGCAGTCAAACTCAAACACAACTCAAGCAAGATCTTAGCTACGAGCAGTGCATATTTTAATTGTCCCAGTAGTTTTAGGATTTGCTCAGAGTTGGATTGTCTCGAGACACTGTCTCGGTCTCGAGACGTCTCGAGACAGGTTTTTCGATGTCTCGGTCTCGGTCTCGGACCCCACTGTCTCGGTCTCGGACTCGAGATCATTTCTCGACTTTTTGGAAACTGTCTCGAAACGAAAGTCTTGTCTTTTTGGAAACTGTCTCGAAGCGAAAGTCTTGTTCTCTTGTAGAAATGGTCTCCAAAGTTCTCGTACAAACTGTATTTTGTTCGGAACTTTGTACAGTATTGCACTGTAAAATTGTCTTGTGCCGAATGGATAACTAGTTAATCGGAAGTGCCAAACAGACAGGATGTTTAAAAAGCGTTGTTTCTGGTATTAAGATTTAAGAGTTTTGAAAAAAGCAGTTTTAAGTTTGCATTTTCAGTCCAAAATTTCCAAATATCTTAAAATGTCTCATAAAGAACCTGAAATCGTGAAATTTGCATTCAAGGAGTTTGAAATCAATGAAAACCAAAATAAATGGCATGCCATTCGTCGTTTGTGTAAAGCCAACATAAGCGAAACTCCTTTAACAACATCTAGTTTCTCAAAGTGAGTGATGTGACTTATGTCGCTAAATCGCTAATAGGCCTAAGGCCTATATGGAATTTTGTTGGTTAAATGTTAGAATCATTTAGAAGATTTCAGAATGGCTGAAATATTTAACTTCTTTATAGTTTATACAGTTCAGGTGATCGGCTGATTTAGGTGACTTGACCCTTGTATTAGACTTCAAAAGTTGAGAAAAATTGTTTCGGGACTTGGGTCCAATGTGCATTTCACTCGCTTTGAACTGTCTCGAACTGTCTCATACTTGGTGTCTCGTCTCGGTCTCGGTCTCGGACCCCACTGTCTCGGTCTCGGTCTCGGTCTCGAATCCCACGGTCTCGGTCTCGAGTTTTATGTCTCGTATACAAGTCTGGATTTGCCCCAGTAGTTTCAGGATTTGTCCCAGTAGTTTTGGTGATTTGTCCCAAGTGATACACTATACTTTCAATGTTAGTTTCCAATAACATTGAAAGTAGACTAGCAAACTTGTCCCAGTAGTCCAAATCCGTTAAAATATGCACTGGCTACGAGTGACATCTGATTCCTATCAGTTTTTAAATAAATTATAATAAAGAAATTTGTTCACATGACAGCCTAAAATGCAACCATTGCAGTGTGGAAATTCAAAAAAAGTTTAAATGGGGAGGGGGCACATCCCCCTCCCCAGACGGCCAGACCCCTCCTGGCCTGCTCGGCGCTGCGCGCCTCAACGATCGTCCTTCCGACGACCATTTGGCCCCCCTCATACACTTTCTGGATCCGTCCCTGGTCCGATATGAGTATGGCCTTTCATGACCGCGGTGCCTAGATTTCTTCAGCGTCCGGTGTCATAGGACCCCTCGTAGTCGACCGGGTGTAGTGTTGGCTGTGTACGTGAGCACCCGGCACGACATAAGGGTTTCGTCACTAGCGCTCACTCCCAGCTTGCGGAGGAGGCTTGACGAGGCCAGTTCAGGACTACCGCCCCAAAATCGTAATCGTATTCGTAAACTCGATATTTCTACAGCGCCCACAAAAGCGAAGTCACGGGAACCAGCTTATTCACAGGCGCTTAATCAAAACAGAATCGATAGGCAGGGGGTCAAAATCCAGAGTCAGGCAGGCAGACAGTCAGACGGCTAAGGTTTGCCCTGATAGACATTGGCCACCCAGTTGATGACGTAAAGTCTAGCACAATAGCAGACCTTCTCCTCATAAGGACCGCTCATGTCATTACAGTCCGAGGTAATGGTGACATCAACGACATTGGCAACCTCATCCACCAGGGTCACCAAGTCAGGCTTGCGCCTCCCCAACTCCAGTAGGAATAACCGGCTCGTGGAATCACCGAGTGACCCTTTGACTCGATCTTTCGGCAAATAAGATCAAGCATGCCTATTACACCGGAGACGGTGGGTTCTCGCACAGCTTCGGGAGATGTGAGCTAGAGTGCCCCAAGCGTTGCACCCAGCGTCACACCATACTGGGCCTGTCCGCCGCCCGCGTGAGTCGCGCTCTGCAGACGGCAACAGGTTCCCCCTCACCTTCACAGCCTGGATATAGTCGCCCCCCGAGAGGAGGGCAGACCCATCGGTCACCCATATGTTTACATGAGGGGTTTGTCCCTGCTGTTTAAGTCCCCGACCATCCACCGATGTGTGGAGCTGGATCGCCAGAAAGCCGTTGGCGTCTTTGCTGTTGCTCAGCTCCCGGTCGGCCACCTTGCCGTCTTTGCACAACTCCTCCTTGGCCCCAGGAAGAGTGGACTTGTAGCCACGCTCAACATTCTCGTACTACGACATTCTCGAACACCCTTGGATGACCTCCACGGATCACAGTTTAAAAGAAGTTTAAAAGAACGCAACTGGAAGGCGAGAAAGAAAGAAGACTTCGTGGGAACGAAGAATAATGGCGGACGTTTTTCCCTGAACTAAGTAGTACCATTTTGAGTTTCATTGTTTATTATAGGCCTATACCCTTTAGTTAAAATATACAGTAGCCTAACTGTTAAAAAGGCTTTGCAATAGCTTTTGTGAAATCCATTTTGGCTTAGAAAATAAAGAGCGTAGTGGCATAATTACTAGAGCGAGGGTAAATACTATAGAAATTTGGTTGATTTTTGATTATAGAAGTTTAGTTTGTAAATAAATAGGTGGTTTGTTCTAACTGTGCAGCATTTAGATGTTGCATACGTTGTGTAGCATAGTGTACACCGTATGGGTCTAGGACATTATCCCTGGACATTACGCCCCCTGCCATTACCCCCCGCCAATTACGGGGGTAGGATATTACCCTCTGCCATTACCCCCTGGCATTTAGTATATATACTATAGTATATACATACATATATATTACATGTCTTATATTTATTATTTATTTATAATTTATAATATATTATATTAATATATGTGTTAGCTTGTATTTTGTGTTCCTGCGCTGCTGTTTATATCACTCTAAGTAGCTGACCCCCGGCATTTAATATATATATATAGTTACATACTGGTCGTAACTCGTGTCCTAGATTCTCGCAAAGAGGTCCAAGCCAGTATGAACAGCACAACCACGTCTTGTCAAAGTTCAGTATTCTTTGTAAAACATCAAACGATCAGCAACAGACATCAAGCTGCACTCCAGAGTTAGACGGAACTGAACTCCAGAGTTCACATATCAGCCACTTTTATACAAATAAAACAAGGATGGGTAGATTCTCGCAACCCACTGTCTACGCACTCATCCCTTTACCATCCCAACCAAAGGATCTTTCCCGCCAAACATGCAGCTGCTACAACTCTAACCTTCCAGCCCATCCTTCCATGAAACGACCAACAAGAAAGACAGGTGCAATTCTACCTGTTACATACAATGCCAACTAGCACCAAAAGTCCTCATAGGGCATGCATGTAAAAATATATTATATATAATTATATATCGTATACATTTATTCACAATATACATATATATTACATGTAGGCCCTATTATATTGATTATTTATTTATAATATTATATTAATATACAGGGCCGGCCCTAGCCCAAATGGCGCCCAAGGCAAAGCATACATTTGGCGCCCTCTAATCCAACCCCATAGTCCACCCCAATTCACAACCCAATGAGGAACCAACCAGAACATTATGCTCAACTTGAGTCAACCGATTAGTATCTTTTTATTACAGTCAACACTAGATAATTCGATTATTTTGGGAATGGTAAAAAGTAAAAACATGTCGAATTACCGAAAAAGAAGATAGGCCTATTTATTATAAAGAATTATTTGCTGAAGTAACCAGAAATCGTTTTTGCTTGTAGTTTTCCTCCTCTAGGTTTCAGTATATGAAACCTGATTGGAGTCTGTTTTTACTTTTAAAATACTTTTCGCGCTCAAATACTTGCAAAATTGCTTATAAAATTATACTCCGTAATCCGATGGTTGGGCTACATCTTTCTCAATAGACAGTATAGCTAAAGCAGTAAGTCTTTCCTGTGTCATAGGCCTAGAGGCCCGCAGTAGGCCTATGCTTTTTAAATTAATTTCAACTTTGAAAAGTTTCTTTCTCCAGTTGCCACACTGACTGGAATAGTTAACATAATACGTATTGCAATTTGCTGTGTTTGGAAAAGTTCCAAGCAACGATTTGATTTTAAAAATTGAAGAACTTGCAAAGGCGTCTTCTTCTCTGGCAACATGCAAGATATTAACATTAATTCATCGCATAATTTTTATCCATCCACGTCACAACTGTTGCCATCAGTCAGTAAGATGCGTAAGTCGACAGATTTTCAGTAACTACTCTTCGCGTTATAATCTCTGCAATCTGTCATATAAGCACGAAAAGTTGACACATGTTCTTTTACTTGTGCAAAGCGTTCTCCAATCGAATTAGGCTAATGGTCATAGCAGGGATGACGTTAAAATTTCAATGCGACGGCAAGGTTCAGGATCTCCAATAGGATCATCACTTGATTCACAGTCAAATAGGAATCACTAGGCCTACTTGCAACGAACTCTAATCTGTACTGTTATTTCAGACACAGACTACAGAGTGCAGACTGGCAGACTGGCGTGAAATATGAATTTTAACGGTTAAAATACAAATTGTGCGGTGTTTTAAATTGAATTACTTGAAAAGGTGCAATGAAATCGATAATTATTTTAAATTTGCTCCATAAGTAAAAGTTTTGAATTAAAACGAAAATAATAATTGTTACTGAAAAAATGACTAAAAGAGTGAAAAGCATAAAACTGTTAAGGCACATACACTTTTTTGTGAACATGGCGCCCTCTAGACTTTGGCGCCCCAGGCAACTGCCTGCTTTGCCTGTGCCTAAGGCCGGCCCTGTTAATATATAGTAGCTGCACAAATAAGTAGGCCTACACTTAAATTATTTTTGGGCCAGTAGGCTGCAGCACCGAGCCAGCATGATACTATGCAAATAAAATAATAAGCGTTAATTGGCTCAATAATATTAACGTGTTATTTAGTTTAATTTCAGTTTACTTATTAGTTTATGCAGCCTAATCTTTCCATGCCGGTGTCCCGTGATATTCTATCCCCCCTAAAGCATATCCCCCGGATGGAATAAACCGGTGTAGAGTATCCAGTAACGCAACAGTGTCCCGTGCTCTGTGCGCAGGAGCGCTATCCTGCTGGAAGATGAAATACTCATCGGTAATGTCACGAATGTCTGGTAAAAGGCCCTGTTTTAGTAGAACATCTCTGTAATATTGCACCGTAATTTTTATTCTTTCTTAGAAATGTTATAGCATGTTTATCTTCTTCGGTAAACACCATTTTGTCGAGATAGTCGTGACGTCATTAGTTTCGTCATTCGCGTTACGTCATTTTGGCTTTAAATGTGAAACAATTTATGTAGCATTTGGCAAGAGCATCAAGCGTCATTTTTCTGAAATTTCAATAAAATTGATGGTCATCTACATGAGTTATGCTAACTTATGTAGGGGGACGTTTTTTTAATGAATCACCGTGTATATGTATATACACTGTGTCCGGATAAAAGGGGACCCCTTTTGTTATCATGAAAATAAACTAGTAAATATTCATCGATTTTTAAAATTCCAAAACCATTTTAATCCTGAGATAATTTGCTAACATGGTTAAAATGTAAAATTTCCTGTCATCAAATAATTACGTCATAATGACGTCATTTGCATCAAAATTTAAGTATGACAAAAAATTGGTGCGTCGGATGATCGGATCGTCGTAAAACGGAAATCCATTTAACAGAACCAGGCGGGAAAATAAGTGGAACTTTTCCCCGTGATTGTTTGCTGTCGGAAAAATTGTTGTTTGATATCCAGGGTATATTCGGATTATTACACATTCCAGCAAGATGGCGCTCCAGCTCACTGAGCTCGTGAAACTGTTGAACTGCAGACAAAGGAGACTCTGGATTTCATGCCTCCTAATCTTTGACTGCCAAACAGTCCGAACTTTAATCCCGTTGATTACAAGATGTCACGAAAAGACTGTATTATATTGAGTATTATTTTGGTGTTGGGTCGTTATCACTATATGCGCTAGAGAAGTTATCTTTATATGCGCTAGAGAAGTTGTTACATCCGGGAATCGTGGTAGGAGAGGGGCAGTCAAGAGTCAGAGGTCAAGCCAGGAGAGTTGACAGTGGGTCGATTTGGTGGTGGAACTGACGAAACTTTACCGAATTAAACCATTCTTGGAAATTCGGGTGAGAAACCTTGTGTGTTTAAGGAGGTGTAGTAGGTTGCGGTGTGTTAATGCGTTTATGAATGACTGAGCAGTGTTTTAATGCATTTATGAATGACAGAGCGACTTCATTAAGCCTTGCAATGTTTCAGCGTGTTATGTACAGCCTACTGCGTAGTTCTGTTGCGGTTTTAATGCATTTGTGAATGACAGAGCGACCTCATTAAGCCTTGCAATGTTTCAGCGTTGTGGTGTTTATGTACAGCCTTTTTCGTAGTTCAGTTTGGTAGAAATTATGGAATTCTGTTTTCTTTTTAAATTTTATGCAGTTTCGGGTGGTACTTTCGATGACTGGAGAAAGGGGCAATCTTGCGAACTTTCATGCGACTACCAGTTCTGTCTTTGCGATACCAGACAACGTCAAGGGTTTGTCTGTATGTACGAATTGTGAATTCTTCAGCAAGTGTCTGGAGAGCGAACATTGTGGTAACTGTCGAATTGTGAATTCTTCAGCAAGTGTCTGGAGAGCGAACATTGTGGTAACTGTGAACTTCCACGTTCTCATGATAGTCACATGGTGAAAGGCAGACTTTCTCAACCGTGGTGTGAGTTAACGTGGTGTAACATACATGTGACACTTTTGAGTTTTAGCAGTGAACTATGACCTTTCTTGGTTTCATGTTTGACTGTGACACTTTTGAGTTTTAGCAGTGAACTATGACCTTTCTTGGTTTCATGTTTGAAAGTACTGTGTTTGTAGTACAGTTGCCTGTGAATTTGGGTATTTGTGGAAGCAAGCCTAGTCCCTCAAGAAGGGTGATATTCTGAAGCGTGTAAATATGTAAATAAATCTTGTTGTTTGTAAATAATACTAATCAAAGGCAGTCAATCTTTTCATTTATTAATACTTAAACCATACCAATACAGATTGTGATAATCTTACAGGGCCACACTTCACCTTGATACAATATAAATAATCTAGAACCCGGATCAACGGTTACAATGGTGGCAGCGGTGGGATTGTGAAGTGAAGGGATTGTGAAATGAATGAATAGGTGGAATTGAAGGCAGGAATTTTTAGGGTAGAATAAAGGTTAAAATTTGAAAATCCTTGTAAGACCTTTGTAAGAATCACTTTCAGGTTATTGATTGACCAGTCAGTTGAGGTAATTTGAAGACTTGTGGTCGTGTGTATCAGGAAAGGTGTTTTTTTCGTATATATTTTATGTTTTGACTGTGTTTCAGGTTTGAATTGCCAAGTGGTTTCTCAAAACATGTTTGACCTATCCCATTTTACTAAAATTGGTAAAGAGTTAGGGTTGGAGTCTGAAGAGTTACGGAAATTCTCTACAGATCAATTAAGAGAGCATCGTGAGTTTGAAAAGGAACAGGCTCTCATAGTCAAAGAACGTGAATCTCAAGAAAGAGAGGAACGGGTATTGGTTAGAGAAGAAAAGAGGAGAGAAGATGAGGAGCGTGAGCGCATTAGACAGTATGAAGCGGAACAAAAGGAACGAAATCGTAGGCATGAATTGGAACTTAAGAAATTTGAATTAGAAGCCTTAACAAAGAAAAACGAGTGGGACACTGAAATGGCAAAAATTAAATCCGATTCATTTGTTAGTACAGAGGAAACTAGTAAACACAAGTGTGTAAAATCTGTTCGAATTCCCAAGTTGCCATTTTTCAATGCAACAATTGATGATATTGATGCGTACCTTCAGAGATTTGAACATTACGCAGTAGCTCAAAGTTGGGAGGAGGATCAATGGGCTACTAATTTAAGTGCCTTACTTACGGGAAGAGCGTTGGAGGTTTATGCTAGGCGACCCATAGAAGATGTAAAAAATTACAAGGCCCTGAAGTCTGACCTGTTACACCATTTTCGGTTGACTGTAGAAGGTTATCGGAGTAAATTTTTTTCCACAAAAATGGGGCGTGATGAAACAGCATCACAATTTGTTTCGCGTCTGGGCAATATCTTTGACCGGTATTTGCAATTATCTGGGATTGAGGCAACTTTTGAAGATTTACGTGAGGTGATTGTGAGAGATCAGTTCATTAGTATTTGTGATAGGGATTTGAATTTATTTTTGAAAGAGAGAAGTCCTAAAACCCTTGATGAAACAAAATTGTTAGCCGACAGGTATTTGGATGCTCGGATGTTTGGAAAGGGAGGGGTAAAGCAAAGCCCTGTTACAGAAAGTGCTCAAAATCTTGGGGAGGTTAAGTACACAGGATTCAAAGAAAAGGGATTCAACTCTTTTAATTTTAAGACAGAGGGTAATGAGAGATCCTATGGGAAGGGGAAGTCTACCAATAACAGTGAGTATTATCCCAGGTCAGAGAAGCGTTGTTTCATTTGTAACAGAGGGGGTCATATTGCCAATAATTGCCGATACCGAGTTAATGCTGATAAAAGATTCGGGGATAAACCAGCAGAAGTGGCTAGTCTGTTTGTGGATGGGTATGATGCTGAATCATTGGAAATTAAGTTACCCATTAGGGAGGGCCAATTGTTTGGAAGACCTGTGAAAGTGCTGAGAGATACGGGATGTACTGCTGTGTTAGTAGAGGCCAAGTTGGTTCCGGCTGCTGCATGTACTGGATATTATAAGAAGATTCTGTTATTGGATGGTACTGAACGAACTGTTCCAGTGGCTACCGTTAACCTTGAAAGCCCATTTTTCTCAGGTGTCGTTGATGCTTTGTGTGTGGAAAGATCCTTGTGTAATGTGGTGATAGGAAATGTACCAGGGGCAAAACCCAGTGCTAATGAAATTCTAGGACTTAAATTACCATGCGAGGTAACAGGAGCTGTGAGTACCCGTGCTCAGGTTAACAGTAGAGGGAAACCAATGATGCCGTTGAAAGTTAAAGTGGTAGATTTTCCTGAGATGGATAGAAATCAGTTAAAGCAATTGCAGGAAGTTGACGCATCCCTGCAGAAATATTACCGGTTATCTGAAACTGGGGAGGTTACATTTCTAGGAAAGAATAATTCTGCTCGATTTGTATTGGTCGATGGAATTTTGTACAGACAGCATGAAAACCGAATGGGAATCGTTACAAAACAAGTTCTGTTACCAGAGAAGTTACGTCATCAAGTGCTAACATTTGGGCATGAATCAGTGATGGCAGGTCATTTAGGGATTTCACGTACTTGTGAAAGAATACGGACCAACTTCTATTGGCCGGGGTTGCAGTCTGATGTGGCCCGGTTCTGCAAGTCTTGCGACCTTTGCCAGAAGTCTTTGCCTAAGGGTAGAGTTGGTAAAGTGCCATTAGTGAGAATGCCTATCATTGGGATACCGTTCCAGCGAGTTTCCATGGACCTGGTAGGACCAATCTCACCGCCATCAAGTAGGGGAAATAGGTATATTCTGACAGTCGTGGATTATGCAACCCGATACCCTGAAGCCATACCTTTACCCGGAATTAGTACTGTACAAGTCGCGGAAGCCTTAATCCAGATTTATTCCAGAATGGGAATACCAAAAGAAGTGTTATCTGACCAAGGAACACAGTTCTTATCTGAGTTAATGTCGGAGGTGGAGAGACTTTTGTCAGTTAAGCATTTATCCTCAACTCCGTATCACCCGGAGTGCAACGGTTTATGCGAACGATTTAATGGCACATTGAAGCAAATGCTAAAGAAATTGTGTACCGAGAAACCCACAGATTGGGACAGGTACATAGAACCATTGTTATTCTCGTATCGTGAAGTGCCCCAGGAATCTTTAGGTTTTTCTCCATTTGAGATGTTATATGGCAGATCAGTAAGAGGACCTATGGACATCTTGAAAGAGCTTTGGACTGGTGATAGTTTGGACAGTGAGATAAAGACTACTTATCAGTACGTTACAGATTTGAGGAATAGGTTAGAGGAAACATCAAAGTTGGCCCAAGAATCTCTAAGTAAAGCCCAAGGAAAGTACAAAATGCACTATGATAAAAGAACTAAAGTGAGACTTTTGAATCCTGGAGATAAAGTATTGATTTTGCTTCCCACTGACAGTAACAAGCTACTCATGCAGTGGAAAGGTCCTTTTCTAGTAGAGGATCGTGTAAACTTGGTTGATTATAGGATCAGAATTCGAGATGGGAAAACTAAGGTCTTTCATATCAACATGTTGAAGCAGTATCTAGAACGCGAGTCGTCAGAAGTCGTAGGTTTTGTGACAGTCATAGAATCTGATGATTCTGATGGAACAGGTAACCTTATGGATGAGGTATTACTGACACATGAAGAGGAATCAGTAGAGCAGGTAAACATTAATCCTGACTTAAGTGAAGTCCAAAGAAATGAGCTGAGAAATTTAGTTGGTGAGTATAGTGTGATATTTTCATCAAATCCCGGGGTTACCAATTTGGTTGAACATAAGATTGAATTAACCAGTGACAAACCTATCCGATGTAAACCATATCCTATTCCTTTCAATTTGGGTGAGATTGTTAAGGAAGAAATTAGTAGCATGCAAAAGATGGGCATAATTGAAGCATCCGAGTCTCCATATTCCTCGCCTTTGATCATGGTTAGAAAGAAGGATAACACTTTCAGACCAGTAATTGATTTCCGTAAATTGAACCAAATTACTCTGTTTGATAATGAACCATTGCCAGAACCTGAAGAGATTTTTGCAAAATTGCATGAAGATAAGTTTTTCTCTAAAATAGATTGTTGTAAGGGTTTTTGGCAGATTCCTGTGCGACCTTCAGATCGGGTTAAAACTGCTTTTGTGACATCTCAAGGGTTGTTCCATTTCATCCGAATGCCTTTCGGAATGGTAAATTCTGGAGCCACCTACAGTCGGATGATGCGACTGATGTTGGGAGGGATGGATCACACTGATAATTTTGTGGATGATGTGTTAACCCATACAAAATTTTGGGATTCTCACTTAATTACATTAAGAGAACTGTTTGAAAGAGTCAAACAAGCAGGACTAACATTGAAGCCTTCAAAATGTTATTTCGGTTTCACTAATATAAGCTTTTTGGGTCATGTTGTAACTTCAGGCACGTTGTCAACTGAAACTGATAAGGTTGATAAAATTCTTAATGCTCCACGGCCCAGGACTAAAAAGGAAGTCCGAGCTTTTATGGGACTAGCAGGCTATTACCGTCGTTTTATTCCTGATTTTGCATCGATTTCTGCACCATTGACCAGTTTGACAAAAAAAGGTTTACCAAATGTTGTTGTCTGGAATGATGAACATTCTGCAGCCTTGCTAAAGTTAAAAGAAGCATTATGTCAGAAACCAGTTTTAAGACTGCCAGATTTCAACCTTGAATTTGTTCTTAGAACAGATGCTTCTGATGTTGGTTTAGGAGCAATGTTAATGCAAAAGCATGATGACCAATTGTTTCCGGTGATGTATTTAAGCAAAAAGTTGCTGAGCCGAGAAATGAATTATTCTGTGATTGAACGTGAATGTCTTGCAATTATATGGGCTGTTGAGAAACTGCAGCGTTATTTGTACGGGAGAGAATTTGTTCTTCAAGTGGACCATGAACCGTTGTCTTACATGAACAAAACTAAACTGAATAATCCTCGTGTGATGAGGTGGGCATTGATGTTGCAACCTTTTCGGTTTCGAATTGAAGTGATTAAAGGCAATGACAATCTTGGAGCAGATTTGTTGAGTAGGATGGTGTAACGAACTTTTAGATCCAGTTGTGAGTTTTAAATATTAGTTTGATGATTGTAATATTGTGGACTGCAGTCAGGTCAGGTTGATATATCTTGTTTATTATGTGATTTGTATTGGAACAAAAATAAGTTGTTCTATTTTGATCTTTTAGTTTTGACATGACACATGTTGATTGTTTTAGTTTTGAAATGTGAACTCAAGTGTTTCTGGTGTTAGTTTCGAAATGCGATCTCAATAGTATAACTGTCTTTTGTGTAGTATTTGGACTGGAACAAAGATGTTATGATTTTGTTCTTGAATAAGGGGGCTATGTCACGAAAAGACTGTATTATATTGAGTATTATTTTGGTGTTGGGTCGTTATCACTATATGCGCTAGAGAAGTTATCTTTATATGCGCTAGAGAAGTTGTTACATCCGGGAATCGTGGTAGGAGAGGGGCAGTCAAGAGTCAGAGGTCAAGCCAGGAGAGTTGACAGTGGGTCGATTTGGTGGTGGAACTGACGAAACTTTACCGAATTAAACCATTCTTGGAAATTCGGGTGAGAAACCTTGTGTGTTTAAGGAGGTGTAGTAGGTTGCGGTGTGTTAATGCGTTTATGAATGACTGAGCAGTGTTTTAATGCATTTATGAATGACAGAGCGACTTCATTAAGCCTTGCAATGTTTCAGCGTGTTATGTACAGCCTACTGCGTAGTTCTGTTGCGGTTTTAATGCATTTGTGAATGACAGAGCGACCTCATTAAGCCTTGCAATGTTTCAGCGTTGTGGTGTTTATGTACAGCCTTTTTCGTAGTTCAGTTTGGTAGAAATTATGGAATTCTGTTTTCTTTTTAAATTTTATGCAGTTTCGGGTGGTACTTTCGATGACTGGAGAAAGGGGCAATCTTGCGAACTTTCATGCGACTACCAGTTCTGTCTTTGCGATACCAGACAACGTCAAGGGTTTGTCTGTATGTACGAATTGTGAATTCTTCAGCAAGTGTCTGGAGAGCGAACATTGTGGTAACTGTCGAATTGTGAATTCTTCAGCAAGTGTCTGGAGAGCGAACATATTGGTAACTGTGAACTTCCACGTTCTCATGATAGTCACATGGTGAAAGGCAGACTTTCTCAACCGTGCAAAAGAAGAACCGTCAGTTATTTGTCATTTCTTTATTCACTTTAGTGCTTTTTGGAACTTGTTTCGATGGTACTCCACCATTTGCAGAACAAACTGTTTTTCTTCCTCATTTCGGACCAGGGCTTCATTGAAGGACTGCATCAGAGCCACTCCTTTCAACGCCAAATCGTTCGTCATTTTTAGAGCGGCTATGATATTTTTTGCCTCTCTGTATGATTGTTCTGACTTCCATTGTTGCAGGGTCTCGATCAAGAAAAGAGTCATCCAATCCGAGGATCTGCAATATTTTGGTGGTTGAAGTGGTGAAGAAATCGTTAAGTGCTTTTGTAGGTGGATTATGTATTGGAGGAAGTGGCGTAGCCAGGAATTTATGATGAGGGGGTTTTGGGATTGAGAAATATTTATTAATTATTGTGGTCAATCCCTTCGAGCATGAATGAACGAGGGTGCCGAAGGCGCGAAGCCCCACGCAATTAGGGAATTTTTCTAATTGATAGCTTAATATGGTTTACTTTTTTAAATTAAACAATTAAAACAATGATTTTAATATTAAATTTAAATGTTATTTTTGTGACATGGACATTGGACAATGCAGATTCCATTACAATTAAAGAGTTTAAATTTATTAAAGACTTTCAACTTTCAAGTGAACAACAGTCAGTAGTCCAAAGAAGAGAAGGAAGGCCTAGCCTAATTAGGCCTACTATCGTCTATTGCCATTTTATTTTAGTCTTCATCAACCAGCAACAGTTTAGGCTATTTATGTAAACTTTATATAATAGAATTAGCCTCTCAACCTCTGTATTAATTTACACTGTAAAGTCCAAACGCCTTTTCTGTTTGATAAATTCATTTATTATTTCATCTGTAGTTGGGGTATGTTCACGATGGACATTCAGGAGGGCCAGTCCATTGAGTCGTGTTTCGCTGGTAGTGTTTCGCAGATACGTTTTCAAACGTCGGAGAGTTGAAAATGAACGCTCACTCGTACATGTGGATACGGGTAGTGTGGCCAAGATTTGCAGCAGTTTTCTGATATTTGGTTGCAATGTAGCATTACATACAGCTAGGGCCTCTAAGGCATTTCTTGGAATACCATCTTGGGTCACACGTGACAGACGACGATACCATAGTTTCATTTCTGTAATAGCTGAAACTACATCGCAATCAAGGTCTTCGAAATAAAAATCAACCAGATGCTTAAAGTCCAACCAGGTGTAACAACGAACACGTTTAATATAATAATATATTTTCGAGACATTCAACAATCCGGTTGACACACCGCAACCGGTTACAGTGTACAATTATGCAATTCACAAGACACAAATCTTAACTACTAACAGAACAGACAGCCTGCAAACTCAGCACATCTCAGCTGCTGCATCAGATGACACGGGTGTAGGTGTACGAACACGTTTCAATTCCAAATAGTTCAAAATACTATTACTCGGTCGTTTTTTAGACATGGCGTTAATGAAACTGTTTCGCTTTAAAGAGTATAATAACCTGTATATTTTTTAACTTAATAAATGTGAACAATTTTTCTAAACCGCCGAAAAATTTATATTTTCGTAAAAATGTATGCTCTCGTTTACTACCGAAACAACAAAGACGCTAAATATTAAATAATGACGTCATTCGCTGTAACCTTAAAGTACGGAGACAACGTATGGGACATCAGAAAAATAACGGAAATAAAATTTAATTATTACAGAAAATAAATTTAAATAATACAAAGGGAATAAAGTAATAAAGAGAATAAAGTAAGAAAAACAATTGTTACTAACAGTTGCTTTGTTTCTTCTTATTTAAAATTTTTTTCCCCTAAGCCAATGGGGGGGGTTTAACCCCCCAAACCCCCCCTTGCCTACGCCACTGGGAGGAAGTCTCTTTGGAGGTTCATCGGATCCCTGATTGTTTCGCATGCTGTAGACCATGCGCTGTTTTTCGTCGAAGGTGACTGAATCATCAAAAAGGCTGAGGCCTACCAGGGTCTCCGACAGATACCAAAGGTGTCGGGGAAAAGCTGTTAGGGCTACCTGTGAGACTTCCTTGTCAGGGTACGTATGGATTGCCTTCAGGAATTGAAGATCGTTCCTTGGGGCTTCAGCGGGTGACGTACAGGTGAACCAGTACTTCACGTAAGTTGTTGTCACAAAAAGGGACACTCGAAGTAAATGATTCCACACCTTTTGAGAGTAGGATTGTCGAGATGCCCTCTCTGAGCTCTGGCGTTGTTGAATGGGAAACTGATCCCTGAAAAGCCACATCTTGATCGCATAGATCGCACGTGCCATCCAACGCGCGCGGTGAAATGCCCCTGGGTACCTGAACTTTATTCCTTTTGGTGGAATTCCTCCTAGAAAAATGACTGTTAGTTCTAGTAGCTCTTTGTAGTCGTCTCTGTGGTTTTCGGTACTCAGTTGCTGCAATGCGAAGGTGATCACATCGTCTCGAATTTCTGTGACACGCTGTGCTGCATCTTTATCATCCATTGCTGTGCGATACTTGGCCTGATCGATTTGCGGCCAGAAGTCACGGAAATGACTGAATAGTTCCAATTTTGGAGACCTTGCAGAATCATGCAGTGAAAACACCTTTTCTAGAACAATTTCAGACACATGATGTCGACAGGCAAGGTTCAAGAGGTCCTTTCCTAATTCCGCTTCCAGCTTGATGCACACGCCGCCCTTGCAACCCGTGTTACTCGCCGTTGTGTCGAAACACATGGCCACGATTCTGTCTTCCAATCCCCAACTTCTTATCTCAGCCAAACATGCATCTGACATGACTGCAGCTGTCCCGGATTTGAGTTTGGGGATGGCCAATAGCTTGGTCGCATCCTTGCCAGATACCATTATTGGAAGGCGATCAACGCACCCTCGTTCTGTCGCTGTAAAATCTGGCATGATCTTGCCGTCCCAGTGAATAGTAAGAGGAACATTTGGATCGAAAGATTCACGAATCTCTGCTGCTAGGGCTGCACGGTTATCTTTCCTTGCTTGATGGATCGCTGAAGGACTTATGATCAGCTCACCAGTCCACATGACAATGTCCCCATGAACTACAATATGGGACACTGGGATACAGTGGAGCGCCAAATTTAAGTTCAGCAGGTCGCGTCAAGGTCATGGGAGTTATTCAGCAGGTCGAAGAATATTATTAATGTTTGAGTTTGACGCATCAAGCAGCATAACTTATATATATATTATACTAGCAGTTTTTACCCGGCGTTCGCCCGGGTTTTACCTCAGCGCCCGTGTATTTGAATTTAACGACATCTTCGTCAGCGCCCGTGAATTTGAATTTAACGATGTGCACATTTTTCGTGTATCCCTCTGGCGAATTTACGCGCTGGCTTGAAATTGTTTGTTAAAAGCAACTCTACGCGAAATATACTCCTGCATAGCTAGATACAATGGCATTGAAACAGACTATGACCACATCGAAACTTAAAATGTCCAAATATCGGAATTTAAAGTAAATTTTGAGTTGAAATAAAGTTGGGTTGAGATCTATAAAAATTCAAATGAAAACGTTCGTTAAAAATTTCGTATCCCTAAAGTTTTGCATTGGGGAATTTTTAAGTCCGATGACCTATAAATTCAGCCGTGGGCGTGACCACTTCTGATTTTAAATAAACGGTCATCGTGATTGGTTGCGAATCAGAGCGTTGACCTAGATGCTACGTGTGACGTAAGATTGCATAGTTAGCATGCGTGACGTGGACGAATGGCCATACTATTATAAGATAGCCTCGTCGAAAAAGTTGGAAATTAAAATGGCCATATATCGGCGTTTAAATAAAATTGCGAGCTGAAAATAGTCGCGTTGACCTAGACGTGGCGTTATAATGTTTGGTAAATGTTTTCAAGTCGATAAACCGTTCCGTTTCGGAGCCTTTAGTTGGACAAAAAAGCGTACGGAAGGACAGACACTAATTAGACTTTCGCTTATAATAATAAATAGATATATATATATATATATACATGTATAATATATAACGAAGAAAATTATTATTGAACGCTTATAGCCCACGTGTTGTAGCATATTCAAGTAAATTTAACCAAATTCAGCATTAACACGTTAAACGTTAGTTACGTTACTAGATTTGGAAGTACTGATGAGCTACTCAGAACATAGTGAACATGTATGCTAATAAAACGCACGAGTCCCATGACCCACGTTTTCAACATTTACAGAAACATCGTTTAACTCCTGCAATTCGCTAGCATTATTATCGTTCAGAACTACACCAACGTCGGCATATAGGCTAACAGTCATATCATTCTGTTTAACGCGTTTTCCGCCAGATTTATTTCGGAAGAAATCTTCAATGTTGCAGCGCCTCATTGTTATTTATTCATTTCTTTGCTAATGTATAATTATAACGTTAAATGCAATTCGTAAATTCTGCCCTATTTGACAAAATCTCCACTCTTGATATCCCAGAGCAAATCTATAACTGGCTAGTTGAATATCATCTTGAACGCTCACACCTCACTATATTCAAAGGTTACTCTTCATCTCTCCTCCCAATCAATGCTAGTATAGTTCAAGGCTCTGTCTTAGGACCTACCAACTTCTCCATTACTGGTTCAGACCTACACCCTTTTCAGCCCCTTAATCTTATGTTCAAATTTTCAGATGACACTTATCTCCTTACTGGATCCTCTCAAGCTCATACTATTCCATCTGAACCGCATTTAATCTCTACCTGGGCTTCTGCCAATAACCTTACCTTAAATAGCTCTAAATCTAAAAACAAATGATCATTTTTCCGCCCTCGACAGCAATTTGACCCTCCTCCTCCATTACCTAGTATTACCCGAGTTAAAACTTTGAAAATACTGGGTGGTCATCCTTCAAGATAATCTCAAACTCACAGCCCATAGGCCACCTCACAGCAACTTGCTCCTCCTCTTTCTATGCGATCAGCAAACTCAAAACCCATGGCCTTTCATCCTCATCCATCCATAATGTAACCAAAGCCACTACCGTTGCTAAACTTCTATGTGCCTCCCCATCCTGTTGTGGTCTTACCCTGGCTTCCGATAAAGAGTGCCTGGAAAAATTCCTAAAAGAGCCAAACGCCTAGGTTACCTAGAACAATCCTTTCCAACAGTCTCTGAACTTGCAAATATAGCCGATGCGAAAGTCCTATAATAATAGGTCCTTGATTTTTGACGTAACGGCGGCTAAAAAGACTACATAATCATTTCAATTTTAGAGTTCACAACATAGGCTTCTGTTGACATAAACGTTTAAATGTCGTTTAGATCTAATAATTGCAATATTGATCCTATGGGACAGATATTGATGTTTGAAATGAAAAGAAGATATTAAAAATTCCAAAGAATTTTAAGCAGGTCATTAAGCAGGTCGGGAGCTAAATAAGCAGGTCAAATGACCTGCTGCGACCTGCTGTAGCGCCGCCACTGCTGGGATACAGTGGAGCAATAAATTTATGTACAACACGTGCGGCCCATAACCGTCCATCCCACTCCTTAGCTTCGACTGTAAAGGTTAATATATTATAATCGACTGGTTGATGCTAGGTGCTTGAGGTTAGAGTCGTCTCGTTAGCAAAGAGCTTATAAATTCATTCATTCATATCGAACTTTTGTATAGCGCCCTTTTAAGGAAACTACTCAGAGGCGCTCCCGACTCCAGCACGGCCAAAAAGAACAGTTTTAAGGTGAGAAAGAACGTGGGAGAGAAGGTCCTAGGAACAAGGCGAAGCTCCAGAGGGAGGCCATTCCAGGCCCCCCACCGAGAAAGCGCGATTCTGCATAGTGGAGGTTCGAGCAAAAGGGACAAGTAGGAGTCCCTGTTCAGATGAGCGGAGGGATCGAGAGCCCCTAGCACTAAGGACAGGGCAGCAGAGCTCACGAAGATAGGCAGGAGCGAAACCTAGTAAGCAGCGCCAGACTAGGGCAGCTGTTCTGTACGCAATCCGCTGCTCAGAGGGGAGCCAGTGGAGAACGTCGAGCATGTATCCAGAGATGTGGCCATATTTTGGTATGCGGCCAATAAGGCGGGCAGCAGAACGCAGGATCCGATCCAAGCACCCCAGTCGAACAGCCGGGAGGCCAGCATAAAGTGAACAACAGTAATCAAGTCTGGTTGTGACAAAGGCATGGACAAGAGTGCAAGCAGAAGTAGCAGTGAGTGAGCGGGCGACAGTGCGAAGCTGACGCAATTGGTAGAAGCAGTCACGGCTAAGGAGGTTGATATGGGGAGCAAAGGAGAGCTCTCGGTCCAATGTGACGCCCAGGTCGCGCACAACAGAGGAGAAGGTGAAAAGGGGAAAGGCGGCAGCGAGGGCGACCATGTCTAGCTTAGCCAGTTGCTGGCGGGTGCCCAGCCAGATGAACTGGAGTTTTAGCAGAGTTTAGCCGCAACCGGTTGGACGACATCCAGGTCTCAAGGGCTCCCATGATCGAGCTCATAGCCCGAGTGGTCGCAATAGCGTCAGAGGCAGAGCAATGCAAGTAGGCCTGGACATCGTCTGCATATAGCTGGGCCAAAGCAGAATAAGAGGCGAGCAGTGAGGCAAGGTCAGAAGTGTATATAAGGTAGAGGAGAGGTCCCAAGACGGAACCCTGAGGCAGCCCATAGGGGGCAGGGACCCATGGGGACCTAGTTGACCCATGGACCACACATAGGGAGCGCTCCCCAAGGAAGGACTCCAACCAGCAAAGGAAGGCACCAGACAGACCAAAAGATATTTGTAACCGATCAAAAAGTATCTCATGGTCCACAGTGTCGAATGCCGCGCTAACGTCAAAAAGCGCCAGTAAAGTGAGTTGCGATCTGTCAATAGCTCCGTAGATGTCTGAGAGGAGGCGGAGCAGCAGGGTCTCGGTAGAATGACCTTTACGAAACCCAGACTGGATCGTAGGCAGCAGGTTGTTGGTCTCGAGATATGACGTTAGCTGGCAGGCGACGATCTTTTCGATGACCTTGGAGATGAAGGAGACGTTGGCAATCGGTCGGAAGTTGTTAGGATCAGTTTTGTCAAGCCCCTCACGTTTGATGACAGGGATCAGGAGTGATCTTTTCTGAGTCGACGGCAGGTCCCCTTCCAAGATGGATCGGTTGCAGAGCGTGGTGAGAAGAGGTAGCAGTATGTCCACAAACTCCTGTAACAGGAACGTCGGGAGAGGGTCGAGCTCGCACGATTTCGGAGCGGCGGCGAGGATGATACGGCGTAGCTCAGCAGGGGCGACGGCGGTCAAAACAGACAGGCTGCATGTCGTAGGTGGAAATGCCGGCGGAGGAGAGTCAGCGGTTTGGCTGGTGTTATACCTTATTTACGTTTAATTAACTGTCAAACGTCAACTCGATAGAAAGCACCGCTACCCGCCATTTGCAACGTGAGGTCAGTGACGTCATTATCATGAATGATCATTACTTGGGAGCCGGCAACTGAGAGGTGCCTGAGGATAGCATGCATTGAAATTGTGGATGCCTGTATGCCACCTGTGTCCAATTTCGGTTGCCTGGCGCCAGTCCTAAATGTTCAGCTATCAAGATATAATTTCGGATATGGAGTTAACACATGAATTGGCATGATAATTCGACCAGGCCGGCAAAATATAATTTCAGACAATGATTTTTACTCTAAAATTGACCTTTTGTAATTAAAATAACTTTTGATCGTCTTGTATTTGGTACCCTTGTTTCTTATCACAGGTAGCCCTTATCCAGACGAGAAATACAAGAAAGAATTAACCAATTTCAACAATTATTGGCTGAGATCTTATCATTTTTCTTCAATTTTTGTTCGATTTTGTTTCTTATGACCTTGAAATAACCTTGAATGACCACGGATTTAGTATCTATATTTTATCAGAATATAGCTCTCATCGAGGCAAACAAGCAATAAAAAGTTCATCTAAATCGGACTATTCAATAATTTTTGTGATAAAAAGAGTAAATCGACAATGGACCCAAGTTCCAAGATCCGAGCATGGGCGTCTTCAGTTCTGGGGACTTAAGTAGGGTATGTTCAGGGGCTTTGAGGGACCTCAGGATAACATTTTAAAATTCTGTAAAAAATATTTATAGACAATAGATGAATAGAATAACTGGAAAAACTTGAGTATGGGTGTTTTCTGCGATTTTTCATTTTTCTGGACACCCCTATAGCAGCATACTTCTTTTCCTTGTTGCGAGCTGCCTTTTCCGTTGCCGCACCTGCGCTTTTGCGATGTTATACGAAGTATGTTCGTAGGATGCAGCGAAAGTATCTGGCCGGTAGTTTGGCTCTGGTGAAAGCTCGCCAAATAACATCGTTGAGCATGCCATGTCGATGTTGTCTTCCTGCTCCTTTGATGCAAGAGAATCCATGATGGCCGTTGGATTCTGCTATGACACCACATTTGCAAGTGTGCTTTTCACACAACGCAGTGCCTAGTCGGATGCCGGGAGCTATTCTTCGGGCCTCTCCTGACATGCGTAATCCTGCTATCGTAATGGGAAGTGCATGAAGCCAGTCTCCAGAGTGTGGCGATTGCACGGCTAACAATCTGGCTTTAACAGCAGAATCACTCGCTCTTTCTGACAGGTCTTGAAGTGCATGTGTGAAATGAGTTTGCTGTCCCATTCCCGTTGTATATGAACCTTCTGCTCGATGGGAGGAGTTGCGTTCGACTTCGATGACCAAGAACTAAAAGCCTCCTCTACCAACGGATCTGTGATTGTTAGAGGGACGTCGAGTAACAGTCGGTCTTGAAGGTTTCGTGTGCCAGCGGCTGATGCCAAAAAGGCGGAAGTTGCCAGCATAACGGCACTAGAATGCCCAGACTACCGTTTCTAACAGGTAAAGATGCCTGGATCCATTGATCGTCGCTCATGTTGATAGTGAGAAGGCGACACAGACCAGTTCTCAAGACTTCGTCGAAGTCGAGTAGAAGTAGGCTGCTGTTCTTAATGTGTATAGCAGCTTGGGTATGCTTAAGCTGCTCCTCAGCAGGGTGAATGAGTCGTGTGGATGCAGCATCTCAAGCCTTGTTGTGACTTTCTCTAAATCATTGATCTTTTTCTGGATAGATTTGTCGACAGCCCTGCCTGGCAGCAGCGGTGCTCCCAGCAATGTCAAATCTTCAACGGCGACATTTTCAAACTCGGCGAAGGTCTGAATCTTCTTTGCTTTATCGTAGCTTCTAAAGGATGCTTCGCATTTTGCTTGATTCAGCTGTAGACCATACATGGGCGCCTCTTTCTCTATCAAGCTGACGTCGTACTCAACTTGATCGATCGGTCCAGCAAGAGTAAGATCGTCCATATAGCCTATAGTGAATGGAGTTGTCAAACTCTCCAGAAGTGGATGTATTGCCAGACAAAACTCCAGTGGTCCTAAAGGGATCGCCTTGTTGGGTACCTTCCTCGGAATGAATTGTTTGCTGTCTGGTCTGTAGCTGGGGGGTGTAGGCATAGTTGTCATATACGTATTATTATTATTATTATTATTATTATTATTATTATTATTTTTATTTTTATTATTATTATTATTATTATTATTATTATTATTATTATTATTATTATTATTATTATTATGACAAATTTATTTCTTCATAAAGTCAACAAACTTATGTATAGACTCTATAGACTGATTCAAAATGACTGTTTTCAATATTTTTATAAGCCGTCATTTAGTCATGTTGTTACAATCCGAGGTGCCTAAAACAGATCAGAGCATTTCCAATTTGTAGGACGATTCTAGGACGATTGGTCATAGGACGATTGGTCATAGGACGATTGGTCATACGGACGATTGGTCATAGGGACGATTGGTCATAGGGCCTACCGGTCATAGGTCCTATCGGCGATGGGACTATCGAAGGCTATCGAAGGCTAAAACAAAGAAGTTTTTAAAACATGAAAACTATTTACTTGAGCTACATACGGGTAAACGTGTACTATTTCGACCAAACGTTAAGTTATTTGAAGTGAGTTGATCCCTGTAAGTATTACCCTAATAAGTGTCTTGATTGGCACTGATTGTATTTGTCTAAAAACGATGTATGCCCCGGTGCGTTGAGCTTAAAACTAAGAATGTCCATAACTAACGACTACAACGAATTATGTCGGTTTCTTAGCGGCATATGACCAATCGTCCTATGACCAATCGTCCGTATGACCAATCGTCCTGTGACCAATCGTCCTATGAGCAATCGTCCTATAGACCAATCGTCCGGATACCTGTAGGACGACTGATAGACGTTGTAGTAGATGACTGGTCTCACACTGGTCGCCTGTCGCTGCTGAGATCTTGCCTCCTAGTTCTTGAATAAACTGCAGTGATTCTGTGTGCCAGCTTTCCTGCAGTTTCGACTGCAACAGGGACGAAATGATGTGCTTATGAGATAGAGGCATATTTGTATTCCTAATTATTATTATTATTATTATTATTATTATTATTATTATTATTATTATTATTATTATTATTATTATTATTATTATTATTGTTATTGTTATTATTATTATGCCATTATTATTATTATTATTATTATTATTATTATTATTATTATTATTATTTATTATTATTATTATTATTATTATTATTATTATTATTATTATTATTATTATTATTATTATTATTATTATTAGTATTATTATTATTGGTATTATTATTATTAGTATTATTATTATTATTATTATTATAATTATTGTATTATTATTGTTATTGTTATTGTTATTATTATTATTATTATATTTGTTTATTTTTGGCACACACAAACAGCTGACACACTGCAACTTATTACAGCTAGTTCAAAAGAATAATAAAGATAGATATCAAAACATAGAACTGATGTTAACAGGTTAGGCCTAGCCGCCGGGATACCTTGAAAAAATATATGATTAAAAAATATTATATTTTTTTGTTCTCCTTCTTAATTTCAATGTTACAACTTATAAATTATGAAATATTGACAGAGCATGGTTGTCACCAAGAAATTTGTACTGCCACGTGAAACGTGCGGCTAAGCAACAATAATTAACTTCAGACTTGTAGACCTATACGAGACATCAAACGTCGAGACCGGGACCAAGACCGAGACATTATGATTCGAGACCGAGACAGAGACATTGGGGCCAAGACCGAGACCGAGACACAAGGTCCGAGACAGTTCAAGACAGTTCAAAACGAGTTAAATGCACATTGGACCCCATTCCAGAAACAGTTTTTCTCTCAACTTTTGAAGTCACTTAAAATCAACCGATCACCTGAATAGCATAAACTATAAAGAAATTAAATATTTCAGCCATTCTGAAATTTCCAAATGATTATAAAATTTAAACCAAAATTCCATATTTAGCGACATAGGCCTAAGTCATATCGCTCGCCTTGAGAAATTAGATGTTGTTCCAAGAGTTTCGCTTATGTTGGCTTTACACTAGCGGCAAAGGGCATGGAATTTATTTTGTTTTTTTATTGATTTCAAATTGCGTGAATGCAAGTGTCACTATTTCAGGTTTTCTTATGAGACATTTTGAGATATTTGCACTGATAGAAATTAGAAAATTGAAATAAAGTAATAAAGTACAAACTTAAAAGTGCTCTTTTCAGTATCTGTTAATACCACTTCAACACCGCTTTTCTAAACTTCCGGTTTGTTGAGCACTTCCGATTGACTAGTTATTTGTTCGGCACAGGACAATTTTATAGCACGATACCGTGAGAAGTTCAGAACTAAAGACAGTTTGCGCAAGAACTATGGAGACCGCTTCTAAAATAGAACAAGACTTTCGCCTCAAGACAGTTTCCAAAAGTCAGGAAATGACCTCGAGACCGAGACCGAAACAGTGGGGTCCGAGACCAAGACATCAAAAACCTATCTCGAGACGTCTCGAGACCGAGACAGTGTCTCGAGACAATCCAAGTATGATTTAATTTATATTACCGTTCATTATAGCGCATGTTGCGCATGTACCTCAACTATGCACGGTTTCTTACGAAGTTACGATTCAGCATTTGGAGTTACTTCAGTAAATTGAAATTCATATCTGTCATCAGCGAAACCCGTTTGTGGGCGAAAGGGAGAGCTCTAATAAGATCTTCTGGAAATTCTTCATTAAAATCACCAACAAAGAAACTGTTAACGATTTCTCGTACCTAAACATGCTACAAACATTTCACGGTATATATGAATCAAACAAATTTAATAATGATGTCTGGTACACAGCCGAAACTCTCCTTGATTCTTTGACATGTTTTAATTTGACAGTGCAATTGTTTTTTAAAGCGTTTGAACACACTATTTCGTTATCTAAATATTTACAAATAAACGGCATGGACATCCTACGAGCCTACGATGGTTTAAGACTTAGGCGTAGGAGGCGGGGTCAGAAGGGCAAGTCGCCCCACCCAGTTTCGGGAGTTCCGGTTTGTCTGGCAAGTAGGCGCCGGGAAATGCTGAAGAAACAATGAGAAGTTCAGCAATCAGTAGCACACCGCGCGATCTCCCAGCTCCAACTTGCCCGCATCAGAAGTAGTAGGCCCCATAACTAGCTCGAAAACCACCAAAACATTTACGGATTCATTCATTGGTGTAAAAACTAGTTACTTACTTAAAAACTAGAAAACTAGTAAAAACTAGTTACTTACTTACTTATAGCATTCAACATGTGGGCTGAGTACCGACTTAATAAAAGAATTAAATTCAAGCTCTGTTGTATTCCACTTTTAGCGTGCAATTCCGAAAGTCAGTGTTAGGTGCAGAAAATAAAATATCAGCTCGTTTGAATGATCGTTCAGTTCAGTTCGTTTCAGAACAATCGTTCGGTGGACTTGTAACGTGGTTTCTATTACCGGTACAGTGATTAAACCGTAATAGAGATTGTCCTGATCATGGACAGCGTTACTTGTAAGAGACTTACAAATTTACTTCTTTGGTAACGTTTGACGGGTCGCATAGCCTCTGAAGTACACTGCGAGATCTATAATGCTGCGTTTTAGATGAATTCAAAGGTGCAAAAACATACATACATACATGAAGTTGCATGGAAACACGCATAAATACATACGTAAGGACAGGTATGCATACATTTAAGCATACGTGAATATATGAATGCATGTATGCATACCTACATTATATGCATACATGCATACATGCATACATGCATAGTTACATACATAGGCCTACGTACGCACATGCTTAGTCTACATACATACATGCATACATTACATGCACACACATTCACACACACACACACACACTATATATATATATATATATATATATATATATATATATGGATATATCTGAGGTGTTAATTTACCTCAGGTTGCGACATGAGGGTTAAGAGACTGTCTTCTTTAAGAAATTATATAGATATATATATAACACTAGTTTACAATGAAGTGCAAAGACAGACAGGGTGGTGTAAAGTGCAACAGGATCGTCAGTGAGGAGGTTTGACGATTGAATTGTTGAGACAAAATCGTTCAAGACTCGTGGAAGAGTCTTTCTACCAACGAACGCCATAACATAGATCGGCAGCTCCTTGCGAATCTATTTCACTGGGAATACCTCCAACGGGGGACATAAATAATGTGGAATATGCATACCATAACTACTATTCGACATTTGTCAGTACTTCATTTAATCAGGCAAAATAAAATCAAACGCGTTTGAATAGCCGAGAAAGGAACGGAAAAACTGTAGTGGAGTTGCTTGAGCAAGATATTTACGATGTGTGCCTAGTTAAAAGAGTGGACTATGCATCGATTCCGTTATCGATAAAATGCATATAATAACATTTCCTGAGCACTTCGGGCACTGATTGATTGAATTCACTGTCCTTTACAGCGCTAAAAGTAACTGAAAGTAAAAGTAGGCCTAAGTATATAAATATGGCTTTAATGTGTCCAGAGAGCGTGTAGACAATTTACTCTTTATCGACTTTAGCTTTAGCGAATTACTCGTCACGTGATCACTTATTTACTCGAAAACGTTGTCAATAAACGAAAATATTATTATTATTAATAAATTACGGTTTACATCTAAACAGTAGGCCTATTGTGTTCGGTGAACTCTGTTTCCAACTATTGTCTACGTAATTTACAACAAATAATGAAATACACTTCCAGAGACGCAAAGCTTGTGACGTCACAGTTTAAAGTCGATTGTCTTGGTCGTCATGACGGCAAGGATGACGTTTTGACATTTTTCTTAATTCTAATCACGAGATATAGGCCAACACAGCGCACGAAAAACAGAAGTCACGTGAGCCAGCTTATTCACAGGCGCTCAGTCAAAACAAAATCAACGGGCAGGCAAGATCAATATCGGTTCCAGGTCAAGGTAGGATCAGGCAATCAGAAGGATGCGATGGATTGTGGCGATAGAGGAAATATGAACAGAAGGGTTCAGAGTAGCATATCTTGAAAACGAGTTTTTTTAAGTTTTGAGTGGAAGACTTGTGTAGAGAACTAGAGATAGTAAGAGGTGGAATTTTGGTGAGTTCGTAGGCTGGATCAGAATAAGTTTTTAGCCTACTTATTGTAATTTCGGCGAAGCGGAACAGATTTGGCTAAGCAGGCTTTAATGGATGCTTTGAATGAAACTCAACTATTCATCAACATTCATTTCTGATCTGACTCCCCAGCCTATTCTATCCTGAATTAGCCTAACCTCGGTCCATTATGGTAAAGGTGGGTCTTGCTTTTCTGTTCAAATTATGTCACTGCATACGTTCACTTCACCTATTCCAGCATCCAAGTCTTTTGAGGTCTTGGCTGCTACTCTAAATTCTGGTAACAAGCAAGTATTATACTGCTCGAATGCTTGATAATAGTAGGCCCTACTCAATATTCTTGGCAATATCAATGTTTCATAGTTTGTGAAATATCTAACATATTAAAAAAATTCTCTGTGAGGGATTTTCCGATTTTGCCCCTCAGCTTGAGTAAAATGCCTTTTCGGGGTGTTTTGCCCCATTTGCAATAAAAAAAATATTAAAACCAGTATTTTATCAACAGGAAAATTTTGTGAGTATATTTCAGGCACTTTCATTTAAGACTTCACATGATCCAACATGATCCCAAACCTGGGGTTTGGAATAGCCTCCCTCGGGAGCTACTTCTGTTCCCTAGATCATGTACTGATGCTTTCTGTGGCCATTTGAAAACTTACCTTTTTCCCGGGCTGGAGTTGGAAACGCTTCTGAATAGTTACCTTTAAGAGGCGCTATATGAATTTTCGAATGAATTAATGATATACAAGCTTATGTCCACTGCCGTGCGGCTGATGCAGTGGTCTCTGTTGGGCTGATGTGCCGTGCTGTTGATGCCCTCTTTGGTTGGATGGCAACCGCCTCCTCTTGAACCCATCCAAAACTCTCTGACCTCTGTCTTGCTGTCTCCGACCTAGCCCTCCCCGTCTGTTCTGCGCTTGGCCAAGGGAGACCTTTTTGTCCCCCGGGCCTGTTCATTTCTGAGGCAGCGTCGAGCCTTCTAGATTGTTGGGCCCTCCACCTGGAATGGGCTCTCACTTGAGTTGCGCTTTCTACCCCGCAACAGCATGCCTGCTTTCTGCCAACTGCTTAAGTCTTCTCTGTTCAGCCGTGTCTCGGCTGGGCGTGCCTCTGAGTAGGCTCGTTGAAGTGGCGTTATATAAAGAGCCGACGTATGTTCATTTGCATGTGCACATATATTGCATATATATATATATATATATATATATATGCATATATATATATATGCATATATATATATATATATTTATTTATGTAAGCGTTTTATATAACGTTCTTTTAAAAATTCACCTTCCAACAATGTTTCTCATTAGCCTAACATAACATTTAATATAATGCCTAAGTGTAAGGAAGCGCGGGTTTAGGCTAATGGCGTTACCTGCATGAGCAACGTGCATTTATTTGTTTTGTGCCACTAGTAATTAGACCTTTTGTGGCCAAACTGAACGGCATGAAATTTCTCAACTTTTAAATGCTATCTACGCAGTAATATAGGCCGATATATGCCAAAACGGACCAGTGGCTCTTCCTCTTTGCGATGTTTAACTCGGAAATATGGGGCCTATATCTATAGGCCTATTTTAATCCATACCTTCTCTCTCGCTCTGTTTCTGACTGTCTGCCTGTCTGTCTCTCCCTCTCGCTCTCTCGCTCTCTCGCTCTCTCGCTTTCTCTCTCTCTCTCTCTCTCTCTCTCTCTCTCTCTCTCTCTCTCTCGCTCTCTCTCTCTCTCGCTCGCTCGCTCGCTCGCTCACTGTGGTTATTCATGACCTTTAATCTGCGCAAATGAAGTGTTGTGAGCAATTGCACAAATTAGATATCAATCAATCAATCAATCGTTTATTGTTCCCAGTACAACCAACATAATGACACTTAACACAGTAACCAGTAACATTGCAAGGGATACAACAGGAAGACCCAGAAGGGACCATGGTCCCGCTTATTAGGGTCACCTTGTACCATGAGACAAATGTAGAATGACAAATGATTGACCGTTATAAGTCCAATTGAACTATGAAGCATAAAGAGAACCGTAATGTAAAATAAAGACAAAAACCTTAACTAGTAAACAGAACTGAAATTTAAGCAGAACCGTAATGTAAAATTAAGACAAAAACCTTAACTAGTAAACAGAACTGAAAATGTAAGCAAAACCGTAATGTAAAAATTAAGACAAAAACCTTAACTAGTAGACAGAACTGAAAATTTAAGCAGAACCGTAATGTCAAAATTAAGACAAAACCTTAACTAGTAAACAGAACTGAAAATTTAAGCAGAACCGTAAAGAAAAATTAAGACAAAAACCTTGACTAGTAATGCAGAACCGTATTGCAATTAAAGACAAAAACCTTAACTATTAAAGCAGAATATCATATGGTATTTATTCATTTTGATCGATTAAGTATGCACGTACTGATTTTTTAAATGATGACAGATTAGGCAAGCTACGGATAGCATGGGATAGACTATTCCAAACAGAAGGTCCGACACATTTAATTGAGAACAGTCGAGAGTTAGTGCGAGCAAAATTCCCTCTGTAAGCACCCCGCGATCTAGTATTGTGATCGTGAAGGTCAGACGTACTAGAAAAATAGCCTGCAAAGGCACAGGGGAGTAAATTATGAGTAAAGCGAAACATAAATTCACTAATCTGTAATTTATTAATTTGTTCAACAGGCAAAATATTAAAGTCATGAAAAATTGGATTAGTATGAGAATTAAAGGAGCTACCTGCGATGATGCGTACAGCCCGCTTCTGAAGTACAATTAATCTCTTAAGCCGGGAATGATACGTGGAAGCCCAAGCAATATTACAGTAGGCCAGATATGGATAAATAAGAGAGTAATACAAATTAATGAGAATGTTGCGAGGTAATAAATAAGAAATGCGAGACAATATTCCTATATTCTTAGCAATTTTAGTAGATATGTTTTTAATGTGCTCCTTCCACGTCAGGTGCTCATCGACATAAACACCAAGAAATTTAGAAGATTTTACTTGCGAGATGGCTGTATTATCAATGGATACTTCAAAAGTTTGAAGAGGAACCGATTTTCTATGAGAGCGAAAAAGGACAAAATTCGTTTTAGACAAGTTAAGCGAAAGTCTATTGGCCTTGAACCAGTCGGCGACAGCTATAAGTTCAAAATTAACAAGCTCTAACAATCTGTCAAATGATTTATGAGAGAGAAAAACATTTGTGTCATCTGCGAAAAGGATAAAGTGCAGTAGAGATGATGCGTTAGGAAGGTCATTGATGTAGAGTAAAAACAACAAAGGACCCAAGTTGGAGCCCTGACGGACTCCATGTCGAACTGATTTGACGTTAGACAAGATACCATTACATATAACTTGCTGTTGTCTATGGTCAAGATAACTAGTAAACCAGCGAAGTGGAACACCACGTATGCCATAATTTTCAAGTTTTTTCAACAAGATACAATGGTCGACCGTATCAAAGGCTTTGGCAAGGTCGAAGAAGATTCCTATAGAGAATTCATTGGCATCAATAGCATAAGAAATTTTATCATGCATATTTAACAATGACATAGATGTCGAATGACCTGACTGAAAGCCATGCTGCAAAGGATACAAAATATTCATTTTATTGACATAATTATATAGACGCTCGTACATTATTTTTTCGAAAACTTTAGAAAAGAATGGCAAAATAGAAATGGGTCTATAGTTTGAGAGATCCTCTTTGCTTCCCTGCTTAAATATTGGCACCACTTTAGCAATTTTAAGGGCTGATGGTACTATTCCGGTGGAGAAGGAGCAGTTAATGATTTCAGACAAGGGAGCAGCTATATAGTGTAAGTTCGGATTGGCTATGCAAGGATCAACATCATCAGGACCTGAGCTGAAGATATATACTCTTCTATATATTTCTATTTTATATAATAGGTTGATAGAGAGAGCAAGAGGCAGAAATAGTCGAAATGTTTGTTCCCAATGTTGCATCGACCAATACAGCCTGTCACTTAAAGACTAATCCTCGTTTTTAAACCGCTGTCAGTATATGGCAGTATTGGAACTGTTCGAAAGTTGGGACTTAATCCTTCCATTTGAGTCGGTCGCCTTGAACAGTAGGCTACCAAGTGTATTAGAAATAAGAAATAATAATGAGCTCATACGGTTCTAAACTTTGACGTTGGATATTGGCGTTCGCTGCTTATGTGAACAGCTTAAGTCAAACTAACGTTTCAACTCAGCAAGAGACAGAATCTTACATCATTCAAAAGCCATTATCCTGGCAATTATTATGCAAAGAATTGCTAAGGACTTATGTAAGTACCCTACCAATGTAGCTGGACATTTATAAAGTGCATTTTTAACCTCTCAACAGCGCTATGAAGTTGGCTGAAAAGATGCGTCTTAAGTTCTCAGATCGAAAGATATGTCTGTATGTGTGTTTGTATGTGCGCGTATGTGCCTGCATGCGCATGTGTGGGTGTGTATACGTGTGTGCGTGTGTGTGTTTACTCGCATTGGCGCCATATGCAAGACTTGCTGTATTGTAGCTACTTCACCCACTTTCATTTACTAATTTGTATATAGGCCTACCACAAGCATATTAATTGGCCTTTTTCTGTAATCTTACAGACTGATATAGACCTATTTTATTACATCACTTAATCCACGCTTCTTGACCGGAATACTGAATTTAACATTTAATTTCTTTTTATTGACTAGCCCATTGTATTATAAATTTAATCCACTCTTATTGACTGTATTGTACTACATAACCCTGACCCTGAATCTCTGACTGCATTATTACAAACTCCGAAGGTTGAACTTTGGTAGCCTATCTCTGACTTTGGCCTGGGCCAAATTTTGTTGCCACTCCTAATATTTATGTTCCAGAGTTTTAACTTTGACTAATATCGTTATAATTATATTTATTTACTGTAGTCTTGCTCGGAGTTTTAAATTAAATTTTATGCTTAGTTATAAGTTTTAATTTTTAAGCTTTCCGCCGCGTGGAATGTGCGGCCTTTAATGCGCGCAAGGTCACACGGAAATGTGAATCTGAGGCGCGGACAGTGAGCCGCCAGGTGAAGATGCTTTTAGATTCTATAACTATAATTCATCCACTCCAATTGACTGGTATATTGTCTTGCAATACTTAATCTACTCGTATTAATTGGTATTGGTGCTCTGCATGCTGCAGCATGCACCTTTTACACGAATCTTAAAACTGTTCTTTATCGCCGGATTTGGGCTGTGAGCGCCTCTGAGTAGCCTACTAGCCTATTCTGAATTGGCGCTATATAAGTCCTCTGAATGAATGAATGAATGAATGAATGAATGAACGAACGAACGAATGAATGAACGAACGAATGAATAAACGAACGAACGAACGAACGAATGAATGAATGAATGAATGAATCAGTGAATGAATCAGTGAATGAATGAATGAATGAATGGTATATGAAATGCGCTGTTACTGACTCCCATTATTCACTGGTGTGATTCTACAACCCGCCTGTTGCTTCCACCCATCCAAACGAAAGAGAGCAAGCAACGCCGCATCCAATGGATCAGAGGTTATCAGTCAGCGCCACTCCCCTTCAATCCACCTCATATATATGTAGGAGCGAACTACGGTAGGCGCCCATTGACCACCCAGATCGTCGTCAGCTCAGATCGAAGACAGCATAGGAAGCAGCGCAAACTTCTCTCAGACGATTCCTGTCTCAGCAGCCAAGATGCCCCGTCGCATCGTCTCAGACTTTCGTCTGGCGGGAATCGCCTGCCATGTGCTCTGCCTCCTCATCCTCGTAGTTGACCGCATCCCGTTCGCAAGCTCAGCATCCGCAGAAGTCGCCGACATCTCCTCTGTGGTCGCTTCAGGTGAAAATCGACCTCTGATCGGTACGAAGTTTATCCAACTTTCTATAATGTAGGCTGTCACAGTGAGCTGCGCACTGCGAATCATTGTGACATAACATCACATAATACGATGGCAAATGGTTAATCTAAGATAATTTGACGTAATTTAACGTAATATTTAATGTTGCAATTATTTTATTTAGCGCATTGTGTCGTAATTTGATGTAATATAGTATATTTTACCAAAAGGGACATAATAATTATGATGCAACATAGTGTAATTTCACGTAAAATGACATAATATGACTTAATAGCCTATAATGTAATGTTACTAATCTGTACGCAAAGCAATAATTATGATGAAATATGACATCATATGAAGGATTGTAATTATACATAATTATTCATAGGACGACGTATTTAGCGATGGTGTGATATATGCGGGTTAGATCGGCTGCGAAGTTTTTGCTATAGAAAAATAAGATACTTTTAGCAAATATAAATTGTAATGAGAACTACCGTAATCTGATATAGTTGATTATAAACTGTCGCTTTAAACCTGTAGCTATGATCGAGGTTGGTTACAAACTATAATGGAACGTACTATAAGTTAACATTTTCTCACTGACCTGAAACTATCTATTAACTTGTATAGTAGGCCCACTCGCATCCCACTGATTTCCATTAACTCCTGATCAACCAACCACTCTGCTGCTACAACGCAAATGTCTTCGTGCCTGTCCTTTACTCTCTACGAGTCTGAGGCTGTCTTGTTCGATACACATCGAATAAGACAGCCTCAAACTCGTAGAGTTTGGGACGACCTCTGACCTAAAGTTTGCAAATCTCTGATCCACGTAAGTCCACGTATCTGGATCAGTCATCCACTATCATTCATGCACCCATATCTTCAGATCGATCGCTCCATTCAAAACTGAAGTCCCACCTTTTCAAGAAATTGTATACCCTGATTTTTCTTACCCCTTCCCGTAAAATATAAGCTATTTCAGTGTAACTCTTCTCTGTCTCCCTCGCTCTTTGGTCATTATAACCAATCGGATCTTGCATTTTTACGGTAATTGTACACAACCCCTCTGACTTGGCGCAGGATTAAAGACGTAAAACTATAATTATGGATCTCATGGCTTGATGAGATTTCGTGGTAGTGTAAAAATTAGAGTTGGCTGGATTTCTTTCGGTCTGCTACTTTTTTCAAGTAGCAACTACATCCATTGGTGCGCAATGGGTAACAACGTTGACATTATAAAAGTTTTAGGGTTATAGAGAAGATTGTTAGGATTGCTTTGTCCTTAAAATGATTTATTCAGATATCGGAGTGGTGTTTGAAAGGTGCTAAGCAAAACTTCAGATTGCGTGTATGTAATGTAGTGCTTCCCAAGCTAGATGTCGCGGCTCACAATGGTGCCGCGAACCTGCTCAAAGGTGCCGCGTCTGGTTAGCAGATTCATAGCATTTGCGCAGCTTTTCTGTAAAATGAGAAAAACTACTGGTTATCACTATTGGCATATGCCTTAACTGTTTTAAAACGCTTAAAACAGTGTAGAAATAGTTAATACTGCGGTTGAATACAGGGAACGCTAATCGTCAGTAAAATAACGAACTAACTGGAAGAAAATAGATTATATTAAGGCCAGACCTGTCGTTGCGTTAGTAAGGGTGCACGCTGCGCTCTGAAAAAGATTGGGTACCGATATTCATTCATTCATTCATTCATTCATTCATTCATTCATTCATTCATTCATTCATTCTGAGCATTTATATAGCGCCCCTTCAAGAATCTACTCAGGAGCGTGCCCAGTCCAGTCACGACTAAAGAAAAAACTTGAACGACTTGTAAAACCCTGCCGGGGTTACTGATGCATTTGGGCACGTATTTCTTTGTATGCATACATGTATGTAATGTATGCAATGTATGTATTGTATGTAATGTATGCAATGTATGTATCCACGCACGTACGCCATTTGTATCTACACGTGTGTATGTAGACATTTATGTATGCATATATGCATGTATGTATGTATGTATGTGTGTATATGTATGCACGTATGCATATATGTATTTTTGTATATATGTATGTATGTATGTATGTATGTATGTATGTATGTATGTATGTATGTATGTATGTATGTATGTATGTATGTATGTATGTATGTATGTATGTATGTATGTATGTATGTATGTATGTATGTATATATATATATATGTATGTATGTATGTATGTATGTATGTATGTATGTAATCGTAATCGTAATGTGAAATCCAAAGTTCTAAGACGCCATGCACTCGAAAGGTAAGCGCAGGCTATACCAGCTTATTCACGAGCGCTGCACGTTCAGTATAAAGGCTACGTACGTAATCATAGTTTTGCTTACGATGTGACGAACGTGTTGTGATACAATGAAGTGTAATGTAACGGTCTTTGTCTATATAACCGCACCATTGAAAGATTAGATAAATACAAAGCAGCCAAACAATCACAAAGGTGCATTAAGCCTACATATCTCCAGACAACTAAAATTGTCCTTATTAATGGATGCAGTGACCTTTTGACATCCATTGCTTAATGGATTCCATATAGCAGGAAAGCTAATGTGTCTACTGTATGATTGCTCTTCAACCCTATAGACGTAATGTGTGTACTGCACCGAAACGCTGCATAACATTGCGCACCTGTGAGAGAGGCTCCATGACAAGGAGACGCAAGAGGCTCTTATCCCAATCCCACATTAACACAGAGGCCTACAATACACGAATAGTCAAATATACACTCGATAGCCCTTAGTTGATTGTTCTGTAAGAGACATATATATATTATATATATAATATATAGTATATATATATATATATATAAATTGGCGAATGCAGTACAATGCGGTGCAATGCAATAGACAGACACACCGGTCTATATCCACCACCACCCTACACCCCATCCCACCAAAGGGGAATGTAGGAAACGACTCAATCGATTATATTTATACAGGAGACGGATATTTGTCCAAACTGTGGAAATGCGTGTAAAAGATATATTAACCTAGAAAGGTGCGCTAAAGTTAACACATTGAATCTAGAATCTTTATAGACATTTTAATACCATCAACATATTGACGCGCAAGCACTATGACAGCTGGTCAGCAACAGGACGACTGTTAACATCTTAACGTATACATTGGTACACGCGACCAACAAAATGGAGGTCTAGGATGGTACAAAATGGTAATGGTAATTGTAAATTTATATAGCGCCACTTCGAGAAAAACTTACCAGAGGCGCTCCCGACCTAACGCAATAAAACCATGATCGAACAAAATGAAGGGTCAGGATTGTACAAGATGGCTTGACATTTCATAGACGATCACTCATAACTGACTGTTCTCGCGCTTCAATATTGCAACTTTATTGTTCCTGGCAGCGTTATATACACAACAGCAAAGCCCTGTGTTAAGTCGAAAACATTGGTTACCTGGGTTAAAGTCTCCAACGCGGACATGATATTTGACAAATGAAATGACAACCCACAGTATAAAATACGTCAAATTGTTTCAATACAGTGTAATAACTTCCGTATAATAGGTTTGTTAAAGCACAAGGCAACATCATCAATCAATGATCGCTTTAATTGAAAACTAATCAAAAATCGAGATCCACTGGATCTGAATTCCCATGGGTCAAATAAAAACCAGAAAGATCAAGCTACAGTGGGTGAGCAAGTTGAGACAGATGAGTGTTGAAAAGATCCGCCATATCAAAGTTTTTTCTGATGGTCGACCAGTCCGAAGAGCTGGCGGTGGTGGTATGATGATGTGTGCTTGCGTTTCATCAACGGGATCAAAAGTCTCATCCTAATAAATAGTCTCATCCTGCAGAAGACCTTGACACATCAGAGGACAAATCTGCGCAGACATTGATTGAGCCTAATGAATACATAGCATAAAACCGAGGTTTCGTATAGCTCGCATCAATGTCGCACGAATTCTGATATAGGAGCATGCAGCCAAACTTAAATCAACTATGGAAATTAACTCATCATAACACCTACACGTTATGAGTCGGTGCTTGATGCGGCTAAAAAAACACCGTCAACAATTTTCTGGTGTATGCAAGTATATACATATATTGTACATGTAAATAAGTACAGGGTTCCATATATATTTATGTATATGTATAATCTGGTATCTGCATGCTGTTCCTCTGGCGTTTTTTCTCTGTGCTGGTCTCTTCGTCTGTGTACATCTAATAAGTATATACACTCCACCTATCTATATGGAAATTTGTCATTAATGCTCATCATACGACAAGCCCCGCAATGCAAATACGCTGTATGAATATATAGACCTACAGAATAACATTGCATAGATTCGACCACGAAGTTAATTGAATATAAATATTACCTATGCATGAATTTGATGCATATCATACACACGCGTAAATAAATATGGACGAGAGCACTTCGCATGCATGCCGTCTGCAAGACTTCATCGCTGTGATGATGTCCTCTACAAATAGCCATTGAATGAAGCACCGGAGAGATGCGCTCTTCTGTCTCGGCTAATAATACAGCGGCCGCAGACTCCAGGGCAGGAACTTCCTTATCCATTTAGGGTTATGCTTCCTCGGGGATCTATATAGCATA
Source organism: Aporrectodea caliginosa (assembly GCA_020284085.1). Classification (NCBI taxonomy): domain Eukaryota; kingdom Metazoa; phylum Annelida; class Clitellata; order Crassiclitellata; family Lumbricidae; genus Aporrectodea; species Aporrectodea caliginosa. Next base: position 2,623,639 of record JACEVL010001024.1, read on the forward strand.
TTCGATGTCTCACACTCCACGGATAACCTGACTGCATGGAAGAGCAGTTGGCCACAACTCAGTTGAACCAAAGAGAAGTCCGTAAATTCTGCTATGAACAGAGACACGGTCTGCCTAACTTCGCAAGAGATTGAAACAATGCCCACGCCTCTTGTGCATGGAAGAATCTATAAACCATCTTTATCCATCTAGGGTTATGATTCCTGATCAAAAGTGCTCGCCTATAGGACTTGGAATAATCGTCCTGTCGCCATGCATGTGTTTCTACTTGCAATTCAATATTCAAAAGTGAACTTCGTCGTCACTTATTGACTGTGGATCCCTGACTCCCACAATGCTTCCCTCGCTATTACCTGCCTTAAGTGCTTCAGTCATGTGTACAACTGTACATACTGTGCTCGGTGCAGACACTCGTGTTTAATTTTTTTGATGTACTTAACTAATTAAGTTCTACAACTTTTGGTAATTTCATGTTTAACCTGTTGCTAACTTTTCCATGTACATGGGTAACCCTGTCAGCGTTTCTCACCCTTTGCATCTTGTTGGCCAATGTATAATCTATTCGTATTTGTGATGTTGTAAGATACTCGAAGCAATAAAATTTTTGGTTTATGGTTGGTTATACACGTGGCACATTAACCTTAGCATGTTTTAAAATTTTACTATTCATTATTATTATTACTATACATTATTATTACTTCTGTGTCATTTTAAATTGTATGTCGATGTCCCATTGTGCGTTTGCTAATAGAGTAATAAAGGTCATACTTACTTACTTACTTACTTATACATATATACATGAATTATATAAATATATAGACGTATATATGCATCCATTAATAAAAGTATACATGTATGCATGCATACATACAAACACATTTACATACACGCATAGATAGACGAAACTCCGAGAGAGGCAAATGAGGCAGCAATTCGCCACTTAACAAATGAGTCCGACGAAGTTTTGCAATCGTTTTCGCCTTCTATGCATTTTCCTACGATAACTCAAATTACGCAGAGATGGTCCAAACGTTTCAGTTGACTCTATCGGTCTTGTTGCAAACATAATTAAGCAATGCATACGTAACTAAGCAGTCATGCATGAACTCAATCCTACACGGAGGACAATGAACATCTCTCTTAATTCGAACTTATGTCTACCAGTTTATCATAAGTTTCGTGACTCGGAGAAAGGACGTCACTTTCCACTTTGCCTCACAAAGTGGTGGGAACCAATCCCTACTCCCTCCCCTTCCTCTCTCCTTGTTTCTTCTCCCCCCCCCTCTCTCTCTCTATCTCCTTCTCCTATATACGAATATAGTGTGACACTTTATCTGACACTTTAAGATCACTCCTAGATAACAAAGTACATATACACTTGTTTACATTCTGTTAACATGTAGACAACCCTGAGACCACGATAGATCTAAACAACAGTCAATAATGAATCAGTGGGATATATGACGAAACTTTCTTCAAACTAAAATGTCGTTGGAATCATCATTTGTAGAAGCAGTGGTAACTGGACATCACCGAAACAAACCACAGTTACGCCTCTTACATACATACATACATGCATACATGCATATATATATATACATACATACATACATACATACATACATACATACATGCATACATACATACATACATACATACATACATACATACATATATATACATACATACATACATACATACATACATACATACATACATACATACATACATACATACATACATACATACATACATACATGCATACATACATACATACATGCATACATACATACTAGGGTGTGTCTTAAAATATGAAATTTCAAAATTAATATCGGCCTTGTTGTTTTCGTGTTCCACCTTGAGAAACATTGTCATTTGCCAAATTAGATGAAAATCGGAATAGATTTAGAACTGGCGCAAAGCCCCGGAAGAATTACCACTTACGAAACAATGTAATAGCCTAAATTGCAATTTTGAAAGATCCAAACACATTTCAACAATTAAACATAAAATATAAGGCAACGGTGAAAGAAGAACCGTTAGTTATTTGTCATTTATTTATTCCCTTCAGTGCTTTTTGGGAACTTGGGTAGTCGACCATTTGCAGCACAAATTGTTCTCTTCCTTATTTCGGACCAAGGCTTCATTGAAGGACTGCAAGAGAGCTACTTCTTTCTCTGCCAAATAGTTCGTCACTCTTTTGGCGGATATGATGTCGTTTGCGTCACTGTATGATTGTTCTGACTCCCATTGTCGCGGGTCCCGATCAAGAAAAAAATCATCCAATCCAAGGATCTGGAATATTTTTGTGGTAGAAGTGCTGAAGAAATGTATGTATAATGTATGTATGTATGTATGTATGTATGTATGTATGTATATATGTATGTATGTATGTGTATATGTATGTATGTATGTATGTATGTATGTAAGTTTGTATGTATGTATGTATATATATATATGTATATATGTATGCAGGCATGCATGTATATATGTATACGTACGAGGCGTAACTGCGGTTTGTTTCGGACTTTCGGTGATGTCCAGTTACCATAACAAGGCCGATATTAATTTTGAAATTTCATATTTTAAAACACACCCTAATACATATGTATCACCTAGTGCTCATTAAATTTATTAGTATTAGTTAACTAGTTAAGAATTACTATGTTAGGCCTATATCTCATACTTGTGTTTCAGTTGTTCTGCCAAAACATTTGTCTTTGTTACAGGTGGCCCATTAGCGGGACCTAGGTCCTTTAGGGTCGTATTCCTTTTGATCCCCTTGTTGCTTGTCTGTTTTTTCTCTTTTGTACTTGCTTTTCTTTGTTTATACTTGGGTTCAATAAAATTTATGGTTATGGTTATATACACATACATACATACATACATACATACATACATACATACATGCATGCATACATACATACATACATACATAATGTGACTCGGAGAATGTATAGCAGTGAAAACTTCTGAAAACCTGTGTTGCCAGCCTCTCAAACTGCGTAGACCCATTTGGCGAATTCATCGATAAAATGGTTATCTGGAAGAGCATGTAGGTGCACATGTAGGCCTAGTGCCGGATGAAAAAAATGTGTGGACTCTATAGCAAAGTCGTCCAACTGACTGTTTAAACTGTATGCTCTGATCTTCGCATCGACTGCACGTGGAATTACGTTGAGTTTATCGCTCGGAATCCGACACCACATATCAATTACACATATCAATTAATTTCTCCAGGATTAGTCTACTTTTAACCAGATTCATTTTTCACGCAATAATCAATGTAGGCCAAAGACAACGTGCATGCATTCATGTATGTATGCAACTATGCACGTATGTATACATACATGCATGCACACATGTATGTATGTATGTATGTGTGTATGCAAATATGTATGCATGTAAATATGTATGCATGTATGTATGAATGTATATACTATGTATGCATGTATGTTTCCATGCATTTGAATGATTAGGTCAACAATTATTTCTGCTCATACAAATGATTCGCAAATTTCTCCATTTAGCGTCAATTTTCCCGTCTATTTACCCATAAAAACCTAACTGGTTTAGAATTAGCATCCGTGCGAATTGTTTCCTTCTTTCCAACTTTCCATCACCGACCGCCTCTTCCGCTCTCCCTCCGAAATATGACGCGGGAAACAAGTGCGCCCTCCAACCCCCCTCCCCCACCCCACCCCCCCCCCAAGGCCGCATCAATCACAGCGGCGTCCGATAATTAGTGACCACAGCGGCGCTCACATCCCGGCAATTTGGGTGACTCCGACGTAGAAATATGACGTATTTCCGGTCATCCAATCCTATCGAAATTTACGACGGGGGTCTGCATATTTTTGAGTCATGCTTCTTCCGCAGATTGCTTCGTAAACCATTGGACCAATTCGCTGCTAATTTGACTTTGTTGCTTGGTTTTTGCCGCCGGTCGTTGTATCGGGTTTTAATTGGTCTGGCGACCTCTTGCGGCGGAACTATTTCGACGCTGTCAGAAATTATGACGACAGATGGCGCTTTGGTTGCTCTATAGATGAGAACGAGGCTTCATACCGGAAACAATGCATCCGACGATAAACCCACAGCGAGCATAATTTATATACAATACATATGCCCATAGGCGTAACTTTCTATTGTGACGGTGGTGTCCGGTCACCACCACTTTTAAAAGTGGTGGTGATAGTCACCACCACTTTTGGTCCTGCAATTATATATATTTTTTAACATTAAGGCATTTAGCTGTCTACCGTCTATGCTATTCATGCATACTTAACATCGCAATAGCGGCAATGCTAATAGAGGCCTCCACATGTGTCCACACTACCTTACTTACATATGTTTGGTTTCATAATTTGGTGATGTCATCAGTTTTGTTTGTATAAAAGGTCAAATAATCAAATTCATGTGGAATGTAATGAATCGATTCATTGTAAAGAGACCGCGACAGCCGACAGGTTATTATTGTGCATGCGATATAGCCTATCCTGTTTCCGTGGTACTCTAAGCTCTAACTAAACCTAAACTACGGGATAACCATTTAACGTTGACAATGACTATAATTGGTACCATAACGTCGATTATTGGTAGTACCATAGTTGTTAAAAACGGTAAAATCAAAATAAAAAACGGAAAAAAACCCTCGTTTAATTGAAAAAAAAAACGGAAAAAACGAGAAAAAAACGGAACAGAAAATAATTTAACTTTCCTACATCTTTTACTGCATTTTAAAATTAAAAACCTTGTTTACACAATTTATTTTTAATCAGCAAATAACATAACATTATTAGTAATCACCAAGTAACAGTAATCTACAACAATTGTTTTCTTTTTCGTGAGTTTGGTTTCAAAAGAAATTGAGAAATCAAGAATACTGAAATCTTTTCAAATTTAAATTGTATACATAAGTCCACATAATTCCAAGCTGACATAAGTAATTAAAAACAAAACTTTGTAAGCACAGAGTGTACTAAATTAAAAATTGTAGGTCTAGGCCTACTTACAATTCTGACATATATAAGAACTTGATATGGAGTAATATCCGTCAGTTTATCAGTCAGTCAGTGAGTATATTGAGTACATAGACAACATTTCGCATTTTGGATAACTTAGAAATTAAAATAACTTTTATAAATTTTATTTCCTGTAGGCCTACTATGCTGTTTATTTCTCAACAGATGACACTAAATATTGACGTAAATTAGATGAATCCTTGAAAAGACGGAGACAACGTAAGGGATATCAGAAAAAAATTAAATTAAACAAATAATAACACACAGTAAATAAATTAATAAAGTTACATAAAAAACTAAAAAACGGAAAAAACGTGACGAGAAATAAAAAACGAAGAAAACGACGTTTTTTGGAAAAAAATAAAAAACGAAAAAAACGTTTTTTACAACTATGGGTAGTACAGTATAACGATATTCATTTAAAAGCCACAGTATACCAGCCGGACAATGTGTAGCGTGTCTCTGAGGCTTCGACACTGGCAGTGTCACACTGCTAGAGTCTATTGTCTCCTTCGCAACTGGACCTCGAACAACATATGGACAACCCTCTCTTAACGCAGCGCTTGTGAATAAGCTAGTGTCCTGCGCTTAGGTAGCTTTCCAGTAGTAGGCTTACGTTAAACATTAGGAGGGGGAAATGTCACCACCACTTTCTGGCGCAAAGTTACGCCCTTGCATATGCCACATTTCTAAGTACACGCACACAGTGTCACACACACACATGCATACATGCATAGATATAAGCACACTTACATAAATACTTACATACACATAGACCTAAATACGTACTAACAGACATCAATACGTGTATGCATACATAATTATTACACACGTAGATACATATATTCAGTGCCGTACAGTAACGAAGTAAAAGTAACGCGTTACTGTACTTAAGTAAAAGTTTCAGTACTTTTACTTGTAACGAAGTATCACAAAACTGAAATACTTTTACTTTTAACGAAGTAAAATTTAACCCATTATTCAGTAGGCCTACTTTTACTTCGTTACAATTTGCGTAATATTCGTTACAATGTTCGTTACTAAAAATTGCGAGAATGCATAGTTTAGCAGGTGAGCCTGGTCTGATTGGAAGGACTTGTTTTTTTATTAGTCCCAGATTGAACATTCCACTTCCTGCAGTCGAACGCCTTTTTAGCTTTTCCGGTATAACAATGAACCATAAACAACCTCGGTTGAATGACAAGCATTTTCAGAATTTAGGCATCTTGAAAGTAAATAAGTGTATCGAATTATAGACACAAGACTCAGTACTTTTACTTTTTACTTTAAAAGTATTATTTCGAAGAATACTTATTACTTTTACAAAAGTATTACTTCCGATGAGTACTTTTACTTTTACTTAAGTAAGAAAAGTCCTGTTTACTTTTACTTTTACTTAAGTACATTTCCCCGATACTTTTAACAACACTGCATATATATTCATAAGAAGAAGAAAATGAGGAGGAAGAAGAAGGAGAAGAAGAGCAGTCCCTTATTAAAGTACTCCTCCAGAGGCAGCCATGGGCGTGAATTAGTGTTAGCGACTTCATTTTCTTAGCCTCAGCATATATAGGGCGAGTGGCTATTCCTCTCTCTTGCCTTCTGATCTTCCCACCGAGAGTGTGCGGCCAGTGTACTCATTATAGCTCTGTTTAGCCAGACGTACAGCAAAACTAGGAATTGACCTTTAAGAAGCAATACTATCTTAAAGTTGACTGTAGTACAGTGTACAACCATTGTACAACTACTGGACTGGATGAAGACAGACAGTACAGCAATCTATAGAAGTGGAGACACATCGTCACTAGGAGTGTCGCCAATGAGCAAATGATCCGCCTTGAAGGCAGAAACTCTAGCCGACTATCTTCTTGCCACATTCAACTAATAAAGCTCTCTTCTCTCGACTTGTCGTGCTTCTCTCGAGCTCCTCCCTCGAGAAAAGGACAGACAAGAAAGCGGATTGAAGCAAGAAAACGGTTGCAGGGTAGATGTTTAACAAAACTAAAATCAAACCATAAAAACTCTTCACGCTAAAGTACCGTAACTTTACAGCATACAACCATTGTCCAACTACTGGACTGTTAATTTAACATGTTACTGCGAATTATTTTCATTGTATAGAATGCACTTCCCGACTTCCGTATGACTGTGGATTTGTTTCATTGTAAGTTACCATGAACAGCACAGTAAGTTACTATGAAACACGCTTTGGACTGTAAAATTGTTGCCCCCAGTTGACCAATTTCCCACTAAAGACCAAGGTGCAGTATTGGCTTCCTACTATATCCTCCGGGGTTCTCTTCTCGATTATGCGAAAGGAACATCGCATGCGCGTAGGTCTTGTTGAACGAACTGAACTGTTGCGCATGCTCGAAAAGATCAGACAGCGTATGATTTATATGGCGCCAGGCGACGTAATTTTTTCGTCTGACTGCGATGTGTGAACAGAGAGGAGCTGAGCCGTCAGATCTGGTTATCGAACTGGCGCATGATGGATTAGGTGAAAGGAAATACGGAGTCCAATAAACTGCATGATTCCGATAGGATACATGACGTGTTGGCGACTTGTGGAGTCGATTGCAGAAGATGAAGGAGGAGGTGGAGGAGAAGAAAAAAAGGAGGAGGGGAGAAGGAAAGGAAGGAGGAGAAGGAGGAGAGGAGAAAGTAGGGGAGGAGAAGAAAAAGAAGGCTGAGGAAAGAAAGGAGCAGGAAAGAGGAGGAAGGAGGAGAAGGAAAGGGAAGAGGAGGAGAATGAGAATTAGAGGAAGAAAGAGGACAGGAAAGAGGAGGAGGAGAAGGAAAGGAAGGAGGATGAGGACCAAAAGGACGAGGAGGAGGAGAAGAAAGGAGAAGAAGAAAAAAAGAGAGAAGAAGGAGAAGGAGTGATGGAAGAAAAAGGGGAGGAGGGAGGAGAAAGTAGGAGGAGGAGAAAAACAAAGAGGAGAAGAAAAAGAAGGAGGAATCAAAGGAGCAGGAAAGAAAAGGAAAGAGGAGGAGAGGGAAAGGAAAGAGCAGGAGTAGGAGAATTATAAGAAGGAGGAAGAGGAGAGGAAGGAGGGGGGAGAAGGAGAAGAAAAGGAGCAGAAGAAGGAAAATAGAAGAAGGAGAAGGAGAAAGAGAGTTCGTTCGCCATGGATGCTGTTAGAGAAAGATGTACGGCTGCGTTGAGACAGCAAAGAGCAATCTCATCCTTATAGACTTGAATGAAGAAAACGGTCTCTTGGGCTAACGGAAATGATGAGACATTTATAAGAGAGAAGTCTATTTGTTGATTCTCTAAATAAAATCGCCAAGAGTACGGTCTGTTAAAAAATAATGGCGCATGAGAACTATCCACGAACTGAGCCAAATCTGCGCCGGGGGCGTGATGGATGAATCCTTGACCTATCGCATTTCTGTAACAGATTACGAATTCTGACCAAGGTTTCACTGGGATGTTACCACTTGCTGCCTCGTGTGATAACAGCGCTATCGAAATCAGTAGATCAGAGAAGATAAGTTTAGATTAGTCCACAGAGGACGAACTCTTTAAACTCGCATGCTAGTTTCGCAGTATTTTGCATTGCACGAACATGCAAACATCATAACATGTAAGTGTAAAGTAAGAAAGAATGGACAGGATAGCTAGACACAGAAACAGATAGACAGATGCACAGAGCGACTGGCAGACGGATGCACAGCAGAAACGTAGAGAAAAGTTAGATTAGATTTCAAGACCGCGCCCAGATTTTGAATCCCAGCGCTTAAGCGTGCGTATGAGATAATTTGCCGTGTAGAGTTTGGCTCACCTTATGACCTTATCATCATCATCATCTTCTTCTGAAGACAACCAAGTCGTTATAATAATAATAATAATAATAATAATAATAATAATAATAATAATAATAATAATAATAATAATAATAATAATAATAATAATAATAATAATAATAATAATAATAATAATAATAATAATTTATTTATTCAAACTGACAAGTATGCAGACAGATTGCATGATATAGTAGTAACAGATGATAACAAGTTTAACAGGAGTTGAATTTAACTGTATGGCAGCCTGCAAGGCGTCCATCTGTCCTACTGCTCATTTTACTGCCGCCCCTAGGGACTTGAAGGCTGAATCAACCTTATGGGGCTTGCGGGTATCAAACCCGCGTCCTTCTGATATTCGTTCCAACGTGTTATCACTCAACCACCTGCCCGGTTGAGACTAATGAACACACAGCTACGCTAGATAAATCTGCTATTAAATTTACCTTACTCTATTACGCCTTCACTTTTGTCGTCTAAAATATAATAATATTCTTTATTGAAAGAATCCGGCTGACAAACCGCAACCGGTTACACCGTTACAGTGTACAGTTATGCAATTGAAACAATTCACAAGAACACAAATGACAGAAGACATAAATCTTAACTACTAACAGAACAGACAGCCTGCAATGTCTGACCTTACCTTATTTAATCTCACATTAACCGACTTCAATCACCTTGTAGCCTGCTATACGTGATAGACGTTGCCCTACATATTATTCCTCTACCTGCGTTGCATAGGTCCTCAGTCCAGGCAAATTGATGGACGATGACAATTCGAAATGTCGAACAGTCACTGTCTGATGGCTCCAGATCCACTGCTGCAGCGAGTCCCCAGAGACACGAGGCCACTCTGGAGGGTCCCCTATATGACTCACCAGCCTCGGCATCTTTAACTGACTTTTACTGTAATTACTGGTTTAGTGACAGACCATAAAAGTTGCTGTAAGTTGAACAAATGCGCAAGCTCCTTCACTGTCGTTTTTAGTGATGCCAGTCCCAAGCCTGGCGTCATGGAGGGACGGCGGGGCTAATCAACTTTATTTTGACACAGTGTCATTAAATAGGAACAAACTACCAAGAGAAACGTAGATTTAAAGATATTATTATTTGAGATTCAGGTTAATGTACTTCGTTGATCACTAGTAAAGCATACTACAGTTCCAATCAGTCGCATGCAATGGTGTCGATATGTAAATCTTAGCGGAACATAATATTCCGATACCAGATTATCTAATTGATTACAGATGGAGACGTAATTTTAGTGAGTTAAATCAAACAAGGTACCCAATTGTTGCACTGATATCCATAAAAGAAACTGCAGACCAATCGTAGACTTCATGCAGTAGCTACATGAAAAGATAAATAGGGTATTTAAAATTGACATAATGTAGAGTGAGTTCAAAAGGCGAGTAATTCAAAAGTAGGCATAACTGTCCATAGACTACAAACTGACTAATTTTTGGGGTAGTCCGACTAGTGCATTTATGATACTTTTAACGATCGCTGGTAATGGTCAAGTACCTCTGAGTTCAAAAAAATTATTAACATTTATAGGCGTCAGGTTATTTTTAAATCTGTACATAAATAAACTGACTAGCAAATTGTTAATCGATTCTAAATCCATTATTCCCAAGCTACGAAAGATCTAGCTCGGAAGGGTAGGTTGCAGATGTTGGAGATGACTCATATCCGCAGCGTGTTAAGATTGGTTGAGCAAGAATGATAGTTAACAGCAGATGCAATATTGCAGTGTGGTCTAGGAGACACAATGTCATGAGGAAATAAAAAAAATAACACCAAAAGGGAAGAATATTTATGTATGTTTAATGTAATGTAACGAAATGAAATTTAAAAATTTAAATTTCTAAGACGCCACTCGAAAGGTAAGCGCATAACCAGCTTATTCACGAGCGCTGCACGTTCAGTATAAAGGCTACGTACGTAATCATAGTTTTGCTTACGATGTGACGAACGTGTTGTGATACAATGAAGTGTAATGTAACGGTCTTTGTCTATATAACCGCACCATTGAAAGATTAGATAAATACAAAGCAGCCAAACAATCACAAAGGTGCATTAAGCCTAGATATCTCCAGACAACTAAAATTGCCCTTATTAATGGATGCTGTGACCTTTTGACATCCATTGCTTAATGGATTCCATATAGCAGGAAAGCTAATGTTTCTACTGTACGATTGCTCTTCAACCCTATAGACGTAATTTTTGTACTGCACCGAAACGCTGCATAACATTGCGCACCTGTGAGAGAGGTTCCATGACAAGGAGACGCAAGAGGCTCTTATCCCACATAAACACATAGGCCTATAATACACGAATATACACTCGATAGCCCTTAGTTGATTGTTCTGTAAGAGACATATATATATTATATATATTATATAGGCTAAATTGGCGAATGCAGTACAATGCGGTGCAATGCAATAGACAGACACACCGGTCTATATCCACCACCACCCTACACCCCATCCCACCAAAGGGGAATGTAGGAAACGACTCAATCGATTATATTTATACAGGAGACGGATATTTGTCCAAACTGTGGAAATGCGTGTAAAAGATATATTAACCTAGAAAGGTGCGCTAAAGTTAACACATTGAATCTAGAATCTTTATAGACATTTTAATACCATCAACATATTGACGCGCAAGCACTATGACAGCTGGTCAGCAACAGGACGCCTCTTAACATCCTAACGTATACATTGGTACACGCGACCAACAAAATGGAGGTCTAGGATGGTACAAAATGGTAATGGTAATTGTAGATTTATATAGCGCCACTTCGAGAAAAACTCACCAGAGGCGCTCCCGACCTAACGCAATAAAACCATGATCGAACAAAATGAAGGGTCAGGATTGTACAAGATGGCTTGACATTTCGTAGACGATCACTCATAACTGACTGTTCTCGCGCTTCAATATTGCAACTTTATTGTTCCTGACAGCGTTATATATACACAGCGGCAAAGCCCTGTGTTAAGTCGAAAACATTGGTTACCTGGGTTAAAGTCTCCAACACGGACATGATATTTGACAAATGAAATGACAACCCACAGTCTAAAATACGTCAAATTGTTCCAATATAGTGTAATAACTTCCATGTAATAGGTTTGTTAAAGCACAAGGCAACATCATCAATCAATGATCGCTTTAATTGAAAACTAATCAAAAATCGAGATCCACTGGATCTGAATTCCCATGGGTCAAATAAAAACCAGAAAGATCAAGCTACAGTGGGTGAGCAAGTTGAGACAGATGAGTGTTGAAAAGATCCGCCATATCAAAGTTTTTTCTGATGGTCGACCAGTCCGAAGAGCTGGCGGTGGTGGTATGATGATGTGTGCTTGCGTTTCATCAACGGGATCAAAAGTCTCATCCTAATAAATAGTCTCATCCTGCAGAAGACCTTGACACATCAGAGGACAAATCTGCGCAGACATTGATTAAGCCTAATGAATACATAGCATAAAACCGAGGTTTCGTATAGCTCGCATCAATGTCGCACGAATTCTGATATAGGAGCATGCAGCCAAACTTAAATCAACTATGGAAATTAACTCATCATAACACCAACACGTTATGAGTCGGTTCTTGATGCGGCTAAAAAAACACCGTCAACAATTTTCTGGTGTATGCAAGTATATACATATATTGTACATGTAAATAAGTACAGGGTTCCATATATATTTATGTATATGTATAATCTGGTATCTGCATGCTGTTCCTCTGGCGTTTTTTCTCTGTGCTGGTCTCTTCGTCTGTGTACATCTAATAAGTATATACACTCCACCTATCTATATGGAAATTTGTCATTAATGCTCATCATACGACAAGCCCCGCAATGCAAATACTCTGTATGAATATATAGACCTACAGAATAACATTGCATAGATTCGACCACGAAGTTAATTGAATATAAATATTACCTATGCATGAATTCGTTGCATATTATACACACCCGTAAATAAATATGGACGAGAGCACTTCGCATGCATGCCGTCTGCAAGACTTCATCGCGGTGATGATGTCCTCTACAAATAGCTATTGAATGAAGCACCGGAGAGATGCGTTCTTCTGTCTCAGCTAATAATACAGCGACCGCGGACTCCAGGCCAGGGACTGCCTTATCCATTTAGGGTTATGCTTCCTCGGGGATCTATATAGCATATTCGATGTCTCACACTCCACGGATAACCTGACTGCATGGAAGAGCAGTTGGTCACAACTCAGTTGAACCAAAGAGAAGTCTGTCAATTCTGCTATGAACAGAAAGATTGAAACAATGCCCACGCCTCTTGTGCATGGACGAATCTCTAAACCTTCTTTATCCATTCAGGTTTATGATTCCCGAGCAAAAGTGCTGGCCCTATATATAGGACTTGGAATAATCTCCCTGTCGCCATTCGTGTTTCTCCTTGCGTTTCAATATTTAAAAGTAAACTCCGTCGTCACTTACTGACTGTGGACCTCTGACTCCAACAGAGTCCGTAGGCGGACATGCTTTGTAGGCTGCTATTAGCGCCGTGTATTGCAGGCTGTCTGTTCTGTTAGTAGTTAAGATGTCAATCATGTCTTCTGTCATTTGTGTTCTTGTGAATTGTTTCAATTGCATAACTGTTACACTGTAACCGGTTGCGGTTTGTCAACTGGATTGATTCAATAAAGAATATTATTATTATACAATGCTTCCCTCGCTATTACCTGCCTTAAGTGCATGAATCGTGTGTACATACTGTGCTCGATGCAGACACTCATTGTGTTTAATTTTTAGATGTAGTTAACTAGTTAAGTTCTACAACTTTCGGTAAAATCATGTTTAACCTGTTGTTAACTTTTCCATGTACATGGGTATTGGGTAACCCTGTCAGCGGGACGGTGGTCCCTTACGGGTTTCTCGCCCTTTGCTTATTGTCGGCCAATGTATAATCTATTTGTATATGTGATGTTGCAAGATACCTGAAGCAATAAAAGTTTTGGTTTTTGGTTGGTTATACACGTGGCACATTAACCTTAGAACTTCTGTAGCGCCACTAGAGTAATGCAGTAGGCATTCAACGAGGGCAATCCGAAACAGATTCGCAGTCCGGTCATTTGCAAGGATCGAACTGAAGTGTTGCATAGGATGACAAACATAACCATAACGGTGGCATAACCACGCTTTTATTGAAACCAGTTGAACAAAAAGTTTGACAAGAGCGATGATAACATATTAAGTGTCTACCCACGTACATGAACACATGCATACATACATACATACATACATAGAATCATACATACATAGTTACATACATACATATATACTTACATATTTGCATGCATGCATACATACATTTATACATATTCACATGTACATACATCATACATGCATTTGTATATACGTATATATTTTAAACATACATTCATTCATTCATTCATTCATTCAGAACATTTATATAGCGCCTCTTCAAGAAACTACTCAGAAGCGCTCCCGGCCCAGCCACGACTAAAGAAAAAAGACTTGAGGGACTTGTAGAACCCTGCCGGTTGGCTCACAAGAAAAGAGCGGACCTTAAGCGGGAGGTCATTCCAGGTGGAAGGTCCCACAACCGAAAAAGCACGGCGCTGCTTAATAGCCAAGCGTGCCCGTGGAACTAGGAGCTCACCCCTCGTCGTAGAACGAAGCGCCCGACGCGCTGCAACGTCGGACACTGGGCGGCAAAGATCACGCAAGTAAGATGGAGCACAGCCAAGAACGCAGCGAGAAACTAGAGCAGCAGTGCGGTATGAGATCCGCTGAGAGATAGGCAGCCAGTGCAACACATCACGTATGTATGCAGAGACAGGAGAGAACTTAGGTAGTCGTCCAATGAGACGAGCAGCCGAGCGTAGAACTCGATCTAGTCGCCCCAGAACCCCAAGAGGAAGGCCAGCGAGTAGGGAGCAACAGTTGTCAATTCGACTGGTAACAAAGGCGTGAACAAGGACCACGACCGCATCATGAGAGAGAGAGCGAGAGAGAGAGCGAGAGACCACTCGAAGCTGACGAAGCTGACAATAACAACTCCGTGCAACCAGGTTCACATGTTGAGACAAAGTAAGCTCAGAGTCAAGAGCATACATGCATAAAAACATACATATAAAATCATATATACATGCATAATATAAATATATATATATATATACGTATATATGAATAGTAAATACATGCATGTATGCATACATACATACATGTATACACATTTACATACACGCATAGATGGACGAAACTCCGAGAGAGGCAAATGAAGCAGCAATTGTCCACTTAACAAATGAGTTCGACGAAGTTTCGCAATCGTTTTCGCCTTCTATGCATTTTCCTACAATAATTCAAATTACGCAGAGATGGTCCAACTATCGGTCTTGTTGCGAACATAATTAAGCAATGCATACGTAACTAAGCAGTCATGCATGAATTCAATCCTACACAGCGGACAATGAACATCTCTCTTAATTCGAACTTATGTCTACCAGTTTATCATAAGTTTCGTGACTCGGAGAAGTGGTTGTCACCACTTTGCCTCACAAAGTGGCGGTAACCAATCTCCTACTCCATCCCTTCCCTCCGTACTTCGCTTTTTCCTTCTCCCTCTCTCTCCCTCTCCTATATACGAGTTTAGTATGTTTGTCTGCCACTTTAACGTCACTCGCAGATAACAAGTACATGCTTACATGTTTACATTCTGTTAATAATTAAGTTGGCGACAATGAGACCATGATATATCTAAACAACAGTCATTAATTGTGAATCACTTGGATATGACGAAACTTTCTTCAAGCCAAAATGACGTTGGTCCACAAGAAATGGTGATGTCGTCATGACTTATAGAAGTGGTGGCAACTGGACGTCACGTAACAAAACAGCAGTTACGCTTCTTACATACATACATACATACACACACATGCACATACATGCATACATACATACACAAACACACACGCATGCACACACACATACATACATGCATGAATACATACATACATACTGCATACGTACATACATACATGCACACATACATATACACATACATACATACATACATACATACATACATAACATATGCCATATACATATGCATACATACACATACATACATACATACATACATACATACATACATACATACATACATACATACATACATACATACATACATACATACATACATACATACATACATACATACATGCGCATACATACATACATACATACATACATACATACATACATACATACATACATACATACATACATATACTAGGGTGTCTCTTAGCATATAGTAAAAAATTAGTTTTTCTATTTATCTCACTCTCACCCCTCCAAGTTGTTAGGTTTATAGAAATAAAATTTTATAAAAAATTTCATTAAAATCGGATAATATTTAGAGGTGGCCCTCGAGCGGTGAAGTTTAGAAAATTAATGATACTTGGTACAATGGGAAGTATATAATGCTACATGATAATTAATCGCCAGTTGTAGTACTAATAATTTGTATTGCTTATCTAGCAAATTATCTACTATCTACCTGTGTATATATAGGGTCTATATATATATGGTATATATATACCCCACATAATTACGTGTGTTAAAATTAATTACTAATTTCCCGGAATATGTTGCCATAACAGTCTTTTCGCTGCAGTCCAGAAATTTACGTCGATGGTCGGAGACAACTTGAAGGAGGAATTCTAGTTGCTCCTCCCTGGCAGTCAACTTCTTAATGAGGGCCACGCCTCACTTAGCCCTGTCATTGATGATGCGCAATTTCCCCCGGAATGTTTCCTCTTCATCGCATTCAGACGAATCCATGGCAAGGAAAGTCTGAGGAAGGCCAACTATAGAAGAGTGTTTATCGCGCAGAACTACTCCAGGCCCCGGTGCCCATAATGCAGCAGATTTAACTTTTGGTCGCTTTGGTGGATGTCACTGGGTGATCCGGGGCTGGGTAGTCCATGGTGGCTAACATCAGTCTCCTCATCTCCACAGACACTCTCGAACCAAAAAGAGCCAGTCCGACCAGCTCCTCAGAAAAGTACCATAGATGAAGTCCAAGCGTTTTGCTTGTTGTGCTGAAAATGGCTTCATGTGGGTATTTTAGGAGTTCAATCATAAAGTCGGAAGTCGTTCAGAGGTGCTTCAACTCCGATTGGGGCAGTAATCCAGGTCTTGAGGTGGATGATAACTGCAAAAGTTGCCCGATCACGAATTCCTCTCTTCTCTGAATTAGTCATTTGGAACTGGTCACGAAAGAGCCAGATTTTAATCACACGTATAACTTTGGTCATCCATCTGGCACAATGCATGGTGCCTGGCACCTGCAAATGAAAACGTCATGCCTCCAACATCACTTATATAGAAGAACTTCAGGGCCAGCAGATGCACCACTTGTCCCTTCGAATGTCGCCCAAACCACTGGCTCTGCCATATGATGGTGACATGCCAAGAAGAGCAAATCTCTTCCAAGCCTCTGCTCTATAATCGTGCAAGCACCAGAAATGCCACCATCGTTGTCAGCCTTTTGCAGGACAGTATTTGTGTCAAAGCACAACCCCGCAACACGATCCATAATGCCCCATTCCTCCAAAGACACGATGACGTCAGTGGCTTGGGCCTCGGGTACAGTTCCGGATCGAAGTTTCGGAACACCGAGTAGCTGCTTCACTCCAACACCTGATATAAGAATTGGAAGACGATTGATATGCTCTGTGGAAGTTAGATCTTCCATTAGCTTCCCATCCCAATGTGTTGTCAACTGTCAAATGTACAGTTACAGTGAACTCTGATTTTAGCTTGTTCGACTTGGTGGAATGAAGTTAGGTCATGGAGTATGAATTGTACTCCTGCTAATATTCAAATCAGTAACGTTCTGCCAAAGGCTAGATACAACTTCACTGACAATGAAGGTGGCACTTCTGGATGAGACGCTGGTTCTGTCGAGTGCTAGACATCATGTTTAACCGTTCTCTCTTTGGGGATGGGCCATCGCCGGAAGCACAAGGATGGCAATCTTCCTCTCTTCTGCTGTACTAGATGATGATGATGATGGATGATGATGATGATGATGATGATGATGATGATGATGATGATGATGATGATGATGATGATGATGAAGTGGTAGCCTGCTTCGCTTTTTATTTAGATTGAAATTGGCAAATTAATAGGACAATCTGTCCCTCTCTTAATTATTCGAACTATGTAGCATAGTAATAAACATTGGGCCTACATTGCTAAATCTTTGACATCAAAGGGCCACCTCTAAATTTTATCCGATTTCCTCCAAATATTTTGTAAAATTCTTTTTCCATGAACCTAACAACTTGAAAGGGTGAGAAAGTAAAAATTTTAACTTTCATTTTTAAAAGTCAACCCTATATACATACATACATACATACATACATACATACATACATACATACATACATACATACATACATACATACATACACATACATACTAGGGTGTGTCTTACAATATTAAATTTCAAAATTAATATCGGTCTTGTTATTTTTGTGTTCCACCTTGTTCCAATTGCGAAAGATCCATTGTCACTTGCCGAATAATTATTAGATGAAAATCGGAATAGACTTAGAACTGGCGCAAAGCCCCGGAAGAATTATCACTTAGGAAACAATGTAATAGCCTAAATTGCAATTTCGAAAGATCCAAACACATTTCAACAATTAAACATAAAATATAAGGCAAAGGTGAAAGAAGAGCCGTTAGTTATTTGTCATTTATTTATTCCCTTCAGTGCTTTTTGGGAACTTGGGTACTCGACCATTTGCAGAACAAATTGGTTCTCTTCCTTATTTCGGACCAAGGCTTCATTGAAGGACTGCAAGTGAGCTACTTCTTTCTCCGCCAAATCGTTCGTCACTCTTGGGGCGGATATGATGTCGTTTGCGTCACTGTATGATTGTTCTGACTCCCATTGTCGCGGGTCCCGATCAAGAAAAGAATCATCCAATCCAAGGATCTGGAATATTTTTGTGGTAGAAGTGGTGAAGAAATGTATGTATGTATGTCTGTATGTATGTAGGTATATATGTATGTATGTATGTATGTATGTATGTATGTATGTATGTATATATATATGTATGCAGGCATGCATGTATGTATGTATGTATGTACGAGGCGTAACTGTGGTTTGTTTCGGTGATGTCCAGTTACCATAACAAGGCCGATATTAATTTTGAAATTTCATATTTTAAAACACACCCTAATACATATGTATCACCTAGTGCTCATTAAATTTATTAGTATTAGTTAACTAGTTAAGAATTACTATGTTAGGCCTATATCTCATACTTGTGTTTCAATTGTTCTGCCAAAAATTTGCCTTTGTTACAGGTGGCCCATTAGTGGGTCCTTTAGGGTCGTATTCCTTTTGATCCCCTTGTTGCTTGTCTGTTTTTTTCTCTTTTGTACTTGCTTTTCTTTGTTTTATACTTGGGTTCAATAAAATTTATGGTTATGGTTATATACACATACATACATATATATATACACATACATACATACATACATACATACATACATACATACATACATACATACATACATACATACATACATACATACATACATACATACATAATTTGACTCGGAGAATGTATAGCAGTGAAAACTTCTGAAAACCTGTTGCCAGCCTCTCAAACTGCGTAGACCCATTTGGTGAATTCATCGATAAAATGGTTATCTGGAAGAGCATGTACATGTAGGCCTAGTGACGGATGAAAAACATGTATGGAGTCTATAGCAAAGTCGTCCAACTAACTGCATGTGGAGTTACGTTGAGTGTATGGCTCGGAATGCGACGCCAGAGGGAGGGAGGCAGCTTCACGTTGTTCCACATATCAATTAATTTATCCAGGATTAGTCTACTTCTAACCAGATTCATTTTTCACGCAATAATCAATGTAGGCCAAAGACAACGTGCATGCATTCATGTAGGTATGCACGTATGTATACTATACATACATGCATGCACACGTGTATGTATGTATGTGTGTATGCAAATATGTATCTATGTAAATATGTATGCATGTATGTATGAATGTATGTACTATGTATGCATGTATGTTTCCATGCATTTGAATGATTAGCTCAACAATTATTTCTGCTCATACAAATGATTCGCAAATTTCTCCATTTAGCGTCAATTTTCCCGTCTGTTTGCCCATAAAAACCTAAATGGTTTAGAATTAGCATCCGTGCGAATAGTTTCCTTCTTTCCTACTTTTCATCACCGCCTCTTCCCGCTCTCCCTCCGAAATATGACGCGGGAAACAAGTGGGCGCGCGAACTACCTCCCCCCCCAAAGGCTGCATCAATCACAGCAGCGTCCGATAATTAGTCACCACAGCGGCGCTCACATCCGGGCAATTTGGGTGACTCCGACGTAAAAATATGACGTATTTCCGGTCATCCAATCCTATTGAAATTTACATCGACATTTACGACGGGGGTCTGCATATTTTTGAGTCATGCTTCTTCCGCAGATTGCTTCGTAAACCATTGGACCAATTCGCTGCTAATTTGACTTTGTTGCTTTGTTTTTGGCCGCCGGTCGTTGTATCGGGTTTTAATTGGTCTGGCGACCTCTTGCGGCGGAACTATTTCGACGCTGTCAGAAATTATGACGACAGATGGCGCTTTGGTTGCTCTGTAGATGAGAACGAGGCTTCATACCGGAAACGATGCAAAGCATCCGACGATAAACCCACAGCGAGCATAATTTATATACAATACATATGCCACATTTCTACGTACACACACACACACACACACACACACACGATAGCGCATTGGATAACATCTGACGTAAAGAGCGAGAAGTACCGAGTTCCAGCCCCGTAGGGCGGATATGCAATACTGTCTGTTCTGTTAGTAGTTAAGATTTAAATTGCATAGCATGTAAATGTACAGCGCAGTGTGTTTGTCAGGCGCTTAATAAAGAAAAGATTATTATTATTTATTATTATTATTATTATTATATGACTGTTGATTTGTTTCATTGCACTTTACCATGAAGAGCACAGTAAGTTACTATGAAAAACGCTTTGGACTGTAAAATTGTTGCCCCCAGTTGACCAATTTCCCACTAAAGACCAAGGTGCAGTATTGGCTTCCTACTATCCTTCGGGTTCTCTTCTCGATTATGCGAAAGGAACATCGCATGCGCGCAGCTCCTGTTGAACGAACTGAACTATTGCGCATGCTCGAAAAGATCAGACAGCGTATGATTTATATGGCGCCAGGCGACGTAATTTTTTCGTCTGACTGCGATGTGCGAACAGAGAGGAGCTGAGCCGTCAGATCTGGTTATCGAACTGGCGCATGATGGATTAGGTGAAAGGAAATACGGAGTCCAATAAACTGCATGATTCCGATAGGATACATGACGTGTTGGCGACTTGTGGAGTCGATTGCAGAGGATGAAGGAGGCGGAGGAGAAGAGAAGGAAGAAGGAGGAGGGAAGAAGGAAAGGAAGGAGGAGAAGGAGGAGAGGAGAAAGTAGGAGGAGGAGAAAAAGAAGGCGGAGGAAAGAAAGGAGCAGGAAAGAGGAGGAAAGAGGAGGAGAAGGAAAGGAAAGAGGAGGAAAAAGGAGAATTAGATGAATGAAGAGGAGGGAGGAAAGAAGAGGAGGAGGAAGGAAAGAAGAAGAAGAAGGAAAGAGAGAAGAAGGAGAAGGAGAGATGAGGAGGAGGAGGAGTAGGGGAGGAGAAAGTAGGAGGAGAAGAAAAAGAGGAAGAGGAGGTGAAAAAAGGAAGGAGGAGGAGGAGGGAAAGGAAAGAGCAGGAGTAGGAGAATTATAAGAAGGAGGAAGAGGAGAGGAAGGAGGAGGAGAAGGAGAAGAAAAGGAGCAGAAGAAGGAAAAGAGAAGAAGGAAAAGGAGAAGGAGAGTTCGTTCGCCATGGATGCTGTTAGAGAAAGATGTACGGCTGTGTTGAGACAGCAAAGAGCAATCTCATCCTTATAGACTTGAATGAAGAAAGCGGTCTCTGGGGCTTACGGAAATGATGAGACATTTATAAGAGAGACTTCTATTTGTAGCTTCTCTAAATAAAATCGCCAAGAGTACGGTCGAGTCATCTGCTAAAAAATAATGGCGCATGAGAACTCTCCACGAACGGGGCGAAATCTGCGCAGGGGCGTGATGGATGAATCCTTGACCTATCTCATTTCTCTAACAGATTACGAATCATGACCACGGTTTCACTGGGGGCGGGGGGTACCACTTTAGTCTTGTGTTATAACAGCGCTATCGAAATCTCCTAGATCAGAGAAGACCTAGAGTTTAGATTAGTCCCACAGAGGACGAACTATTTAATTATTCGCAGATGCTTATATAAAGTATTTACTAGTTTATTCAAAAATTTCTAATTAACATTGATTATCCATTATCACTCATGTGAGCATTTCTGCGTTTTTGTCAGATTGTTTTTCTCAATAAAACGAGTATACCAGCGCTATGAAAATTATTAGATTAGGAAAGATAAGATTAGATTAGACCATGGAGGACGAACTCTTTAAACTATAGTGCTAGTTTCATAGTATAGGCCCTATTGCGTTGCGCGAACATGCAAACGCGTCGGTGTAAAATAGACGAACTGTAGCGTTTGCGAGGGAAGAAACCCAGTTAGCAACATTCTCAGTCTCATATTGGAGCACAGCAGACCCTCGTTAAAGAAAGAATGGTCGGAATAGCCAGACACAGAAGCAGATCGAGAGAGGCACAGAGGCAGACAGATGCACCAACAGAAACGTAGAGAAAAGGCAGATTAGATTTTAATACAGCGCCCAGAGTTTAAATCCCAGCGCATAAGCGTGTCAATTTACCGTCTAGAGGTTGGAGGACCTTTTGACCTTATCATAATCATCTGAAGACTACCAAGTCGTTGTAATTATAGGCCTAATACTATTCTTTTATTAATTCAAAAGTCTGACAAATACGCAGTCAGATTACATGATATAGTAGTAACAGATGATAACAAGTTTAACAGGAGTTGAATTAAACAAACTGTATGGCAGACTGCAAGGCACCCATCTGTCCTACTGCTCACTTTACTGCCGCCCCTAGGGACGTGAAGGCTGAATCAACCTTATGGGGCTTGCGGGTATCAAAACCGCGTCCTTCTGATCCGCGTGCCAGCGTGTTATCATTCAACCACCTGCCCGGTTGAGACTAATGAACACACAGATACGCTAGATAAATCTGTTATTAAATTTACCTCACTTTATTACGCCTTCACTTTTGTCGTCTATAATATAATAATATTCTTTATTGAAACAATCCGGTTGACAAACCGCAACCGGTTACAGTGTACAGTTATGCAATTGAAACAATTCACAAGGACACAAATGACAGAAGACATAAATCTTAACTACTAACAGAACAGACAGCCTGCAATGTCTGACCTTACCTTATTTAATCTAACATTAACCGACTTCAATCACCGTGTAGCCTACTATACATGTACGTGATAGACGTTGCCCTACAAATTATTCCTCTACCTGCGTTGCTTTGGCCCTAAGTCCAGGCAAATTGATGGACGATGACAATTCGAAATGTCTGATGGCTCCAGAGCTACTGCTGCAGAGAGTCCCCAGAGACACGAGGCCACTCTGGAGGGTCCCCTATATGACTCACCAGCCTCGGCATCTTTAACTGACTTTTACTGTAATTACTGGTTCAGTGGCAGGCCATAAATGTTACTGTAAGTTGAACAAATGCGCAAGCTCCTTCACTGTCGTTTTTAGTGATGCCAGTCCCAAGCCTGGCATCATGGAGGGACGGCGGGGCTAATCAACTTTATTTTGACGCAGTGTCGTTAAATTGGAGCAACCTACCAAGAGAAACGTAGATTTAAAGATATAATTATTTCAGATTCAGGTTCATGTCCTTCATTGATCACTAGTAAAGCATACTACCGTTCCAATCAGTCACATGCAATGGTGTCGATATGTAAACCTAATATTCCGATACCAGATTACTTAATTAACTGATTACAGATGGAGACGTCATTTTAGTGAGTTAAATCAATTAAAGTATCCAACTGTTACAGTGAAATTCAGAGAAGAAACTGCAAGACCAATCGTAAACTTCCCGGAAAATGAAAAGCGAAGATCTTAAATTGACATTATGTAGGCAGACGAGTGAGTTCAATAGGCAGGTATAAATTTAAGAGTAACTGTCCACAGACTACATACATACTGACTAATTTTTGAGGTAGTCCGACGAAGGCATTTATGATACTTTTAACGATCGCTGGTAATGGTCAAGTACCTCTGAGTTAAAAAAATTGTTAACATTTATAGGCATCAGGTTATTTTTAAATCTGTTCATAAATAAACATTGTGCATAAATAGGGACATTGAAACTGTTGGGCCTATATCGCTACCGTATTTCTTTAGTCATGGCTGGGCCGGGAGCGCTTCTGAGTAGCTTCTTGAAGGGGCGCTATATAAATGCTCTGAATGAATGAATGAAACTGACTAGTAAATTGTTAATCGATTCCAAACCCATTATTCCCAAGCTACGAAAGATCTAGCTCTGAAGGGTAGGTTGCAAATGTTGCAGATGACTCTTATCCGCAGCGTGTTAAGATTGGTTGAGCGAGAATGATAGTTAACAGCACATGCAATATTGTAGTATGGCCAACGAGATGTATGGGCAAATGAAGGAATAATGCGAATTTAGATGAATATTTCTGGGTAGAGCATGGCGCATACAAGATATCATTCCAATATTCTTTGATAACTGTTTAGATATAACATGTGTTCATTCCAAGTTAAATGTTCGTCATGTGATAAACCGTTGTCCTGGCGTTAGCCTACTGTAACTTTGATGCGGCTTGTCGTTTAGTAATTTTGCATTGGATGTTATTCATTCATTCATTCATTTCAGATATTTATATAGCGCCCCTTCAAGATTGCTACTCAGAGGCGCTCCCGACTACAGCGCGGACACTGAATCGGAGTTTCACGCCGAAGCGCATGAGCAATTGCGAGTGACGGACTTGCCCAAGGTCACTACGCGGCGGCTTGAGGTGGATTCGAACCCGCAACCCCTACACCACCGCGCCCCACATTATTATTCGATCTGTAGTTTTCTGTTGCTTGTCGTTTCAGAAGATGCTTCCTCCTCTTCATCCTCTGCAGTAAAGACTCGGTCGATCCGTGCTGCTGTTCTTCCTCTGGGTCATCGTTACATCGGTCTGGGCAAGCGCCTTCTGCTGGCCTCGCAGGCAGGAGGTGGCAGTCACGACAAACGCCCTTACTCCCTCCAGGACGGAGCCGCTATGCGCTTCATCGGCCTCGGGAAGAGAGGAGGACCTAGGGTCGTCGACTCCGGCCTTCGCTTCATCGGACTCGGCAAGCGAAACTCGGCCGCTATGCGCTACATTGGACTCGGCAAGAGGCCCTTCTACGACAGCGACATGGACGAGGAGCAGGACGTGGAGGAGGAGGAAGAAGAGGGAGATGATGAGCAGGAGGATAGACGGAGCAGGATCATCGAGAAACGGTCAACAGACGGTGGGCACTATCATGCGATGGTGGGACGTACTTCCATCCTCTGAGTCAACTGGATAAGAACTGAAATTTCATCATCATGATCGGAACAATTAAGCCTACTAACACGGGCCTAATGTAGGTACAGAGATATTAGGCCTTTCCGCTTAATTATGCATAAATAGGGACATTGAAACTATTGGGCCTATATACCTATTTAAGACGGATCCTCGCAAAATTTGTTAAAATATTCTAGAAATTTGTAGGACATACGAGAGGAGATTTCGGGCTTCAGTAATAAACATCAACAGGTCTGGGCGATGTTATTACACTTGAACTGGTACATATTCATTAAACTGGTTCTTCAATGATGAAACAAGCGCTACATGAGTCATCTGTCTGTCTGTCTGTCTGTCTCTGTCTGTTTGAAGAGGGAAGCAATCTACACAACTACGTCGTAGAATAACCATACACATAGTAGCTATATGAGAATGATGAATTACACTCGATTCTGCACGAATTCTGCGCAATTTGGCAGCCACAGCTACCAACTGTGTCCATGCTTCTTTTTGTTTATGTCCATCTTAGATTCTACATGTCATGCTGATACAGCCACGTTATAGCCATTTTATGCATGCATGAATAGACCTACAATCGGACTCAATCGAATGATATTAAGGATAACGCATTTCCATAGATGCTTCCGATATATACGTTGTGCTATGAGGCACTTCAAGTCACAAAGAGACGAGGCCAAGAAGTTTGAAAAGTAGTTCTATAGACCACTTCCTTTCATCCTTCAGCGGATCAATCAATCAATCACTCAGCCGATCGATTAATCGACGAGTGAGTGAGGAAATAAATGAAAGAACGAACGAATGAATTAGTCGTAATTTATGAATACGCGAACATTTAGATACATGCATACATACATACATACACGCATGCATGCATAGTTGCATACATACATGCATACATACAAACATACATACATACATACATACATACATACATACATACATACATACATACATACATACATACATACATACATACATACATACATACATACATACATACATACATACATACATACATACATACATACATACATACATACATACATACATACATACATACATACATACATACATACATACATGTACATGCAAACATACATACATACATATTATATAGAAGTGGCATTGAACTATACAACCTTAAAGTCCTTTGCACTGCACTGCAGTCTAGCTCTGCTTCATCTGGGCTATAATCATAGCAGAAGGCGAGACTGTATCTGCAGCAACAGAACTCAGACGAATTGAAACATCGATTCTAAGGTCATAATTTCCTTATCTTTGAAGCTCTGCTGAACCCTCGTCACCTGCTCGGACCCAACGCAGGGGATTAAGTGCTAAGACGCAGACACGAGACCTGTTCTTCTTATCCACGGCGGATTAGAGGCTCAGTCCCTGATTATGTGCCACACGTGCTTTACAGAAGTCGCAAGACGACTTCTACGTATAACGAGGCATCAGTCCATATTAAGATCATCGCCGGTAAATGAGTTGGACTTCTTGACGTAGGCTTTATAATACGGCGCTGAGATTTTCTGAGAGTTACATTACATTATATCAAGGTTAAGAAGCGGATAAAGGTGGACGAGGAATATTAGTGTGACTTACAGAGGAGGAGGAACTCAGAAGGCTGTGCGATCAGACAGTTAGACGGCAACTATTACTAAATAAACTAATCTGTTTGCAACGAGATCTCTCGCTAACCAAACCTTATTCGTCACATATATGCAGCAAGGGCCTATTCAACTAAAGCAGATGGCTACACTCACACACAGCATCGGCATATTCGTCCACGTTTTCGTATCATGCATAGGTCCAATACAGAGAACAAGATGAGTTAGTTAACCCTGTTTCAACTTTCACGATTTGAATAGTGGTATCTTTTTGACATTCCAATCTTTTATGACTAGAGTCCAATGACCTAAGAATTTGGAAAATTTGAAAAAGATTCTTCAAAAAACCCGAACGCCCTATGATAGGCATGTAGGCAGCAGGCTATGCAGTGTCCATTTTAGCAAATTTTCAATGAAAATTCGAACAGTTCTATCATAAGCAGCTCAGTAAATATTTCTATAATGTCTTTAATATTTTGACAATCATGTGAAAGGCGTTATACATAGTCCAGATTTATATTCACATGAGTCACTGTTCTGTGTTAGAATTACACGAAACATATTGACCTCTACCAAACTTAGACAATAGAGTTAAGAATTACATCTAATACAGCATACCCAAATTTGGCAATAACAATCAGCAATCTTTATGAGTGACAAGACCATTAGCATTAGTCCTACGCGGAAAAAAGAGATTTCCCTAGCAACATACCAAGCAGGTGTGGCGTACACTGCTGGCTGATTCAATTCAAACATCCAGTACGTCCTTGTGGATCACCATATTCGCCGAAGACCATTATTTATAATATGGTGAGGTGGCCTGTAATGTCCATATCCTCTTTACTGTCTCTGGTGTCTGCTACACTTGTCAGAAAGATGGTGCCATCCATCCGGGCACCCTGATGAGGACCCTGCTGTTGGTCCGCAAGGGCTTATTTGGCGGGTACCTCCACTTATTTCTCCTATAACCTCTTTACTGGAGGTCACTCTACTATCGACCCAGCTGTGGACGATCTGGACTGCAGTGTAGCTCTGCAACCTTCCTAGATTTTAGACAACAGCTGGCAGTATTTAAGAATTACACGTGACACATCATTTGCTAATTTGGATAATATATAGAACTATATAAGACTTAGGCCTACACGTAGCACATTATCCTAATTTAAGCAATTGATGGCACCTTATCAGAATTACACGTAACATGATTGTTTTATCAAAATAAATTAAAATAAATGACACTAGATAAAGCTGCTTCATCATCATCATCAGGATCCATGGGCCGAAAGCCCGTAGGTGTCCAATGCAAATTTCGTCATCCGTTTCCATAATCCTCTGTCTTGCGCCAATACACTCAAACTGTGTAGGTCTTGTTTGCACCAATCCCTGATGTCATCAGTCCATTCCTTGTTAGGTCTTCCTCTTCGTCCACTTCCATCCATCATACCCATCATGACAGTTTTTATTTTTCTATTATTGTCCATTCTGCATATATGTCCAAACAGACCCAATTTCCTTCTCATTACTGACTGTATTAGATCTTCCTTTATGTGTAATCTTCTTCGGACCTCCTTATTTGTCACCTTCATTGTCCAATTCAGATAAAGCTGCTTACCTCAGAGAATTCTTACTTGCTGTTAATATGAGTAGCGGGTCTGAAAGTATACGGAGTATAGGGCCTAATTAAGACCGCTCTTGACACACTGAAATTGTTTAAAGACTAAACTTCGATGAAGGCTTTTCGGTCCTCCACTTTTTGGATGATCATACTCATAGAGTTGACTGCTAGAGCAGCGTTTCCCAAAGTGTGTTCCGCGGCACCCTATAGGGTTCCGTGAGGAGAAGACAAAGGTTCCGTGAGGCAACTGGATAAAAGTGTTCTTTGGATGAGTTGTTACATTATAAATCAGACAGACTTCGATGAGTGGACAATGGTTCCTTTTGAAAATTGCATTTAAAATAATTAAATTTTATAGACAGAGTAAAAGAGAGAGAGAGAGAGAGAGAGAATTAAAGGAAAAGACATTATTTTTCTTTTTTCTTAGAATTTAAATTGTTAACCAATTTTATCAAAATCGCATTTTAAATAGCGTGGACTATGAAAGTACTCTGAGTGTTGAATTTTGTTACTATATTGTAATTCATATATGAAAGGAATAAATAAAGTCATCGTCACTGAAAGGTTATTGCAGAATCTATCTATATCATCTATATCACGTGCAGAGTAAACTCTCAGGTGCACATGGTCATGTGCATCGGTTAGAGCAGTGGTTCTTAACCTTTTCAAGGGAGCCGAACCCCAAGAGAAATCCATGACCACTCACCGAACCCCTCAAGTTTGAACAATAATTTTTTTAACTAATGGGAACAAAAGGAAATAAAAAATTGTACCAAAATGTGATACAATATTAATTGCCCCTTCTTCACTCAGTGCCGATGATCTCAACAACTATTTCGCCAACGCTTCTCATGATCCCAATTACTCTGCACCTCTCCTCAGTCCACCGCTCCCCAGAGCAGATCGACATTACCGAAAGTTTAATCTTTCATCTACTTGATCATCTCAAACACACTGCAGTTGGTGATGACGGTCTCCCAGCCTGGTTTCTAAGACTAACGGCCCCCGGCTACTCTGGAATACTAACAACTCTATAGTTTCCCAATCATTAACACTTTCCTTTGTTCCTAACCAATGGAAAACTGCCATAATCTACCCAAAGCCTAAAACTCCCCACCCATCCCAACCATCAGATTTCCGTCCAATCTCGGTCCTTCCAGTACTATCTAGACTCGTTGAACGCATTGTTGTTCACGCTTATATCTATCCCAGCTTTGAACATCTGCCTAAACACATATCCCTTCATGATCAGTATGCCTTCAAGCCCAGCGGTTCTACCACCGCTGCAATCTTTTCCATCATACAGCATGCCACTGACCTTCTTAAAACCAACGACCATGTTGTAATAATATCAATGGACTTTTCTAAAGCTTTTGACTCTATCAGTCACTCTGCAATAACCCAATTACTAGCATCCCTCTCCCTTCCGGACTACATCTACAACTGGATAATCAACTACCTACACGGAAGAAAGCATTACACCATCTACAAAGGTCAAAAATCCAGAGTAATTTCAATCAACGCCAGTGTCATCCAAGGCTCAGTATTCGGCCCAACTGGTTTCATTGTTGGCATATCTGACCTCCATCCCATCCATCCTCAAAATCGTCTCTCCAAATACGCTGACGACTCTTACCTCTTCATCGGATCAAACTCCCTTCACACCGCAGAAACAGAACTTCAACATATCCACAACTGGTCAGAGGAAAAGAACCTAAAAATAAACTCTTCCAAAACCCGTGAAATGGCAGTCATCAAGCATAACCAATCTTCACTCTCCAACAAACCCTCAATCACCGGTATTCCTCGCTCTACCTCAATAAAAACCCTAGGCGTCACCATCGATGAGAAACTTTCTGTCACGGAACACATCAACAAAGTCGTCAAAAGTGGCTCTGCTTCAATCTTCGCCCTTAAAACACTCAAAAACCACGGTGCATCTGCAGATTCTCTACAACTGATCACCCGCGCCACCATCATAGCCAGAACAATGTATGCTTCTCCCGCCTGGTGGGGTCTGGCGAGCGAAAAGGACAAATCCCGCATTGAACATCTGAACAACAGATTAAAACGCTCTGGTTTTATTCAGTCAGATTCTCCTTCTATGAATGTTCTTGCTTATAACGCAGACACTTCACTCTTTAAGGCCGTCCTCTTAAATGAGAATCATTCACTCAGATGCATGTTTCCTAATCAACATTTTATGCCCTATTTTCTTAGGGTCAGACCACATAACTTTAACCTTCCTGACAAGGACTCACGAAATTTTATATCTCGTATGTTATTCCTGAACTCTTACTAAGCTATTATTAATTCATACTATTAATATCTAGATGTATTTTATTTTCTATGTACACCTACAGCGTTATGTCTGTTGTTAACACATTAAACGAATATATGATGACATTCAATACATGAACTACTAACAGTTAGGCTAACTATTTTATTAAATAAAAGTCGAAAAATAGAAATAAAATAGCAAATGATTTTTTCACTCACACTCACTGACCCTGAATATGTATATATTTCAGAGGACCTCTGCCGAACCCCTGGCACTGGCTCACCCGAACCCCAGGGGTTCGGTCGAACACTGGTTAAGAAACACTGGGTTAGAGGTTAGGAAGGAAGTGTACTACCATGCTGTCTCCTCGGCTTGGCGTCCACGGATTCTGACGTGCAACGGACAAACAACATGGCTATTGCGGACTTGATTTGATATAGCGCCGTTATAAGCTGGCTTCCTTGACGCGTGGCGCTGAAAAATTTCGAAGATTTACATTTACATTATTTTACTAGTCCTAACTGACTCTGACACTGAATTTTATTATGAATCCGAGCGCCTCCGAGCACCTCTGAGAAATTTCAATAGAAGTTGCTCCATGTAGGCGTAAATGTGCAGTCACAAATAAAATACAATTGATGCATAGATTAAAATTATACAAACTTAACCAATCTGCGCATAAAAAGCATAACTAATTTATCTTCTTTTTAAAGTAGATTAGTTAAGTGAAGTTTGTCTATTCCTTACTTATATATAGGCCTACATAATTTTTTATTTCACAGCCTAATTCAGTCGTCTTTGACACATGGAACCTCATCTTTACTGCCTATAGATGTGATCTTGACTGAGTTTCTGTGAGTGGATTGGTTTCCTCTACGCGTCTACGGCTTAGATTTCTTTGAACGTTGTCAAAATTATTTCTTCAGAGTACGATTATGATCATGAAGGCATCTTGCAGGATTAAACTTACACAATCTCCATGGTCTAATATCACAAGTAGGTTTATGTTTAATGCAAATTAATGTGCTTATTACGCTAAGGTGAGGCAAGGTGAGGTTAGTTAACGTGAGGTAGGGTAATATACTAATACGCGCTGCATCCCGACCTCTACCCATTGGAGCCTGGCTTGTGGTTTCTCTGATCTATGTATTTTTCAACCTGTATTCTCCAATGGATTATGACTTTGATAGCGAATCACCTGAAGCGACCACCGATTGATGTCTTGTGATAGCGGCGCTATAGAAGTCATTGCATTAGGTGAGAAAGGCAATGGTAGATAAGGTAAGAAGAGGTAAGGTAAAAAGCAGCGTAGTAGGAGGTAAGATGCGTCCTATAAGGTGAGGCAATATAAGGCGAGCTGTACAACGTTTAAAGTAAAACATTGTTTAGTCAAGGTAATTTGGCAAGGTATAGTGTCGTAAGAGAGGGCAAGTTAAAGTAGGTCTAAGTTAAGTTAGGGTAGGGTAGGCCTAATATAGTGATCCATTTATTGCTCGCCATCAGCAACTATTCACGCTGTCTTAAAACTGCGCAATATTGATGCTGTCAGATATTTTGACTGAAGCGCAGACGATTTTAATAAATCCTGTGAACAACTGAACAATCCTCTTCTTCCGGATATTCAACGAATTCATACAAAAAGCGACGAATGAAATGAGAGGCGCAGAACTAAAATGGTCCTCCATAGGAAGGAAGCAGTCGACAGCATTTATTTACAGTCGCATCTAAACGTGCAGTGGCAGCAGCATGCAGCATGTGCGTATGCTAGCGTAATTAAACTATTTACATGCACGCGTATGTATACATTTGCACAAAGGTGTGCATGAGTATCTAGATGAAAGTGCCTCTGTATGGCCAAGGATGTAATTGAGTGTGTGTTGGAATGAGTCAAACGCTCGCGAGCCTATGTTTGCCTTGGGATTTATCGGTGTCAATGCGTGTATAACAGTTACAGTTAAAGTTGATAGGCACGTAAGCAAAAAGCTTTTATATTGCCTATACGCTACATCCAATGTCTGTGTGTTCGTGTGCACTCTTGTGTGTGTATAAAAGGCCTGTGTGCACTGTCCAGTAAAACTCCGCCAGTGCTCGTACTCCGGTAGTGCCAGTCCAAAGCCTGGAGAAAGGAGAGGCGACTCTAATCGTCGTTGTTAGGACACAGCGTTGTTAGCAGCAACTAACGCACTGTTTGTCAATGGATTCAAGGGCATAAACAACACAGGAGATAGAGGGCATGGCTCCCACTCAAAAATCTGGGGCAGAGGTTCTTTTACCCCACCCAGACTTATGACCCGAAAGCTTAAAATTGTGGACGTGCCTAAGCCAGAGTCTTGCTAAAGCTGTTGGGAAAGAGAGCCAGTGATCAGATGGAGTCTGGAAAGTATACATTCGAAAGTAATAAGCCAAATTTTTCAACAGGTTACGAAGCATTGACGGAGTGTATAAAAAAGTTTTCGCAGTCTCGAAAATCATAATAAAAGAACCAATAGTAAAAACAAAGTTTTTTACTATATCCATCTAGTATCCTATAATGCGTCTTATGAAGCAGTTACCTCTACAAATATATAGTCCGCGTTCATTTTACAACATAGCGTCTGTTTAATCAAGCACCGCACCCGTTTCTGTTGCAGCCAATGGCAACGCTGGCCAATCACAACGCTGCGTGTCGGAAAAGGGGATTCCCCGATTCGAAAAGTTGAGTCCCCGATTCTATAAGCTAGCCCTTTTTTGGGGAGCTGAAATTTTGATAGAATGAAGTGTGTGCGAGGGCGAGTCTGTCTGCCAAGTTTCACGACGATTGAATGATTGTAAGTGATCGAACTAGTCGTCGCAAGATTTGACTTTTAGCCTGTGACTCAAGCAAGCAAGCAATCAATCAATCAAGCAAGCAAGCAAGCAAGATTCCCGCAAGTTAAACTAGATGGATAAAAGAACCAATAGTAAAAACAAAGTTTTTTACTATATCCATCTAGTATCCTATAATCCGTCATGATTAAGCAGTTACCTCTACAAATATATAGTCCGCGTTCATTTTTACAACATAGCGTCCGTTTAATCAAGCACCGCACCCGTTTCTGTTGCAGCCAATGGCAACGCTGGCCAATCACAACGCTGCGTGTCGGAAAAGGGGATTCCCCGATTCGAAAAGTTGAGTCCCCGATTCTATAAGCTAGCCTTTTTTGGGGAGCTGAAATTTTGATAGAATGAAGTGTGTGCGAGGGCGAGTCTGTCTGCCAAGTTTCACGACGATTGAATGATTGTAAGTGATCGAACTAGTCGTCGCAAGATTTGACATTTTAGCCTGTGGCTCAATCAAGCAAACATTCAAGATTCCCGCAATCAAGCAAGATTCCCGCAAGTTAAACTAGATGGATAAAAAGAAATCAGGAAGATAAAGTGTGACCCTGCATGCTTAGTAGCACATCTGTTAAAACTCGAGAATACCCTATGCACTTCCCCCTTCACCGTCAAGAAGAAGAAGAAGAAGATGAGCAGGCCTTAAGGTAGCCCTGAGGCAGCCATAGGTATGAAGTGTTGGCGACTTCATTTTCTTAGCCTCGGCATATGAGGCGGGTAGCCAATTCTGTCCCTCACCGTCTCATCTTCCCACCGACAGTGTACGGTCAGTGTACTCATCATAGCTGAGTTGGCTAGGGGGGCTGGTGGAACAGAAATCTCGAACCAAATGTTCTGCCCTGGCGGGGATTTGAACTTGAGACCTCTCGATTGAAAGTTCAGCGCGCTAACCACTACACTATCGAGCACCCCCAGTTACTCCCTCACTTTCAAACCCTCCCCTAACCTTTTGTGCATATGCGCGTGTGTGCTAGTAAGTGCGTAGGAATATGCTTTGTGTACTTATCAACCGGTAGAGCTACATTTCGATGGTCTATGTCTGTGTATATATGTACATTGTACAATGTACAGCCTACCGCTATGCACACATTGCATTGCAGTCTACCTGTTACGATGTTCAGGCGGCGTTTCCGTCTGCACTAACTGACCCCGATCCTAAAGCGTATCCGGCTCTCGTACTGCGTTCTGCCGTCGCCATTTCCGGCGACGCACTCATACTCCCCGTTGTATTCCTCCGCCGGCCACCGAACCACGAAAACGAGGGCGGAAGTGAGGTAGGAGACGCGATGGTAGAAGACGGAATGTGCCTCTTCCGTTCCCAACGACGGACCATCGGCCACTCGGTGGACCTCCATCTGCGGCGGGGAGGGCCACCATCCGACCGCCTCACACACGATGCAATCCGGTCGTCGGAAGCGGAAATGAAATTCCCGACCGGAAACGGATGTCCTATTGACGCCGCTACACGACCGGATGTGCAATCGGTGTGGTCGAAGGTGGGACGATATGTGCGCGGATTTGGGGAGAAAATCCGTCGCAAATTCAAGTGTTTGGCTGAAATATTTGTCCGATAATTGGACCGAAATTACCCAACGATGCCCGTGTTCGTTGGGGTTGAATGGGGAGATTGACAGTCGGAGGGTGTTCGTCGATTCCGCGGTGATATGGGTGAAGTTCAGTCCGTCCATGTTATACGTGTGATTCAGAGTGATGTTTGGCTGTGCAGAGTTGAAGAGAGGGATTGTTTTCTCGGTGTCGTTGTCTCCGTTCATGGTAAGAGTTACAGTGAAATTGACATCTGGAGTAATGCTCTTCATTTCGAAGGAATATCCCAGCTCCAAAGGAACTCCAATCTTCGGTCTTTGAATGGTAGGCGGATAGACGAGAGGACTGAGCCAGTTGTGCGATGAAGGACTGTCAGAGAACAGTCGGATGGGTGTTCGCAGCTGAGCGCCGCCGTCTAGCGAACGCAGTGACAGAATGAGGCTTAGTTCGTCGTCGTTCGGCAGGTGGCGGCACCTAAGCGATGACGTCATGTGACGCCAGAGTGGTTCGACCCAGACGACGTCATTTATGGTGCACCAAGCATCACCTAAAGTAAAACAAAATTTCCTGTACAGACCCTTAAACATAAAAATTTCGGCGAAGCATACATAATCACTCAATATTCAAAATCGAAGCATAGTTTTATTTTAAAGTAATTGAGACTAGAATTAAGAGGTAACAAGTCCCTCCTGCGTTTGCTCAGCATCTGCGCGCTGGTTCAGCAAATGCCCTTTCTGGGGAAATATCCTTTTGCTACCGTTAGTAGGCCTACGCACAGTGCAAGCAATTGGCAAAATTGTCCCAATTTTGACATCCTTACTCAACATGCTGTCTTTCTTAAGAACCGTCTTTGTCTTTGTATTATTGGCTAGATATTCGCAGACATGCTTTTTTCTCACGCTGTTCGCCAGATAGCACAGGCGTTCACTCGTAAACACGTACAACCGGTTCACAAACAAACGCGTCAAAGACTATAACTACCTAATCTAATATAATATGAGTAGGCCTACTATATGACTTCTGTAACGCCGTAATCATAATGCCGTTATCATAATGTCCAAAACATCATACCATCTGTCAGCTGTCGACGAAAATCCGTTGGTTGGTTCCTCGTGTGTGCGTGGGTCCGCCACTGGTGACTATACTATGCATTGTTTTGCTAAATGATGTAATATATTCGTTCGTAATGACATCTAACATCATATATAGGCTAGCGCATAGAGCGCCATGAGTAGATACCTTGAAGGGGCGCTATATAAATGTTCAATTACATTACATCAGACACGACAGTAAA
The DNA here is from genome assembly GCA_020284085.1 of Aporrectodea caliginosa. Classification (NCBI taxonomy): domain Eukaryota; kingdom Metazoa; phylum Annelida; class Clitellata; order Crassiclitellata; family Lumbricidae; genus Aporrectodea; species Aporrectodea caliginosa. Next base: position 2,660,309 of record JACEVL010001024.1, read on the forward strand.
ATAAAATTCCATCGAGATCCGATAGATTCAGAAGAACTTCGTTGTGTATGCGATTAAAAGACGTTACATCATAGATGTTACCTGTGATTGGAACGTCGTAGTAACCGATAGGATGAGAAGAATTCGCTGGCAGCACTATCGTTTTCGTTCCAAATGACCTTTGACCAGAACGCCTGAACGACTACTTCCGGTGCCATCCTAGACCTCTGCCGACACCTCGCCAGTCACGTGATCTCGTCCAACAATTAGCGAAATCTGACGTATACGCGCAACAACTGGAACGAAGAAGGGACGCCGCCGTCACTCTGAAAGATTCGAGGGAAATAATTTCCTTATGAAAAGTCAGTGTTGAACATTCTAAATAAATATTAGTACAATAGCAATCGCAACTGCCTCTCGATTTTCCAACTATCTGGTAATAGGTGACCGTAATTTAGGGGGATACCGTACTTAACCCAGTCAGTGCCGTCCAACTTGTTACCCTGACGATGAAAACAACTTTAATTGTAAATGCACTGTTCGAAAGGTTAACAATAAATGATGATTGATTGATTGATAACAATCGGTAAAATTAAGAACTTGTTCTAATACAAGATTTCCTAATTATTATAATAGAAAAGTAGAAGAAGAGCAATCTCTTAAGTTAGGCCTGGGGCAGCCATGGGTATGACGTGTTAGCGACTTCATTTTCTTAGCCCCGACATATAAGGTCGGGTGGCCAGTCCTCTCCCTCGCTGTCTCATATTTCCACCGACAGTGTGCGGTCAGTGTACTCAATATAGCTGAGTTGGTTAACGATATAAGTAATAATATAGTTGGTTATCTTTCTATAGTCCATGACCAGTTATTCCGGTTACCCATTTTCGTTATGTTTAACCCACGTCTAAACGGGTTTGTGGAAGCAGAACTATAGCGTGCTCCACAATCAAATATGGACCATGGCCGGTATGACCTCTGGGTCCGCCTTTGATACCATAACTCCGGACAAAAGGAAAAACTATCAAATAAGAAAAATTCATCAAATATGCTTAAGCACTCAAAATTTATTCCAATACTGACATGTTTCCGTTTTGATTTTACGCTTAAATTGTTTAGCAAATATAATTCATCATAAATTTGTACTACGTTTTTCAGTAAGACTCTGGGATCGAGTTCAATGTGTCTAATGGAAGCACACATTTATCTGGCACCTTCAGTGACCCAGTCAGTGGCGACGCCTGGTGGTTGGCGTTGAAAGCGGTGATTAAGCGTCGCTGGTGGTGGCAAGAGGAAGCAGAGATGGCGGTCGACGCCAGAGGGCATAAGTAGTACGTACGTCTGGTCGAAGATTATTCGGCGGCGCGTTTTATCTTAGCGACGCAGAGCGGCAAACGGATGGAAGAAGAACTTAATAAAATATGAGACACATTCGCCGGCAGATGGCCGAGCCCCGAGGCGTTCCAGAACCCTCCTGTGTCATGACTGGCGTCACTGGGCGAGTAGTCACGACTGGCGTCAGTGGACGAGTCATGACTGACGTCGCGACATGAGTCAACCGGAGAATTCTGGATTTTGCATTAATAGATAATACTGTCTGCGGGGTCTAATTGGATGACCGTGTGGAAAAGAAGCGTCCGGGACTGGCGCGATTTTAAGGTTGTTGATTCGGAGAATTTGTTGCCTTGTCGTGGTTGATGAAGGCTTTTCCAGGTTTTGGATGGATGCTGGCTGAAGTGTTTCAACTGGAAGCCCTTCAACCCCACCAAAAACGTCCGTCCATTCATTCATTCATTCATTCATTCATTCATTCATTCATTCATTCATTCATTCATTCATTCATTCAATGAGAATTTATATAGCGCCTCTTCAAGAAACCTACTCAGAGGCGCTCGAGCGTCATATTAACATTTTAGTTTTTATAAAAAAAACTGCTTAGCTAAAAAGATTTCATATTTGCTGCTAACAACTTTAATTTGTCAATATTTATTCTTAAGACTTCTTGGAGTTCAACGTAATCGTAAGCTTCATAATTTTTAAAACCCAAAGAGTTAACTCGCGAGAACCATTTTCATTACACACAATTATTTTTTGCATGTCTCTCATTCACTCTCTCTGTTTGTGTCTGTGTCTTTACCTCTGCCTCTGCCTCTGTCTCTGCCTCTGCGCCGCCTCTGTCTCTGCCTCTGTCCCTGCAGACCGCTGTCTCTCTGCCTCTGCCTTTGTCTCTGCATCTGCCTGCCTGTGACTCTGCTTCTGACTCTGCAGACCACTGTCTCTCTGTCACTGCCTCTGTCTGTCTCTCTCTGTCTCTCTCTCTCTGTTGCTGCCACATCTTTTTCATGCTTAGTCTTGAAGGACTTCTTGTAAGCTTCTTTTCCCTTCTTTTCATGTTTTCCTTCCGCATGTACTTAATGACTTCAATTTCTTGTTTGTTCCCGATCGTTGAGTGCTGTCAACGACCGCCTATTTATTCTCGGCTCATATTATAAAAAACACTGCACATTCATACAATTTCTTCACCTTATGCTGGCTGTTGGTTGTCAATGACAACACTCCTGAATGATTGGCCTCAACCTGTGCTTAACAAAGCTATGCGCTGAGTGTAACTGCTTTCCATTCTGTTAGCTATTCATTCATTCATTCATTCATTCATTTCAGATATTTATATAGCGCCCCTTCAAGATTTCTATTCAGAGGCGCTCCCGACTACAGCGCGCGGACACTGAATCGGAGTTTCACGCCGAAGCGCATGAGCAATTGCGAGTGAAGGATTTGCCCAGGGTCCCAACGCGGCGGCTTGAGGTGGATTCGAACCTGCAACCCTCCGGCTGCAAGGCACCAAACAATACCCCTACACCACCGCGCCCCGCCTATTGTGGCTATCCACAATGATTATTCTGCTGAGTGGCTTTATCGTCGTTGTGCCTGTTTTGGTCTTGTTTAGTTTTCTGGGTAAACCCCCTGTGCCGTCAATTCGGCATCAGCAGCTTTCTATAGAACCCGGTTAAAACAAGTCACGCGATCCAAACCATTAACTTCTGCAGACCATGAAATGGGCCGCAGATAATATCTCATGAATGTCTTTTGCATATCATTTCCAATAGGTTACTTTTTCCTGGGGAGAATGGATGCTGGAACCATTTCTCTCGGCATCCTCGTAGCAGTGATCTAATTATCTGAAGACTCAATTCGTGAAACCTTGCTCTATATACATGTATAGGCCTATACTGCTTGTGTACACACGTTCAATTAACAATTTTATGCAGCCAACTGCAATTCCCTAAGCTTACGGAAGTTATTGTGCAATAACCGGGATTGTTAAGCTAAAGGAGTTTAGCACGAGGAAAGCAATATTTCGGGCATGTTTATGGTTGACATTTAACGTTTGTTAGTAGAACGCAATATTTCAGCCATGGCTATAGTTGACATTTAACGTTTGTTAGTAGAACGCAATATTTCAGCCATGGCTATAGTTGACATTTAACGTTTGTTAGTAGAACGCAATATTTCAGCCATGGCTATAGTTGACATTTAACGTTTGTTAGTAGAACGCAATATTTCAGCCATGGCTATAGTTGACATTTAACGTTTGTTAGTAGAACGCATTATTTGAGGCATATTCTTTGTAGATTCGGGTGTGGTTAGAAGAACAGAAAGCCAGGTAAAGAGGAAGCATGACCAATCTTCAATACTGTCACATTGTGCAGATCACGAGCTGCAGTCCTCCACACACAAATAATAAAAGAGACATTCGGTTGGCACGTTTATGTGACAAACGTTCTTCACTGATTGTTGCCAGATTCTGCCTGAGTGTCAGAGTGATGAATGGGAAAATATCATCGTGTGGACCAGAGCCTCACACATCTGGTCCGTTAAGTCAACAGGGAATTGATCCAGACTGTGGCTTGAAACAACAAACACGTCGCACGTGTAGATTAAAGTAAGCATTGCTTCATCAATGCCATGCAAGTAGTCTTTTCCTTTTCTCTTATATCAACCACAGGTATATTTCCTATTAATAATAATTATTGAGAAAAATTGGTTAAAGTCGTTTAAGGACAATGATATCATGCGAGTAGTGTCTTGCTTTTCTCCTTTATCAACCACAGATAGGGGAAGACGGAGTAATTTCGGCCACGGGTTAAATTCGTCCAGGGTGATTGCCAGGGAACCAGCAGGCTAAAAAGGCAGATTTTAATGCTGCCATCTAGCGTATAGGCCCTATATTTGCGATTAATAATTTGACAAAAATGGTTAAACTCGTTAAAGAACAATATTTCGACAATAGTCATCGATGCCTAGACAATGGCTAGCAATATCTCAACAATTACCAGCAATCGTGGTCAACGATGTTTCAACAGTTGTCAACAAGATTTAAAAAATAAACAGCTTTCTATTGAATGCTATTAGGTGCTGACTAGATGCCACAGCAATCAGCTCATTATGCATTGTTTTTTGGAATAAATTAAGGGTGTTTTGCTATAGCAGGCGTTACCTCTGTCAGCAATGTCCCTGTTGCACCGATTTCCTCTGCTTGACCATTCTAATTGTACGTTTTTAGCCTTCCATACGTAGTTTCTCGAATCGGTTAGATGTTCACGTGCTAAAGGTTTTTATAGAGTAAATGCTTTGTATAGCTGTCCTTATATACTTTATTTGAACTACTGGTTTCTCCTATTTACTTGCTGGATTGCATAAGCCTAGGGCTACCAATGTTCTTTGTTAGCTATGGGTCTTTGGAGTATTATTGTAAGAACTGATTGGCTGCAACCAAGTCTTGCACCAGAGAGACAGACAGAGACAGACAGACAGAGACAGATAGAGACAGTGGGAGAGACAGACAGAGAGACAGAAAACGAGATAACGAATTGATGGCAAACGAAGAATTGATCCGCAATGTTCTTACAGCGATCTTGTTGACTGTCGTTGCCAGGAGCAACCAGACAATGATCCTCTTTGGCATCGTCGTTCGGCGCCCGGTGCCAGAGACGCCGAATAAAAGCATTTCATCAATAGCAGCAGTCGCTCTGTGGTTGCTGAAGCTGAAGGCGGTCGCGTGAAGGAGGAAGATGCTGCGAATAGAAAATATTATTGAGAAGCAAGTGCTAAAAAAAATAAATTTAATTGCAAGACAACCCGCAGGTGGTGCACCTATTATATATACATGCGTGAGCTGACGTCTATGTGTGGCCAGAGGATGGATGAGGACTGGATGGATGGCAGGCACATCATTAGACAAATTCCTACATATAATATGCATTCTCATGTCTAGGCATAATGTACACCTATGAATATAGAAATAACTATCGATACAAGACTGCGTAGATATACAGATGGTCTACTTGTACCCAGGCACTACAATACATGCAATTAACTAGACAAAAATGTTTACATATAATTATACATAATAAACGAAGGCTGGAATATAGTGGATTATATACACGCAGTTGCTGGTTGTACGCGCCTCTGATTGATGTGCACTGCGAGAGGTGCTTTGTAATATATTATTGTAGATACAATACAATAAAATACAATGCGTTTCATTCAAGAATTATTACCCATTCTTCATTGTGATCCGCCTTTCGACTCCAGATCCCACATGCACCAACACGCACACAAACACACACAAACACACACACACACACACACACACACACACACACACACACAAACACACACAAACACACACACAAACACACACAAACACACACAAACACACACACAACACACACACAAACACACACACACACACACACACACACACACTATAACACACACACACACACACACACACACACACTATAACACATGCGCATAGGCATACAAATGCACAACTCATGCTTACACATAAGCCTATACACATGACATGTACATACGTAAGTCCTATATTCATACATTCATACACATAGCTTTAGAGTGAACATAATAAACCTTATAATATATAGACATCGTTTATTTCAGAGATTAAATCTCGGGCTAGCACTGTCCGTACACGGGGACATTAAATGGCATGGCACCCATTCAAATGGACGGCGATGGTGAAGGATCTCATCCATCAATTCATTGAAAAACCAACAGGGTCAAGGCCAAGCGGCCGGTCGCTATAGAAAAACTAGAACTGTAACAGTTTCATGAAGCGCACAAATGCGCACAGTCACATCACAATCAGAAATGAAAATTCGAAATGTTATTTTATTCCAAGCGTGTTCCGGATTCAATCAATGACCGGCTGACTGTCATTTATGCAGTCCTATATCTTAATTACTCCATAAACCACCTTTGAAGTTTGAAGTAGTCTAACTGGTAGTTGGTAGAACATTTCGATAAAGTAGTTAACTGCTCTTGTAATTACTTTTGCTCATGAAATGGAAACCGAGTTGAGGAACAACCTTAGAAGATAGAAATCGCTCTGTCATAGCAAAGGCACGCGTCATTGGCTTGTTCATTCACTGCATCAATGATTTGCCAATATTTACATTATAGCTCAACCCAGTCAGTCGTCATTACAAAATTAATCAAAAATAATTCATACTAAAAGTCCAATAGGGCCTACTATGCGTGTTCGCGTGTGCGTGTGTAGGTCCTATGATTGATTAATGAACTCTTTATTTCAGTTCGCTACATCAGTTTAAATTTGTACGGCTAAGTTATCAACCATTAACTTAATGTAGCGTAAATTGCAATGCACAGTTGGAGGAGTTTGAACGAGAGATTTCCAGCAACTTTCTGGAAAAGACAAATGCATAGAGCTGTAAACAATTCGTCTGCATTTTCAATTGTTATATGCAGCTTTGTAGCAATGATTAACTATTAATCTTTATATCATCAGTGATCATCACTTTATTAATTTCATAATTGGAATCAATAATCATATGACGGGAACAACAGCCTAGCAAGCAGTGTTTCCAATTGCGGAGAAACTCCAGATAAGCTGGTAAGTGCGCCACTAGAAAACTCTTGCGCTGAAAACGTAGTGACGAAAAGCTAGTTAACTAGAAATTGTGATGCGGTAGCTGAACTAGTAGGCCTAGCTATAATAAAATACAGCCCGTAAAAACAAAGTTTTTTACTATATCCATCTAGTATCCTATAATGCGTCTTATGAAGCAGTTACCTCTACAAATATATAGTCCGCGTTCATTTTACGACTGCGGCCAATCACAACGCTGGCCAATCACAACGCTGCGTATCGGAAAAGGGGATTCCCCGATTCGAAAAGTTGAGTCCCCGATTCTATAAGCTAGCCTTTTTGGGGAGCTGAAATTTTGATAGAATGAAGTGTGTGCGAGGGCGAGTCTATCTGCCAAGTTTCACGACGATTGAATGATTGTAAGTGATCGAACTAGTCGTCGCAAGATTTGACTTTTTAGCCTGTGGCTCAATCAATCAAGCAAGCAAGCAAGCAATTAAGCAAGCAAGATTCCCGCAAGTTAAACTAGATGGATAAAAATACAGCCCGTAAAAACAAAGTTTTTTACTATATCCATCTAGTATCCTATAATGCGTCTTATGAAGCAGTTACCTCTACAAATATATAGTCCGCGTTCATTTTACAACATAGCGTCCGTTTAATCAGGCACCGCACCCGTTTCTGTTGCAGCCAATGGCAACGCTGGCCAATGGCAACGCTGCGTGTCGGAAAAGGGGATTCCCCGATTCGAAAAGTTGAGTCCCCGATTCTATAAGCTAGCCTTTTTGGGGAGCTGAAATTTTAATAGAATGAGATGTCTGCGAGGGTCAGTCTATCTGCCAAGTTTCATGACGATTGAATGATTGTAAGTGATCGAATGAGTCGTCGCAAGATTTGACTTTTTAGCCTGTACTCAAACATAGTTACATAGTTACAAGATTTCCGTAAGTTAAACTAGATGGATAAAAACGTTTAAAGACAGTGGCGTACCGAGGAGGGGCAGGGGGGCGAGTCGCCCCGGGCGGCACTTGAGCAGGGGCGGCAAAATAGGGTTGAAGAAAAATAAAAGAAGGAGTGAATGCAGAAAAAATTGAAAAAGTATAAGAGAAAGTAATAAAAGTAGACAAAGAAGGAAGGAAAGGAAGAAAAATAATCCAGTAAATAGCATACAGTGGCGTAATGAGGGGGCGGCACGGGCGGAGGATAGGGCGGCTTCTGACAACGATAGTATAAAAGGGAAAAGCAAAAAAAAAAAAAAAAAGGTCATCAGAAATTTTAGTGGAAGTAATAAAGAAAATTTTCCGGAAATTTCCAAAATTAAGCGCGCGGAGCGTCATTTTGGACCGTCGCCCCGGGCGGCATTTAAGCTCCGTACGCCACTGTTTAAAGATAGCAGCACTGTAACGTAACTGGTAGGTACAACTACTTTAAAGAGAGTAGGTACCTGCCTTTTAACTAGTAAACGGACTATTTGTTTACTTTAGTAGCTAACTACCGCTCTTCATTGATCTGGACACCAGTAAGAACATCCAGTTGTGAATGCACACATACAAACGTCATGCATGAATGCATCTAGACATCAATGCAACCATTCTATTCATATATAATGCATCCAGGCATCCACACAGTTGAAGGGCCGACACACTTGTAGAAGAAAAAATTCTCAATATTTTTAGATTACTGTATATAATTGTTAAGTCTAATAGTAAAAATGAGCAAGAAACGCAGAACAAATTAGTTTAAACTATTCATTTTAATATACACAAATACACAACTTTTACACATGTGTTCGGTCCTATTGGAGTTTCCATGGTCAGGGAGAATCATCTCAAAATCAGCCAGAAATGCTAGTAAAGCTTATTTTTTGCATATTTAAACCCTTTGCTACCTGATCGGAACTCAGGTGCTATGTCACGTACAATACTGACCTAGAAACATGCACCGAAAACGAAATGATTCAATTTGCTGACCTAACAAAGTCATTTGCGCATTAACAGACAAATGAAAAGTCACCAGAACTGTTCCGTTACCGGTTAATCACAAATAAGAGACAAATAAGAGACTCAATGACCTTTCCGACTGTTGATTTAACACTGCGAATATGTTTTGTTCTGATGGTGGCAAACTGCAGCAGCGAACGTTCGTTATTGATTAAAAGCAGACTGAAAACGTCAATGTTGGAAGACAGACTTGTTAGTTGACATTGTTGATAATCGAAAGTGACATACTGCGTGAGCTACATTTTGACGACATAATTGATGAATTTGCAAGACATAACAGTTTGAAAGGTACTGATTATCAATGTCAATTCATAATATGTTATTGCTTTTAGCTCTGTAACCGTTAGTTTTGGTACAATATGTAAACTGCAAACACTGTGACTAATCAGTTAAGACTTATAGGCCCCTAATTGTTAGCTTAAGCCTAGTAGGCCAACGTCTATATTTATTTTCTGTATTGGGGTAGGCCTGCAATTGTAATATTCTTTTACCACGAGTCACTCCAATATTGCTGAACCGTAAAAGATGTATACTTTAACACTAGACTGGATAATTATAAGACCTACTGATATACTTGTTATTTTCTCCAAAGGCCACCATTAATTCTCTAATGTAATCTGTAATTGGTGTCCTTACTTAGCGGGATTCTTTATCCCTTTAGGGCCTCCTTTCTGGTAGCCATGTTGAAATTTAAATGTAAACCTGATGATTTTTGTTTAGTTGGTTGCAAAATAAACATTTTGATTGATTGATTGATTGATATTGTAAAGAAAGAAGGCACAAATTAATAATAGACGAATGCTGAATCGCTGATTAGTTCAATATAACACGTTTTATGTGTCCTTTTGTTGTGATTCTGTGGGGTTGGGACCACAGTTTTACTGAACAGGGCAACCCCTTTTGTTAATCCGGCCCTATCCATGCATTGAATGCATGCAGCAGACATCAATGCAGCTATCTATTCATGCATAAATCAATTCAGACTACCGTGAAACAATTTCATGCAAACGTGCACACAGACGAATATTTTCATTCTTGAACTCATGCACGTTCTGTCGTTAGCTCTTCACACTTTTTACTACAGTTGGTTTGCAGGTTTTGGTTCTTCACTCCGGCAGTGAATCGGTGAGTCAACTAATGAAGAACTCTTTAGTATTTCTATTTGCATTAGCAGCCAAAGAAGAGTTCTTGACTCGTTAGAGAAGCTTATACCGTTTGGCCGATGAATTCTGTCTCCAAGTGCCAGTAACAGCGAAATAAAGGAGGGGAACATCGATAAAAAGTCCTTCAATCATTCCATCAACTGTCAAAGCTATTACGCCATCACTTAGCGACCGGCGCAGCGCCTGTGGCACGCACACGGCCCTTTCTTCTTATTCAAACTAAGAAGCGCAGCATGGCGGCTCTCAACAAGCGATGATTGACTCGTAATATTCCCAGCGCCGAGTCAATAAATCACTTGCAGGAAAGGAGGAGGAGACCCAGAAGAAAACGGGTGACTGAGAGGAGAAGGGGGAAAGAAGAGGAGGGAGAGGAATAGGAGGAAGCGAAGGAGAATGAATGGCTCGAGAAATGAAGAGAAGAACGAGGGTGCTGAGGAAGAGGAGGCAGAGAAGAAAGAAAAGAAGAATAGGGCGAGAAGAACGAGTAAGGCTAGGAACTGAAGGAGTAGAAGGAGACAGAGAAGAAAATAAAGGAGCGTGCAGACAATGGCTCGTAAAGAGAAGAACGAGTAGGGCTAGGAACTGAAGAAGAAGGAGTAGAAGGAGACAGAGAAGAAAATAAAGGAGCGTGCAGACAATGGCTCGTAAAGACAGAAAACTGGAAGGAACGTAGACATAGGCATGAAGAGGTATAGACCTACATACAGACAGGCATCTAATCAAAGCTAATCATTCGTTTCTAAGACGTGTGTGGCGCCACTACCATAAAGAGCCAGGCGTCAATCGATGACCGCTTCATAGTGAAAGCACAATTCCTAATCCTTTGGGAAAGTAGGTCCACGCGTTCGAAATCAAAACCAAACAGGTGAACAAACAAAGGAATAAGGAGCAGCTAGAAGATAGACGATGAGGAACAAAGAGGAAGAGGAGGAAGAGGAGGAGGAGGAGGATGGGGAGGAGGGGGGAGGAGGAGGAGAAGCAGAAGCAGAAGGAGGAGGAGGATAAGCAGTAGAAGGAGAAGGAGGAGAAGGAGAAGCAGAAGGAGAAGCAGAAGGAGGAGAAGGAGAAGGAAGAGGAGAAAAAAGGAGAAAGAGAAGCAGAGGAAGCAGAAGCAGAAGCAGAAGCAGAAAGGAGGAGGAGGAGAAGCAGTAGAAGGAGAAGGAGGAGGAGAAGCAGAAGCAGAAGCATAAGGAGGAGGAGAGGAGAAGCAGAAGGAGAAGCAGAAGCAGAAGCAGAAGGAGGAGGAGGAGAAGCAGTAGAAGGAGAAGGAGGAGAAGGAGGAGATGGATGAAGACGATAATGATGAAGAGGAGGAGGATTAGGAAGAGAAGTAAGAACAGTAATGATTTTAAGACAGTTCTAAGGAGACTGTAATGGTCTCAGAGCGTCCATTAGTTTAGAATTATACGATGACACGCGCTGACGAGAAACACACAGAATAATCAATGTCGTTAAACAGTGAATAATGATAACTGGAACCTTATAAACACTTTTCCATTTATTCATAAATAGTAAGTAAGTATATTCTTTATTAAACCGGTTGCAGAAGAGCACTTCAGTGTACAAACATCATCCACCCTAGTGCCAGGGGCGGCGCCAGCATGGGGCTAGGGTGGGCAAGCCCCCATAGCGCATTGGATAACATCTGGAAATCATTGCCAATGCCAGAGAGGAGTTCGAGAAAGGTAGGGGAATTGGCTTTAGTAACCTGAAATCCTCGCGCCGCTACTGCCTAGGCTGTCCCGCCTAATCAGCAGCCCATGAGTTTTATTCTGCATTCAGTTTAAGGTTACATGTCTCTGTCCAATTTACCCACGTGGAAGTCGACCCAGTAGAATCATCTCATTATAAATGTTATTGCTGTAATTATTATTATTATTATTATTATTATTATTATTATTATTATTATTATTATTATTATTATTATTATTATTATTATTATTATTATTATTATTATTATTATTATTCTTATTATTAGGTTACATTATTATTATTATTATTATTATTATTATTATTATTATTATTATTAATTATTATTATTATTATTATTGCTGTTCTTATCATTATTTTCCAGGATGTGTGGAAAGCTACTTTAAACACGTGAGAATGGATTTTTTGTATTGATATTAATATTGATATTAGTAATAATATTAAAAAATATACATATATTATATTAATATCAATTAGCCTATATTATTATGTTATATTCTCATAGGCCTTCGATACAGTAACAGTCAGTCATGCCTACCTCACTAAGCAACTTGTACAGCTTGCTATACCGGTCTATATATTTTCGTGGACGTTTATGCGTGATGTCCTCCACTGGCTCCCGGTCCAGAAACGCATCAGTTATAGGGTCTCCTATATCGTCTGGCACTGTGTTCTGGGCACAGCACCTGCCTATCCCCGGGCGCTCTTTACTTTAACCTCGGCCTGATCTGGTTGCCGATCGCTGTGCTTAGCCTCTAGAGGAGATTTTATGGTTCCGGATGCTCGCTCTGCCACTAGACAGCGTCGGGCTTTCTCGATCGTGAGTCCTTCTGTTTGGAATAGCCTCCACACTGACCTGCATTTTCTCCCGCGAGATCTCTCTGGCTCTTTTTATAAACAACTTAAGACTTTCCTTTTTGACCGGCCCTGGGTCGGGACGCCTCTGAGTAGTTATCTTGAAGGGGCGCTATATAAATTTCATAGATGGATAGATAGATAGACAGACAGACAAACAGATAGATAGATAGATAGATAGATAATTGGAATATTGCCCTTCTTGAAAGTCGGCAGCATTGCACCAAATTCCGTGATACTGTCTCCACCTTAATAGGGATCAATTCCATCATCGTGCAGGACTCCGGCCTGAGTCCAGTAAACTCAGACTGATTGAACCCAGCAACAAGTTAATTAACCACGCCGACAACAGCTATTGGCCTACTTAATTATTCCATCATCCAACAGTATCACGATGGGAGCCGAGATGGACCGATGATGGGCTACCACATGCAACTTAAAACTAAGTCGCAAGAAGTCATGTGAGTTAATAATCCATCGGTCCGTAATGAGACTTCGCCGAGCTGGCATGCCCATCCTAATCAGGGTGCACTTCCCTATTTGACAATATTAGGGGTTACTCTATCAGGATCTCTTAATTTCGATTCTCATTTCGACAGCATATGTTGTCAGGCAAGTCAATCCTTCCATGCCCTACGGATCTTTGTGGCGCATGTCCTAACCGGTCCCCAGCTCCACGATGCTGTAATCGGGTAATCGATTCCAAGCGTTGATATACGTAGACTGATACCGTGATACGCCTTCATTATCTCCCTGAGGACTCCCAACGTTTGAGCAACTCTCCGATGATGCCGACACTCGCCCCATTGGGGCTGTCCTGACGGACTGGGCCACGTCCTGCACCAACTACTACTCCCAACCCCCAAGGCCACCACTACTCCGTCCGTCCCCGTACCCATGATCGCATAATCTCCCCATGCCGACAGCCTGACGCGCAACGTATTTCCTGTTAGGTTGCTATTTCCTTTTTGACAGTGCTTATTAGATTTCTGCAATTGGTTAATAAAAAAATACACTTACTTACTTAATTATCCAGCGTGGAATGACTTGCCATCTTTCCTTCGACTATCTCCTCGTATTCACTCGTCTTCCTTCTTCGCCCTATTGAAGACTTTCCTCTATGATCAGGCCTGGCTTGGGAGCGCCTCTGAGTTGAGCCATTGAAGAGGCGCTATATAAATTCTATGATTGATTGATTGATATTAATATTATTAATGATTATATTAATATTAGTTATATTATTATTATGCATCAAAACAGATCAATCCAGATGGTGCAGAAAACCATAATATTCTGCGAGTGGAAAGGCATAATTGGAATGCCCATTATAGTCTGCAGATATCTGGTCCCTCAATCGGTCCCTGGAAAGCGATCGCAATGAAACTTTGCATCATTGCAGCAGCACGTTGCAGGAAGAAAGAAGTCTTCCTTGGGTCTCCAAAAGTCTATAGAAAATTAATCATTGCCTTCGGGGAATCTGAAGACCAGGCTGGCCATAAACCTCAAGCCCTGCTGACTGATCGTACCGAGTGTCTCCTCTCCCAGGCCAAAGGGGCGGACTGGTAAGAGGCTGGCAGGCTTTTTTACTTGGCAACCTTCCTCTGAACTTTCAGTTCGGTCCCTGCTTCTGCAGTGTCTGCAGTAGATATGATTTGAATATCATATGTGGCGCGGTTGTGTAGGGGTATGTTCGGTGCCTTGCAGCCGGAGGGTTGCGGGTTCGAATCCACCTCAAGCCGCCGCGTAGGGACTCTGGGCAAGTCCTTCACTCGCAATTGCTCATGCGCTTCGGCGTGAAACTCCGATTCAGAGTCTCCGCGCTGTAGTCGGGAGCGCCTCTGAAGGGGCGCTATAACAAGTGCTCATGCGTATACATACATGAGGTAGATATGGTTTAGCCATGGTCTCTGCAACAATCACATCCCGGACGAGATTTCTGTCCGCCTGCTCGCTTTCCACTTGGTCCGATCAGATCTCAACCGACCCATGTCATGCACAGCACTCTGGAACGATCATACCGGGGCCAAGAGACAGGCCTTATCATAGGATCCATTCGCCAAAACCATTGAAGTACAAGTAAACCTATGGGTAGCTCAAATCGAGACCCCAAGAAGTAAACCCACAGCAGTTTTGTTCGCGCAGTTGAAACGCATGACCCTTGAATTGCACTTTTAGGAAACCAATTCAATACTCTCTATACTTGTCGATCTAGCCGCTAATTTGATCAACCATAGACTCTTTAGTGTTGCTCTTAATAAAAGTTTTATTCGATAACATAAAAATTAGAAGCACGAAGTACTATCCCCCTAAAACATTCACTCGCCCTCTGCTTAAATGTCCTTCTACAAGTTCTCTTCAACTTATGCGCTAGATTCAAAGATGTCTACTGTAATTAAGAACAGAAGATTTATCATTTATAAACGATGATCACATAACCCGAAGATTGCCCTGTCACCTGACGATAAGTGATAACAACAATCAAATTTTAAATAATGAAAATGCGGAGATCAAAAGAAGGCAACGATGATAACAATGACGAAAACGACGACGACAGACAAAATAACCGCAGGGAAAAACTCCCCGAGAAGCCACTGTTGGTCGTCTAATTTTTCCAGTCGGCATCGTGTGCTGGCGGCGAGCCTTTCATGCCCTTTGATGGCCTTTAATTTGCCGACGGGACCAGACTACCGGAAACAAACTCCGCTTTGAGAGCGGTCAGCGACGCTAGTTGCAGCCGCTGTAACATTAGGAAGAGACAGTGGTATCAGCTTTCATCTGGTTGACCGGTCGAGCGAAGTACTCTTTCCTTTATCGACCAATGTGTGTTGTAATGCTTCTGTGAAGCGTTTGCTTGACCGACCATTAGTTCACCGATTCGCCGAATGTTTTAACACGTTACCCAGGAAGAGAATTTCACTGTCGATCAAAGCATAGCTAAGAGCTTCTGTAGTGCCCGGGTCATATGATCGTAATCGTAATCGTCTTCAAAATTCTAAAGCGCCACTCGAAAGCCAAGAGCAGGGCACCTGCTTATTCACGAGCGCTGCGTCTAGTCAGAGGGGTCTATAAGGGTAGTCCGAAGGAGGTATGAGTCCGGTGTCCAGAGGGTCAGAGGGGTCATAGCAGATGTTAAGGTGGGTGTCGTATAGGTCGAGAATCGAAAGGTAGAGGATCAGGTGAGTTGGTGTAAGAGTTCTTGAAAAGAAGAGACTTTGTGTTGATGGCACTCCATTTGAGAATTGATGTGGATTCACGTTCTGCCCATAAAGAACTTTAAAACGAATTGGGCTAGCGTAGGAAGCCAGCTATGGAAGTACCTTGAAAAGATACCATAATAAGTCTATAGATACATACAGCGCTTTGCAAGGTACTTAAATTGCGCATTTTAAGTACCTTGCAAACCGCTGTATGTATCTGTTAACCAAAGAATTATACTCGTTCCATAACGGGCATTAAATATATTGACGTTAACATGACTGAAGATATCGTGTCACAGCGACATAATATTATATTATGAACATGAGATCCATAATGACAAAACCTGCCATGAAGACTCTGATTGTCTCCCGTAATGAAATATAAACACGTAACAGTGCAAACTCTATTACTCATCCAACACACATTAAGATTACTAAGTTGAGTCTGATTGCTGCTTAATTCAACCAATCTGTGCTGTAAGGTTGGAAGACAATAATTTATTATTACTATGTCTGCCGCAGATGAAGTTGCATTACTTTGATAAACGAGGAGTTATCAAGAATAGTATTAATAATAGAATAGAATTGGTGTAATATGATATCCAAATTAAATCTTAGATTTTCACCAGCATAAAATTATGCCTAAGTAGGCTATAGGCTACTGTACCTCATGGGAGTGATGCACAAAAATAAAACAGGTAAAGAGAGCTAGCACAGTGACAGCCGATGATCACCAGAATGTGGCAATTAAATGCTCAGTATAATTAATAGCTGCTACAATCTGCGCTAACTGCTACTTTTAAACAACGCCTTTGTTTAATTCATAACTAATTCACCAGCAATGCAGGATGCGTTATTTGATTTTGTGAACAGTGTAGTTTAATGCAATGTACTCTGCATACATTTATATAGCGCTTCTTCAAGATATCTATTCAGAGACGCTTCAGGTCACCTCTGATGCATCAACATTAATGAATTATTCATCAAGATTCCTTCTGTGGTTGCTGCAAGGAGGCTTTCACTTGAAACAGTCTTTAATGCAGATGTTCTGAAGCACTTTATATATTGCATAATAAGCCTATTATGCTATGATATTATGCTACTAATTTTATCACCGTGGGTTGGAGTTAATGACTGACATAGGTCATTACCTGACCTGAGTCCATGAAGGCCCAACGCTTTATATTGCTGTGCAACGTCTTGCCACAACAATGCGATTGTATTCCGAAGCACGTTCGAGGAACGACGAGCCGCATTCTCATCGCGTATTTTTCACAATCTGTGTTCTCATGGATTGGATTTAAATAATTTTAATATTTAAATAGTAATATTGAGAATAATACTTTGAAATAATTTTAATATTTAAATAGTAATATTGAGAATAATACTTTGAAATAATTTTAATATTTAAATAGTAATATTGAGAATAATACTTACACCACTACTCTCAGTCTCACTCCCACTTTCACGTCCACTTTCACTTTCACTACAACTGTCGTAATCGTAATCGTAAACTTCAAACTTCTACAACGCCACTCGAAAGCCAAGTGTAGGGCACCAGCTTATTCACGAGAACTCACACTCACTAATTGTAGAGTAATTGTGATCAGGAATTTGTATAGCGCCACTTAGAAAAATTCATCAGAGGCTCTCCATCATAGAACGAGAATTCGTGACTTGATGCTTTAATATTCGTAAATATTCGTGACTATTAGGGTATTTTTAATATTCGTAAATATTCACAAGTATTCGTTAATGACGTCACTGTTTCCGTTTTGTTTACGAACTAATTTTGGACTACTAATTTAACCTAGTGAAGTTGCTGATATGAGTAACTGTAACAATGTCATGTAGTTGTTCTTGTTCTAATGCCTAGTTTTTTTCCACTGAATTTTGTACAATTAGTCCCGGATTCTAAAGAATTAAGAATGAAAAGAAATTTGAAAAAATTAATATTGTTTGGCCAGTTTTAATATTCGTCAATATTCGTCATTTTCTACAAATCTTAATAATTCGTAATATGCGCATACTCGTTCTATAATACTGTCCATACTTGACAATACCAAAAAATACAACCAAAAGCATATTATTTTTTAAGCGCTTGCAAAAAGGAGACATAGGAAGGTCAAGGAGTTCATGTCTCAGGTTTCTAGACAACTTATTCCAGAGTGATGAATCGACCGTAGCAAAGCTTCGATTCTGGACTGTGAAGGTTCCTGGGCGGCGGGACAATCAGCTTATCATGCATGGCAGAGCGAAGAATCTTCGTCTAGGAATGAATTAAACCAAGATGCATAGTAGCACTAAATTATGCATAGCTCGTTTAATTACTCGTCCGCTGAGCAGTGCTTGCAAGTGCATCGAACAGATCGAAATGTACATGCAACGGACTTAACGATGTACGTGTCACCCTGAAGGTCGTCGGTCGTAATAGGCCATTAATCTAATCTAATGATTCTAATCTAATCTAATCTAATCCACAGACTTCTGTAGCGCCCTAATATTAATATCTAATAATAATGATAATAATAATAATAATAATAATAATAATAATAATAATAATAATAATAATAATAATAATAATAATAATAATAATAGTAGTAATAATAATAATAATATAATAATAATAATATAATAATAATAATAATAATAATAATAATATAATAATAACAATAATAATAATAATAATAATAATAATAATAACAATAATAATAATAATAATAATAATAATAATATTCTTTATTGAAACAATCCGGTTGCATTGTACAGTTATGCAATTGAAACAATTCACAAGAACACAAATGACAGAAGACTTAAATCTTAACTACTAACAGAATAGACAGCCTGCAATACACGGCGCTAATAGCAGCCTACAAAGCATGTCCGCCTACGGATCTCGATCTCGGTACCTCTCGCTCTCTATGCCAGTGTGTTATCCAATGCGCTATCGGGCCCTCCAAGACATCAGTCGATGGTCGCTTCCAGTAAATACTCAGCTTGCGATTGTATAGGGCTTACGAGACAAGCGTCTCTTATCGATAAGCTGGATATCGTAGACGGTGGAGGTTGTACCCTCGAGGGGTGTGTCGGTGCCATCGACCTATCGACGAAGGTCTGTCGGTGACCGGGCAATTCGGAGCGAACTTACGGGGCTCTTACGGCAAACAGACATTTATTTAGTATTTATTTGGGGGCACCAAACAATCGTTCTCTGAACTTCCAGACCCCGTGAAATGGTAAAACCAAAGGCTTACGGCGATAGTAGCATCTTACCGCGCGAATAGAAGCTCCTGGGAACTTAAAATTTAAATAGAATAGAAGTGTCGGCAATTTATCGTTTTGGCGCTCTAAATTATTCGCCCATTGTAATTCTTCCTTAAATAGAAGCTGGATCGATGAATATTTTGGCTTAAATAGAAGTTGGATTGATGAAAATAATTCTCTATTAAAAAGAAGTTGGAAGGATGAAATTTTTTGCTTAAATAGAAGTTGGATTGATGAGAATATTTCTTGGCTCCCAATTATCCGGTTCCGAATTGTCCGCTCCGAATTGTCCGCTACCAATTGTCCGCTCCGAATTGTCCGCTACCAATTGTCCGCTCCGAATTGTCCGTTACCAATTGTCCGCTGCGAATTGTCCGCTACCAATTGTCCGCTCCGAATTGTCCGCTACCAATTGTCCGGCTCCGAATTGCCCGCTCCCAATTGAATTGTTCGCTACCAATTGTCCGCTGCGAATTGTTCGCTACCAATTGTCCGCTCCGAATTGTCCGCTACCAATTGTCCGGCTCCGAATTGCCTAGAACCGGTCTGTCGGCCAGATTGTCATTGATATGCCTCCAGACCCACGGTAGTATCACCGACAAGTAGAAGTCTTC